>VWZE01020440.1:381032-429612 GCA_013396675.1 Eubucco bourcierii
TTTGTTTGGTTTGGGGTTTATTTGTTTGGGGGGGGTTTTGTTTGTTTGGGTTTTTTTTGTTTGTTTGTTGGGGGGTGTTTGTTTGGGGGGGTGTTGTTTGTTTGGGGGGGGGTTGTTTGTTTGGGGGTTTGTTTTGGAGTTTTTTGTGGGTTTTTTTTTTTAAAGCCAGGTTCCGCTGTTCTTGTTTATACTTTCCAGATTTTTTTTTTCTCTAAGATTAATCTCCTACTCCCTCTCCGTTTCCTGAGCCATACATTTATATGCTAAACTGTAAGCAGCATTAAAACATACACCTTCCTCCTCTTTTATTAATTTAGTAAACTGGCTAGTAAGTGAACCCGTCAGGTGTGAGTTTTCTCCCATATTGCCAGCACCAGAAATGAAGGTTAAACAGATTTGAACAAAGGAAGAATTGATGTAGCTGTTCTGTTGGTAGGCAACATAAATGTTGAACTTATAACTGGGAGAATGGCTGGAAATGCATGACCTTGTGGTGGACTTGAGGGAGCGTGTGTCACATTTTGCACGTGCCTTATGGCGCTGCTCAGCTCACTATGACATCAGACTGTGTAAGATCTTCACTTGCATGTTGCTCGTGGTTGCATATAGGAGATGTCCCTGTCCTTGCACTTACTGCTCATTCTCTTATGACCTTCACACTGCACCTTGTGAATCTGTAATGCTCCAAATTGAAACCAGAAACTAGGTCTACCAGTCCTGTTCTGACTCTGTCTTTTAATTGTAGGCGTCTGTGTATGACGAGAGCGTTTACAGTGGGAGTCGTCGGTATAGTGCCTCTAGTTCGCGTGCTGTAAGATGTTTTCTGTGTTTTCCTGTTGTCTTGTCTCTGTCCTCCAGTAACTGGTGTGTACCAGAATACAGCCTTTTCTGGGCTGAAGAACATTTAAAGTGGATTGTGTGAGGTTCATAGCCTTCTGCTGGAGGCAAAATTATGAACATCGCTTCTGTGAGGTTCCATGACATAGCGAGTGGTGATTTATCTGTTGCTGTAATGCCTTGCCTCACACAGACTGGTTCTGGCTAGCAGTGACACAGCCTGCTGCTAGCTCCTCGCTTCCCCTGCAGTGAGGGAGATTCAGCTCTGCCTTGCACTTGGAAATATGGTAGACGGTACATAAAGTCCTTCCTTCACTGAGAAATCTTCTTTTGAAAACTGTGAACAATATAGTTAAAAAAAAAAAAACCCGACAATCCAAACATCAACAAAACACAACAGCAGCCACTTTCCCAGTGTTAAATCACTAGCACTTACCTGCTAGCATGGAACAAAGGATTTTTGTGAATGCATGACATGCTTGGCTACATTTCTTGGATTTATATCCATAGCGGTGTCTCAGGCAACTTGTGACAAGGTTTTCAAAATACATGCTCCTGTGGAAGGGTGGCCTCTGTCATTTGAGAAGAGACAATATGAGGAATGATGACTTAAATTGTTCCATTTTGAAAGAAAGGCTGCAGGACTTCGTTTATAGATTAGAGGGCAGAAAATGCCTTCACTCTTCTCAGATGGTGCCTCTGCTGCGCTTGTATCTGCCTGGGGAGAGGGGGAGAAAGACCAGTCTCCTCTTTTAATTCTGCTCTGTGGATCCACTACTTACTGTCCCCTTAACTCCTTCACTGATTACAAGAAAAAAACCCCACAAACAAATAAAAACAAAACCAAAACCAACCCCTAACATCTTAATAAATAAAAGCCTCAAGACAAAGCATTGATGTTAGTTTAACCTTAAAAATTACAACTTTTCTTGGAGAAGAAAACCCTTCAAGGATGTTTGCTATGCAACTGCTTATTTTTAATGACCTATTCCATCCCCTTGCACTCTCACTGATTCAGTAGTTGGGCTGTGTATGTGATTGCTACTGATGTTAAGCTGCAAACTGCTCTTTGTCTCAATTGTGCCTTGTTTCCATTTGGCTGCTCTGGAAACATCATCAATATTTATCTATCTGTTGTGGCAACAGTTTAGCGAGTTTGCTACTGAAGGTGCAGTGGCTGTATGGGCTGACAGCCCTTTGTACAAGATACCTGATTTTGTTTGAGCTAAATCTTTCAGAGGTCCAAATGATAAACTTCAACTCTTGAGAAAAATCATTTACAGTGCGCTCCAAGCCCAAAGGGTGTGTACAAGTATTTGAACCACTGTTACTAGCTTGAGTAGGGAACACTGAATAAATGACCAGTGATTGTTCCCCTCCCTCCATCCCCATACCACTCTGTGCCACAGGTGTTTGGAAACCTGGGTATAACCCATCCTTTGCAGTTTCTGTTGTACAGTTCCCTGCATTAATGAGAGTTGAAGTATGAGGTTTCTGCTGCAAAGGGAGAATGGCTTTGTTACAATTGCAGAGTTAGCTGCGGTTATCTTAAGGTCTCCAAACCTTGTAGCACTTGTAATGTATAGAGTCTATGCCATTTGGGAAGCTGTTTCCAAAGAGCATTTTTGGATGATGAGAAGACAGGGGGAAAGCAGGGGGAAAGGCTGGAGTTGGTCTTGCTGGTCTTAGCGAGTTAAACAAGTGACATTTGCTTCTGTGTTTTGCTCCACAGAATAAATAAGGTACCACTGATATGGGACCCCTCAGTAATTTATACTTTTTCCTTGTCATGTGTTTTGGGTTTATTTTGCACCCTTGTTATCTTAGGCATAAAGCACCAGTGATGACACAAGTCTTCTGTTAGAACTACTTAATAAGAAAACAAAATGTAAATGTTTACTTTGGTACCTTTTTTTTTTTTTAAAAAATATAAGAATTGAAGGAGTTATGCTTGAAAACAGTTGTAAACTGCGTGCAGCACAGTTCTGTGTTTTGTATAGTCTCATCTCTGAAATGACATGCAATAATTCAGGTGTGTGAAACCACTGTCAGTTCATATAAGACATCTGAGGACACAGCTTGGTCACATTCTACCCTGCTTCTGGGGCTTGCTAGGGGCTGTGTGCCTTAGAAGGTAGTACTTTGTGGTTAGTAACTAAACTTATGTACTGTAGATGGGGTTATTTTCAGCTTTACCCTCTTAGCATTTATTAGTATTATAAGCTTAATTTTTATTTAATACTGTGTCACTTTGTTAGCATGACTAATCATGTCAAAACAGTCCTCCAGTATCTTGGTGAAGACCAGGCTGTCTGCATAGCTGAGGAATCCAGGGCATTCCTGCAGTGGCCAGGAAACTTAACAGAAGAAATCTTAGAAAATGACAGAGTGCAGCTATCTCAAAAATAGGATAATTCTTCAGTGGGTTTTATATCTGAGAGTCTTCAGTGCCTATAAAATAAACTCTCAAAGGTCATTGGCAGCATTGTCTGAGCTGCTGAGAAGAGCAGTTCCTCATGTTTGTTCCTGTCCCTCAGCTGCCTTTGGCCTTGTATTGGTACAAACTATTGTACATGAAAGTTGACAGACTTGAGTGGCCTTTTATAAAAGCCATGTTTGCAATTGTCTCAAGATAGTAGCAATGGGAAAAATACCATATCCAGTAAACCTCAAGCTTCTTTAATTCTTCTCTGTTCTCAATATACCAAAACTCCCTTATGTTAGTATATATATATATATATATATATATATACACACACACACACTTAACATACCTTTCTATCAAGTACATCTAAATATAAGGTTGAGTGTGAAGCTGCTGCACTGAAATCTGTGAAAATAGAGGGAATAAGTCTCAATTGCATTTCCAGCAGAAGTTTTAGTTCTGTTTCCCCAACACTTGAAACTTTCATTTCCCTTCTCTGCTTTCATGGCATTATAACCTCTGGAAATATAACGGCATAGACTTGTTCTTTGTCCTCATCAGCAACAAGTCAGCCCTGTTGTTCTGCATCGCTGCTTAGGTGTTTGCTTATAAGGACAAAAGTACTTTCTTTGGTAGGAAGTGAGAAGTGCAGGTACTGGAAAAGCAGGATAGATCTCAGTCCCTGATATAGTCTCAGTTTTTACTTTAATCACCACAAAAATGGATGTTTCTTGCTTTGGCCTGTGGACCAGAGATTCATTTTATGTGCACACAATGTTGGAAGCATGGGAAGAACGCTCTTCAGAGCTTTTGAGAAGTAGTAGGATTGAAGCTGCTGTATTAGAGATGAGCATTGCTTACTTGTGGCTAGTATCTTGAGATGTATAAAGAAATCATTAGCATCCTGTCATTCCAGGAATTGGATCAAAACTCTGCTTGGTCCATCAGCTGGAATTACTGCTTACCTTAATTTTTACAGTACCAGTTGAAGTGTCTGTTCTGACTTTCACTGCTGTTCCTTTGTCCAGCTGCATGCCCTTGTTTTTGCAACTAACTGCCGATGTAGTGCTCTGAAACATCTCTCTCGCTTCCCTTCCCAATTCTAATGCATCTCTCTTTTTTCTGCTTGCTGTTCTTGGTTTCCCTGTGGCAGCCTTCTGAGTACAGCTGTTACCTTGGTTCGGGATCTCGGGCATCCTCAAGAGCCAGCTCTGCTCGGGCCAGTCCAGTGGTGAGCTCCTTTCTATTTTTCTTTCTCCTTGAACTGTTTAATTCCTCTGTTCTTCAGGGTCCTTTTTTGTACAAAGAGGTCACTGTCCCTCGTGAGACTTTCTTATGCTATTAGTGGGACCTTCTAGACAACACTTAAGAGAAAGAACAGGTGAAGCAGATGAGAAATTACAGAACCAAAGTAATTTCTATGCAGATGTACATGTTTTTACAATAGGAAGTACACTTTGGACTCACACAACTGTGCTCATTTTTTTTCGGAGTTGGGCATGAAGCACATTAACAAAGGGATTGTGAAGAAGGCCAGATTGTAGATGCTAGTGCCACATCTTCTTTGAATATTAAAAACAGAAAACCCTAAATCTCACTGCAGCGTTCAAGTAGTTTAGAGTCACTGCATTGAGCAGTAGTTTAGTTTCACTGCATTGAGCAGTATGTAGGTGGTGTGTTACCGCAAAGCTGCAGGGCTATCCAGAGATTGGATCTGAGCATATCTGTATATGACTGTGACTGGTCACTGCAGTCTTTATCATGAGGTAGGGTGCTAGAGGACTATGTGTATACCCAGCATGTCCAGTATCATGAACTCCCTAGGTGGTCACAGGCTGAACATCCTAAATGCAAAGGCTTCTCCAACTGCGGTTGACCAATACAAGACTTCTTCCACTGCTTTTTACACCTATAAAGTAATTGTCTTCTATTTTTTTTTTTTCAATGACACATTCCTGCTTTCTCTTTGTGATTGTTCTGTTTGGGTATTTACAGCTCTGACTTTCTCTCTTGGTTAACTTCAGAGCAAGTAGCATGGCGAGACTATCAGAGTGCAGTAATACATCTCTTAGAGGAAATGTGCAGCTTACATTAGTGTGTAACAAAATTAATCTTCCACAGAGAGTGAGTTCTGAAGTGTTGTATGAAGTTTCAGGAAGCTGACTTTCCTTCATGGAAACGTTCCAACTAGGGAGGTTTTAATGTGCTCATTCTCCTGGGACCTGTCACATGTCACCTACCACATCCTCCAGATAGTAAGAGATGAGAAGGGTGATACTGTAAATTACCACACACAATGTGCCTCTTTAGTCATAAAATCCTATCCACTTTGTTGCTTTGCTTAGGCCTGAAAATTAACTGCTGTAAATATCGTCTTAAGGACTCGTTTAAAAAGGGTAGTCAAAGAAACTAGCACAGCATGCAACATGGTAAATGATGGCATCAATGTTTGGAGTGTTCCTTTTCAGTAAATACCCAGAGTCTGCAGGAAGAAATTGGTTTGTTTCTGATGGGCACCATCATTCTGGTTCCCCCTTCAAAGGTAGCCTGTCAGGTGAAAGTCTGTGCCCTAGGGTGTTTTCCCACAGAACTGTGCAGTACATCTGAATTCCATCAGGGAAGGGCACCTCAACTGTTCATGCAGAGTTATTGTCATCAGGCAGGGAACAGGCAAGTCTTTTGACCATCAAGTTACCTCTCTCCTTTAGACTGAGAAAGAGCTGAATAAACTGGATGGATTAAAAGAAAACAGAACAGACAGGAGAGCTATGTGGTCAGAAGTATTGGTGTTTCCTAAAGACAAGGCAACATCCACTTTCTACAACTTTTTTTTTTTTTTTTTTTGGTAAGGATTTTCATCAGATAATGTATGTCAGCAGAGAGTTAGAGGAGAAATCAGTGTTTTGATTATCTGTCATAGAGTCATTAAGGTTGGAAAATACTTCTAAGCTCATCAAGTCCAACTGTCAACCCAACACTACCATGACCACTAAACCGTGTCCCTAAGTGTCAAGGCTTACATGGTGTTCAAACAAAAAAACCCCAAAAAACCCAAAGCCTTAGGATTCCACTATGAAGTTCTTAAAGTGTTAAGGGTTGCTGTACATTTATCTCAGTTTCCTTTATGTCTTTCTTATATGCAGTCTGAGTCATTTGGGCAAGTTGTTTACCGTAGTCAGTGCAGCTTGTCCCTCCTGGGACCTATAGGGGATTTTTTCTTTTCCTTCTTTGCTGACACTTCAGACTGTCTGTATGCAAGTGGATGGGGATGGTTAGCTGTGTCAGCACCAACATGGAGAAGAGCCAAGCTGAATCTGCCCTGCAAGGAGACAATGGGCACATTTCAATATCTTTTTTTTTTCTTTTTAATTAGTGCTTTATTGCAGAGTGTGAAAAGCTTCCATTATGTTCATGGCCTTGAAGAGCCGGGAGTTATTGGTGTAGGTCTGAAAGGGACCTCTGCAGGGGCTTTGCTTATCCTAATGCAAGGTAGCTCAAGCCTTGTTAATGGGATGACTTTGCTCTTAAAGTTCCAGTTGCTTGCTACACAGGGTCAATGAGGCAGCACCTTGGAATTTTTATATTTTTGTTTTTAAAATTTTATTTCCTTATTTCCTTTTTTTTTTTTCTCCCTATATTAAACAGACAATCCTTTTTCATTTAAATCACAATAAGAAATTACTGGCCTTGCCTTTTACTAATAGAGAGGTTTTGAGGCATTTCAATAACATTTCCAACTGCATACTTGATCCTGGCAGTAAAGATGCTGAAATAAAGCCCTGTCTTCTCAACAGACTTAGCAGTGTATTGCTTCTACTTGTACAGTTCCAGCAGGAGCAGGGAGGTCATTCTCCCCCTGTACTCTGCACTGGTTAGGCCACACCTTGAGGACTGTGTCCAGTTCTGGGCCCCTCAATTTAAGAAGGACATTGAGGTGCTTGATTGTGTCCAGAGAAGGGCAACGAGGCTGGTGAGAGGCCTCGAGCACAGCCCTATGGAGAGAGGCTGAGGGAGCTGGGATTGGTTAGCCTGGAGAAGAGGAGGCTCAGGGGAGACCTTATTGCTGTCTACAGCTACCTGAAGGGTTGTTGTAGCCAGGGGGAAGATACCTTCTTCTCTCAGGCAACCAGCACCAGAACAAGAGGACACAGTCTCAAACTGNGTCATCTGCTTGGACCACTTAAGAATAAAGATGTCCATGGATGATGGTGATAACTTGGGAGAGGAAAAAAAAGTGGTTACTTTTATTTGTATGGGTAGTCTAGATTAGAACTTTTTTTTTATACTGCTATCCCCCAAAATAGAATTGTTCCCTGCTCGTAGTCATATGCTTTCTTGATTCTATTTTATATGTCTTCTGGCATTTACACACATAAACATCTGATTCCAAGTTTATTTTTCAATTGGCTGGTGGAGGAGGAAGGAAAGATGAATATCTCACAGATTGAAAAGCTGAGTTTCCAGCATGCTTATTTCATTCAAGAGTGTGATAACTTATAAAATCAATGTACTGTAATGGTGAGTGCTTAACACTGAAGTTAAACATGATTTTTCATATGATTATGGGCACTACTAGGCAGAAAACCAAAACTCAACTCTTCCCAAGCCTCACTGTCATAAGAAGTTACATATTGTATTGAGAATGGAGAGTGATTTAATTCAACTTTCAAAATTAAAGCATCCAGTATCTTGTCACTTCAGCCCTTGAATTTGTTTCTCAGAATCTTGTTTCCCTCTTGTGTTGCTGTTCATTAAACAGTGATCAAAAACCAACAGCAGTTTTCCTGCTGCACACAGCTTTGCCAACTTGTTCTTGTTTGCGTCGTCATGTTTGTAATGCAGTAAAAACCAGGAGCATTCTCAAACACAACATGAATGTTTATTTGTCTTTATTTTAAAGAATTCACCATATCTTCATGAAGTTTGCTGGTTTGATGATTATTTTTTTTTAAATATGCTTTCCACTAGTAATTAATGCAAGTGCCATGTAGCAAGTGTGCAGTCCTCAGGCAATACATTAATGTACAGTTGTGAACAGCTTCATTTCATTTGAAGAAGCTTATCATATCCTCACCAGAGAAAAGAATAAAATTAAGAAAGTCAGTCTTAATTTTCCTGGAAGCAGTTATCAGTGTGCTCAAGCTTTGCCTTCTTTTCTCTGCACTTGAGGATTCAGGGTAGATTTGTCTCCTAAGTCGGCCACTGACAGTCTGGGTGTGCTTTCAGCCCCTCTGCAGTGAGGATTTGCTGCAGTGCTAACTTGCATTTCAGAGACTGATAAGTTTGTTTAAGCAATGACGTTTGGCATAACACTCATTCCTGAGTGAGGATACTTCTGACAAATCTACTTTAGACCTGACAAAGTTCAGCAGTGGTTTTCTCCACTGCTGACTCTTAAAGACTTATTCCTAATTGCTAGTGTTAAGGTGGCTCTCATTAGAAAGCCACTCAGGAACTCTCTGTGCTGCTGCCAGCCCAAGCCCAGCCGACTAGACTGGTAAGATGGGGTTTGTAGGAAGGATGATGATGACTTCACTACTTCTGGTTTTTAGTTCCAGTTGTTGTAGATCCCATCCTGTGTTCAGCACTATCTGGTTTTTGGTTGGTTTTTTTTTTTTTTTTTTTATGATGACTTCACTACTTCTGGTTTTTAGTTCCAGTTTTTGTAGATCCCATCCTGTTTTCAGCACTATCTGGTTTTTTGTTGGTTTTTTTTTTTTTTTTTTTCAGTGTGGACTGTATTTCCATTTCAAACTGTGCTGTACTTCTTTAAGAGCAGGAAATTATCTTAATTTGATTTGTCACGCAGGGGAAAAAGAAGAAGAAAAAACCCTCAAACTTTGAGGAAACTGATGTAAGTGCAAGATCTTAGACGAAGCTGAGTCAGTTACAGCCACATACTGAACAGGCTGAAATTTTTCTCATACCTAAGCATGGTCTTCAGCAGTACCCAACAGGAAGCATTTCAGATTTCCCTTCTTTGCTGCTCTTGGTTAGGAGGCTGGAAACTGGAAATTCTTTTAGTCATATTTCTTCAATTGATTTAAAGTTCTCTTGTAGCTGGTGTGTAATGCTTTTACTGTTCTAGAGGCTCTGGTCTTTTCAGTAGTGATGGAAAGTCATCTTCTTGGATGCACTGTAGTAATGCTACAGGGGCTTTAATTTTGTCCTGGGCACTAGCTTCTGATAAAGAACTTCAAGGGTTAACCTGCTAGTTGACTGCAGAATAGAGAGAAGTACTTTTTCCAACACTTTAGTATAATGTCTTTATTGTCAATGAAAAATAGGCAATATATCCATATAAAGACTTGTGGGATGATTTGGCTCTTGTTAAGTTTTGAGCTGCAGTAAACCTCTGATACTGCTGACATTTTGGTAACATGGCCTACATGAAGGCTGGGGAGGGACTATTTACAAGGTCTTGCAATGACAGGACTAGGGGCAATGGGTTTAAACTGGCAAAGGGAAGATTTAGACTGGATGTCAGGAGAAATTTCTTCACAGTGAGGGTGATGAGGCACTGGCACAGGTTGCCCAGGGAGGTTGTGAATCCTCCCTCCCTGAAGGTGTTCAAGGCCAGGTTGGACGAGGCCTTGAATGAGCTGTACTAGTGGGAGGTGTCCCTGCCTATGGCAGGGGTTTGGAACTGGATGATCCTTGAGGTCCATTCCAACCTTACCAGTCTATGATTCTATTTATTCTGAAGTCTATCAGAAGAGGCTGAACTTCGATCTCACTGTTCTTCTTGTGCAGGGAGCAACCTATTCCATTTGCCAAAACAAAGATGTGTGTGCTTGAGCTCCTCTGAAAATTACTTCCTTTTCCTGCTTTTTTACGCACTAAAGTACAAATTACCCAAACTGGTGGTGGAGAGGAAGTAATCCCTGATTAGAGGCAGATTTGTTCCATTGTAGACATGAAAAACAGTGCAACGTTCTAGAAATTACAGATCTTGCATTATGAGGTGAATTCCTCTTTAGATCTCTTTCTAGCAAGTGTTCTGTTTGTATGTGGGAAAATCCCAAAGCTACTATGTTTGTACAAAAAGCGAGGCTGAGTGTAGTAGTGGGAAGGTGGAGAGGCTGTTTTCATTCTGTTTCATCATTACAGTATTCTTTAATGAATGACAGTATGGAAGGTAATTAATTGGGGCAAGAATTTTTGTGCAACTTCAGATGATAATAAATTCTCTCCCGACATTTCTCTCTTTTGGTTTCTTACTGGATCAAATGCCCAGAGGCTTGCTAAAGACCGGGTGAAGGCTGAAAACAACCTGGAGTTCCCTCTGGTGGCTGACTGCTGCTGGAAGGCACAATTTATCTTCGTGAGGGATACTGTGAATACATTCGTCTAGAGATGAGCAGAATGAAAAACTGTATAAAATATTAATCTAAAATAGACTTCTGTTTTTCTACAAGGAGAACTTTGGGTATATCACTGACACATAACTATGAAATGAGATGCTTCTTATTTCATACTGATGTTAACTTAGCAGAGTGGTGTGTAGCAGGAGACATCTTTTAATGAAAGGACTCTATGTGAAGAATGAGAAACTGACTTCTCTCAAAACAGATTACATTTGTAAATGGTAATATTTCAATTAAATTGGCAGTGGCAATGACTAATTCAAAGGATAAAATACTCAGAGTATTCCATCCATAGCACCAGATAGATATGCATGAGCATCACTAGGAAAAATGAAATCACCTGTATTTGTTGCTTTAAAGCACCTCAATTTCAGAAGTTACTTAATAGCTTAAATTATTAAAGATGATGCCACCTTAGAAAATTGTTAAAGATTGTTTTGCAATCAGTGTGTAGCAAGCTTCATAGGTGTGGTTATGAGTGTTCTCATTAGAAATGTACACCATATGCATATCTCTTGCCACGTTGTCTTCCAACATTTTCCCTTTTGTACGTGGAAGCCTTTGACTCCTGACACATCATGGAAGCAGTAGTAATATTTGCTCCATTCTTTATCTTATTAAAAACTGACATTGCACATGGTTTAAAAAAAAATGAAGAATGTTCTACATATGACTTAAAGAAAACAATACTTTGAGCTGTGCTCTGAACCTGAAAGGTAGACTTCATAAAAGGCTGTACCTAAATTTCTGTGTCTGTATGTGCACTAAATTTTGGTAAACTGCCAATATTTACGCTGCCACAATTGTCTTGATAAAAAACAAAGTAGAGCTTGACCCAACTAGAAGGTTGCCAAATCCACCCCTTGAAGCTGTCTACCATGAAAATAATAGGCTGCTTGCAAAAATCAGTCCATCTTGTCAGCCTGAAGTATCTGCCTTCATTAGTAACCTTCTCTTACTGTATCCAAATTCACAGATTTCTGTATGTTTCCCTCTAAGTACTTTGCGTATTCAGTGTCTTTGCAAAGTTTATTTCTAGGATTTCAGGTCTGGCTCATTTCACTTTGAAGCCTATGTCTTCAATTTCTCTTAATGCTAATAACAGAGAATTTCCAATATGAGGCGTGTCATTGGTGTAAAAGGCTGTGGAATGCACTCCTCTCACACAAACACACCTGCCAATAGTGAATAATGACAAAATACTAGAGTTTTACATTTCTGCTCTTGAGAACTTTGGTATATTTTGTTTGGTTTCAGAGCAGGAGAAAGTTGATAGTATGCTTCCCATCAAGAAAAAAAGATTCTACTCAGGTTTTATGTGGATTTTGCTCTGAAATTTTGTTTTAAGCATTTAAGCTACCCCTATCCATGGTAATTTTTGGTAGTCCTGAATGTTTCTTTGGCTCTGTTTTGTTTCTTCTAGACTGGTTTTAGCACGGAATCTAATCTCCCTTCTGAATGAATACATGCCAGTGAAAGAGCTGTTTATTTAGACTTTGAACCTGTACCCTGGTATTTGACTTGAGGGTCAATTTTTGAAGTCTCAGGCTTACTTGGATCTTTCCTTGAAGTCAGTCATTTTTTTGTCTTGAGCAGGCATACTTAGCAGAGGTCTAGAGCTTTAGATCTACTTTTTCCCCTCCACTCCTTGTTCTTTAGGGAACAGTGCAGACACAGTACAAGTCAAAGTTGGTATCTTGCTTTTTGGAATGGGGCAGAATGCATCAGCAGGCATCAGAAGCTTGAAGAAGAGTTAAAGTCCGTAACAAAAATATAATATCAAGAATTTATCTTGGTCTGGAATTCTATTGATCTTTCCATTAAAAAAGATAACCTTTCTACTTAAATTGCTATTTGGGGTTCATTTGAGGCAGATTTGTAACTTTTTCTAAAGTAAAGAGGAGTACCTGCATACGTGTACAGCTGCTGTGCTGACAGCTATGTATACATCCAGGGAAAGATACCTGGGGCTTGAAGTTCATGATCATGTAGGTCTTTGTATTCTTGCATTGTTAACTCTAGACTGAGTGCTGTCTTCATGTCTGAAAATGTGATACAGACTATGTGGGGGGAAAGAAATGTTTCTATGTCCTATTTAATGGACTAAATAGGTTTTTTTTAATTAGTAAGTGTATTGAAAAATTGGAAGTGAATTGTTCAGCCATGTGCCCTGAGATGCCAGTCAGGATGCTGCTGTTCTGAATGAACTGGGTGCTTTTTTTTAGTAAACAGAAATTCCTAGTGGAAAGGCTTTTATAAGAATTCTTTTTCTGATATCCTGCTGCACTCACTTGCCCTTTATTATATAACAATTCCATCCAAATGTCTTGTTTTACAGATAGAAGAAAGACCAGAAAAAGACTTTGAGAAGGTAAGAAGGATCTTCTGAATTACTCTGCCAATAGCACTTTTTTTCATGTTCTTTTTGGTAGATAGAACTCACTGAGAGCACCCAGGAGCCTTCTACGACATTCACTGTGGGGCAAAACTTTGAATTACTCAAGCCCTCTATTACTATATTATTTTTAAAGACAGACTTTTAAACCACTATGGTTATTCAGAGGTTAAGTAGTTGACCTTCAATAACAACTTGCTGAAATTGCTTTAGGCTAAAACCACGTGAACACTGGCTTTGTTTATAAGATTTTAATTATAGTATTACATAAAAATAAATAAAGAACAAGAGAGGTGGATACCACAGTAGTGAGAAATTGGCTTAATGCAGAGCCCTTACTCTGGTAAAAGTTAATGCAGCTACTACTGCAGAACAGAAAAACATCCATGAAAGGAGAGGAACTAGAAAGCGTAGTCAGAAACATTCACAATATATATTACTACGAGTAATCAGGCTTTGTCTGATTTTAGAATTACAGTTAGAGGCTAAGTCATGCAAACTCCAGTTTCAGTGGAGTTTAAATACCCGGTCACCTTTTTCTCATTATTTTTTCTTTGTTAAATCTTGCTTTTTTAAATTTATTTTTTTCTCAGAAAGGTATGTTTTATTTGAATTTGCCTCATTTAGAAATGTAACAATTGGTATAATGTATGTATTCAAAAAGAATACCAAAACCAAACAAACCAAGAAGCAGGTCCTTCAAAAACCAAGCTACAAACCCATGATGTACATAGAAGAAAGCTTCTAATGGTTTCTAACTGCTTGTGGTTGTAGGGAGCACGCACTGTCTCAAGTCTGTCAGCAGCTACCTTAGCTTCTCTGGGCGGGACTTCTTCGCGAAGAGGCAGTGGGGATACCTCCATCTCAGCTGACACAGAGGCATCTATTAGAGAAATTAAGGTAAGATACTTAAAGCTAGCATAAATTGTTAGGAATCTGTTTCTTAACTATGCCTCTTTTGACCACAGTATTTTTTAAAATGGCATTCCACGAAGATGATCAGAGGGCTGGAGCAGCTCTCCTGTGAGGACAGACTGAGAGAGTTGGGGCTTCTTCAGCCTGGAGAAGAGAATGCTTCAAGGAGACCTGATAGTAACCTTCCAGTATCTCAAGGGGGCCTACAGGAAGGCTGGGGAGGGACTATTTACAAGGTCTTGCAATGACAGGACTAGGGGCAATGGGTTTAAACTGGCAGAGGGGAGATTTATACTGGATGTCAGGAGGAATTTCTTTATAGTGAGGGTGATGAGGCACTGGCACAGGTTGCCCAGGGAGGTTGTGGCTGCTCCCTCCCTGGAGGTGTTCAAGGCCAGGTTGGATGAGGCCTTGAGTGAGCTGTACTAGTGGGAGGTGTCCCTGCCTATGTCAGGGGGTTGGAACTAGATGATCCTTGAGGTCCCTTCCAACCTTACCATTCTGTGATTCTATTTGACACATTCATAACCTGTAAGATTACTTGAAAGTGATGATGATATTCCTGTTACTGACTAGAGGGTCATTAAGGTTAAAAAAGACCTCCAAGATCATCAAGTCAAACTGTTAATCTAACACTGCTATGTCTACTACTAAACTGTGCATCGAAGTGCCACATGTACAAGTTTTTTGAACATTTCAAGGGATGGTGATTCCACCAATTCCCTGGGTGGCCTGTTCCAGTGCTTAACCACTCTTTCAATGAATATTTTTCTTTTTATTTTCTTTTTTTTGGGGGGGTTTGTTGGTTTTGGTTTTGTTTTGTTTTGGTGTTTGGTTTGGTAGTTGGTTGGTTGGGTTTTTTTGGGTTTTGTTTGGGTTTTTTTTCTGTTTCCTAGTACCCAGCACAACTTGCGACTGTTTCCTCTCATCCTATTGCTTGTTGCCTGGGAGAAGATACCACCTTCTCCCATGCAGAAGTTGGCATTAAGAATTGTCTGGGACTTACAGACTAATACTGACTAGGAATGTCCTTCATGTTGTTATTAAATAGATTCATATTATCCAAAGTACATTATTAAATATGTTTTAGACTTCCTTCCAAAAATTCAACTGTCCTGTCTCCCCCTTTTGACAGTTCTGCCACAGTGAATTGTGTGCTGCAAATTAAAAGTGAGGAGAGTAGATTTAGAATAGATACTAGGAAGAAATTCTTTACAGTAAGGGTAGTGAGACAATGAAACAGATTGCCCAGAGAGATTGTGGATGCCCCTTCCCTTAGGTGTTCAAGGACAGGTTGGATGAGGCCTTGAACAATTCAGCCCAGTGGAGAGTGTCCCTGTCAATACCAGGAGGAATTTGAACTAGGTCCATTCCAACTCGAACCATTCTAGGACTCTGTTAATTTATTGGAGAGATACTGCTGCAGAGCTAGCAGTAAGGTCCTATCAGACTGATCATAACAGAGACACATCTCATCCTAACCTAATGAAGTAGAAATGGTCTCAGTATAACACAGTGGTGCACATTTGGGGAGGAGGCTGTATTTTGTAATCCATGATTCAGTGAATTTAGACACGTTTGACTTGTAAATAGCTCTGCAATTCAGTGCTCCTATCACTGCATGCTGGTCAGGGGGGTCCACAGCTAAATTGTTCTTTGTGCTCTTTTAATGCTCCCTTGTGAAGACTGTTTTAAAATGGGGAATCTGAACTCCTTTAACTTCCCTGCAAATAACTTGCAACTCATCTGAAATTACAACCATCTGGAATTTGTATTAGGACCTCAGAAGCAGGAAGGTCTGTCCATGTTTCAACACTGTAAACCAGCTGATAAGATAGCCCTTTTCTGGTGACCATGGGCAGAAGAGGAGAGACCCTGTGAAATAGTACTGACAATTAAATTTAACATGATGGATGATTTTCTTACAGTCCTTCCTACACCTTTAGTATAGTCTGGATTTCAGGCTTGCTTTGGCAGCTGTGAAGGTTTGGGAGTTCCCTCCCCCCCCACACTTTGCAAAATGACCCAGACTAGAACTCAGCCGGCTGGAAGTTAAGGACTGAAGCTCTATTTACAGCTCAGCACAATGTACAAGCAGAGATATACACTATAGACAGAATAGTTACAGAAATAGACAAGTTAAAGGGAATACAGAAACACAACACCCCTCCCAGAAATCAGAGACCCCAGGAGGGGCTCCCAACCACCCTTCCATCTTCTCCCCACCCCTGTACCTTACCCCAAGGTTTGCCTTATGTGCAAGGTGAATTAGTAGGATCGGCCAGGGGGGTTAGAAGAAAAGTGGTTAGTGAAAATTAATTAACCACGTCCACTATAGCATGTTCCAGAGTACCATGTCTCTCTGCTTTTTGAACATCTCCAAGGATGAAGGCAACTCCACTACTTCCCTGGATAGCTTACTTCAATGCCTGACCACTCTTTCAATAACAATTTTTTTTTCCTAATACCCAATCTAAACCTCCCTTGGCACAGTTTGAGGCCATTTTCTCTCATCCTATCACTAGTGACTTGGAAGAAGAGACCAGCCCCCACCTCACTACAACTTCCAACAAGTCAGGGAAGGAGACAGATAAGGGCTACATGTCTGGGGTATAAAATGGAGGTTTTGCTGCTGGGTCTGCATCTTGTCCCTGCAATTGAAGATACCCTTTTTTTGCAGTCAAGGAGAGCAGAATTAGTATAAATGTCGAACCAAGAACTTCTGTTATCCAGTAAGATTTCAGGATCAGACCCCTTAACCTGTGTGGTAGTAATCGTTAAATAAGAATTTTAAGTACTTACTTTCCCTATCTGTTAGCTTAAGTGGCATCATTCACCTTTCTCACCATTTCCTTCAGGATATCTATGAGTTAAAGGACCAGATTCAGGATGTAGAAGGCAGATACATGCAGGGACTGAAAGAAATGAAGGTACTGGTTTGCTGCAGACCGGGAGTGTGATTATTAACACCAACTAAACATTCAGAGAGTTGGTGTGAGACCTAGAACTGACCTTGCATGCTTCTCTTCTGGGAGACATTGTCAACTGTGTGCAAAGCATTTCACTAACTGTTTTGACCTCCATTGATTGTGGTGAGAAATGCTTCCAAATGTTAACTGAGAGGATGCTGATGACTGTTAGATGTTGTCTTTGTTGTTTTGAGATGGTAATCATTTAGCTGGCAAATAAAAAATATTAGGGTTTTTTAATAGTTTCTTTAACCTTCCAATTCTAGAAGATGAATTAGTACTCGTTATCTATAGTGCTATGAAAAAAAAATCAGAGTTTAAAAGCTTGTGTGTTTTTTGTTTTGATGAAGCCCAGCATGCCTTGGGAAAACTGTGCACATTGGGTGGTGGCTGTCATTTCGGTTTCATATTTAGATGACAGAAGACACTCTTAAACAGTACTTGTAACAAAACTCCATGTAACAAAGCTTATTATGTGAAGAGTGAGTGCTCACAGGGTTGGCACCAAAGAAGCACTTATCACTTCCATGAAGCCATAAACTGATTTTGGCACAACAGCTAACTTGTGCATCTGCATACCACCACCACATAAGTGAGCAGCAACACAAGCAGCATTTTTTTTTTGTAAAGGCAGTCTTGTAAATATGTATGTACACACCCAAGAATATAATACAAGATTAATCAGCATTGCTGACTGTGTCATCAGCTCAGAGCTGTGACAGATGAAGATGATGCTGTCTTAGATTGTCAAGGGAAAAATTTCTGTAAAATCTGGGTGGGGTGGGTTTTTTTGTTTTGTTTTTTGTTTTTTGTTTTTCCCTGATGATTGTGTAGCGAAATAATCACACTGCATAAAAAATGTAGGTCACTTTTCAATTTTTGTCCCTTAGATTGCCTTTTGTGGTGATTTGTTCCAAGCTGCACTGCTTGATGATAAGAAAACAAAAGGTAGCATGCTGAAGGAGCAGCATAGCACCTACTTTATCTTCTTGCTGCATATCTTTCCCTTCCAACCACTTTCTGAGGTTTGATCCCACTACTGTTTCCAAACCTTGGTGACTTTCCTGTGCTTGGTATTTCTCATCCTTGGGCTGGAAAGCACACCCAAATACAACTTGTGTTTGAACTGTAGAAATTCATGTCCATAAAGACAAATTATCTTGTTTATGGAAACTAAATGGATTCAAAGTTAATTTGTCATCTTCTCACCACTGCTATCCCCACTTCCTTTGACTGAACGAGAAAGGAAGTATGTGAAGCTCAACCGTGCTTTAGATGAAATTATTAGAATGACTTAAACTCTTGAGAGAAATTGCTTGGTCTGTACACTAAAATGTTGGCATGGATGTCCTTGTTTGTATTTGCACTGTTGTGTTTATTTGAGTCTTTTCTCTATCAAAATCAAATACTGCTGAGTTTGCATAACAAGGAAAAGACAACCCTGATCTTTATCTTGCCGTCATCTGTTGTTATAAATACCTCAGTATCTTGTGTTCAGGTCAAGCTGATGTGAGGGGTTTTTGAGACCCTGGGAATTGTATCTTACAGAAAAATTTTGAAAAGAAAGGGAGGTGATACAGGAAACCTAATGAAAAATGATACGTCGGGCCATAAAAGCTGCATCTTTTTTTTTCATGGCGAGTTGTAATTCCTGAGTCAGTATATTTAGTGGTTCCCACACTGCAAGGATCTCTGTAGTCTCTGTGAAGTGGCTGTCAGACTGCCTTAATTTAAGGCGCAAGCTCATCAAGGCCAGTTTACCTTTAAAAGAAAAAAATTCCAACTTGTCATCTTCAGCAGCTGCTTTGAGCTGCCAGTGTGCAGGGGCAGGGGGAGGAGGGAGAAGAAAGAAAACTCTGAAGAGGCAGAAGCTGAAACGGCAGAGAACAGGAAACATTTTATTCATCCTGAGGTAAGGTTCCTTGCTTGTAAACAGATGTCTGTTGGGAACGTCAGGGAGGTTATGGTCACCTTGGGACAGTTGGTAAGCACGTGAGTGGCTCTGGTTTCCATAGGAGTACTCGGCACGCTTGTGGTTTAGTACTTAATTTTCTTGTTGAAGGGCTTGGTTGGCAAAGTGTCTTTTATAACTGACTCTGACTGTGGCTACTTATTCTTTGCAGGACTCTCTAGCTGAAGTCGAAGAGAAATATAAGAAGGCTATGGTGTCAAATGCTCAACTAGACAATGAAAAAACAAATTTCATGTACCAAGTAGATACCCTGAAGGATGCACTGTTAGAGTTAGAAGAGCAGCTGGCAGAAACCAGGCGGCAATATGAAGAAAAAAGTAAAGTAAGTACATAACTATGGCATGCTATTTAAGAGGGAAAGTTTGGAGAGAGGCAGAGACCTTTCAGAGGAGGCAACCAAATTACTATTCAAGATTTTAGGTAAGTAATTGGTTTAGTTACTGTTAAAGCAAGTTGAATAGCAGCATTTATGTACTTGTGATCAATACATATGGGAATCTTCCTTAAGTTTCTGTTTCATAAAGCAATTTCTGAACAAGTGAAGAAATCTTTTGTATGATAAGGCTATGCTGATACTACCCTAAGTCCTTTTATATTCCGTCTTCAAGTAAATTTATAGCATTTATAGTGACTTCTGGAGGATTTTTACAAGCAGAGATCTCTTCAGAAGGCCTGTGGGAACACTGTGTAGCTTACATAGTTAAGGCAGCTACTTAGTTGAGAGCTGATTTAAGTTTTAACATGAATTCAGCACCTGGCAGCTAGGGAGTTGGTGTTAGATAATAAAGCTACGGCTAGTGTTAGCTTTTCAGATCTGACTTTTAAGCCTGGGGCTTTTGACTACAGTGCGTTTCAAAATACATAGTTCCTGGAATATGTGGTGTGTTGTGGGCATTTTCAAGTCTGCAGTGTCTTCTGAACTTTGTGTATACACAGCTATGGAAAAATGGGTTAAATTCCCATCCATTTGCCTGTGAAGTCTGTAGGACACGAGTCTAATAGATATTCACTGATACTTAATTTAAGACACTGTCTGAATGATGACTGTCACTTCTATATTTGATGGAATAATAGTTTCTTGGAAGAACAAGTAAGATAAAAATTGTACTCCTGTGGGATTGTGATTAGAGGAATATTCATTAATTGCATTGCAGTAAGCATTTTCTTTATGTTTGGGCTTATTTTCTCTTTTTTTATTGGAATGTTATTTTTAATCAATAAAAATCTCATGAGTATTTCATTATTCATAGGAATTTGAGAGGGAGAAGCATGCTCACAGTATATTGCAGTTCCAGTTTATGGAAATCAAAGAGGCTTTGAAGCAGAGAGACGAAATGCTTGCAGTAAGTAACTTCTTATTTTTAATGGCTTCTTTGATACGTTCCCAGTTAATAGTAGCAGCACAGAAGGTGACGCATGGAAAATTCTATTCTCTACTCAGGTTTTTCACCTGAAGACATACTAGTGTTTCAGGCCAAGCAGGTTCAGAGCTGACTAACAGAAGTAGAACTTTTGTAAATATTACCTGAAATTGGACTCCCTTTTTGCCTTCTCCATAGTATGAAATCAACTGTGATTCTTACAGCAGTTTGTGGAGATATAGAGGAAACTAATGGGACTGTCTTAACTTGTTCTAAGACTTTGTTTGGATAACGAGATTGTCTTGAGGAGCATTGGTTTAGCTGAGATGTCAGAAACTGTGAAACTGAGCATGTAGATACTCTTTTTACTTCAGTACCTAACTTTTTTCATTCTTTGGCATCACTGCAATCTTGATCTTCTTTGTTAATGTGTTACCTGCTTTCTGTCTTCTTGTTTTTCCTCCTGTCTCTCAGGAAATCCAACAACTGCAACAGAAACAGCAGAGCTATGTCAGGGAAATTTCTGATCTTCAGGAAACAATAGAGTGGAAAGACAAAAAAATAGGGGTAGGACTGTCAACTCCTGAAATGTCTTTAGAGTGGCACTGTCATTCTCCAGCTGATCCCGCTGGATTAAAATCCTCCTTAGTGACTTTGCTTTCTGTGGCTGTCTTGCTGTGTTACCAGTGAACTTGTAAATAGCGTATTTTGTCTTCAGCCAGTGTCATAAAATCCAAGAAAAACTTGGCAGCTGGTCTGGTTTCTAAACCTAGGGTAATTTATTTGCTGTGATGCACCATCTGTATTTGCCATATTGAGAAAGGAAGTGCTATTTATAATGCAGTTCCATCAGCACTGAGTTTTTGCTTATTCAGATTTAATCTGCGGACTGAGCAGAAACTGGAGTGTGATACAGCAGCAGCAGAGCTATTTATGGGCTGTTGGGATGAGAGCCTTTAATTCTCCTTTGCTTCTCATCCCTTCCCACCATGATTTATCAAAGCCAAAAGGAAACTCACTCTTAAATAAAAGCATGCCTTTCTATTTTAACGATGACCATGGAAGACCTTCTGCATATAGGAGGAGAAAGAAATCTGGCAACTTGCCCATGCTTGTAATACCCAATAACTTGTAGCAATCCGAAACTCAAAACTTTCTGATTTTTGTTACTGCTCTATTTGTGTATTTATATAGAAATAATGTTGGGGTAGAGAGCGAGCAGCAAAATATGCATTTGCCCATGGTACATCCCAGTAAAGCTTCCAATAAGTCATCTAAAGATGACTTATTGGAAGCTTTGAAATTAATTGAAATCTGTGATGGTAACCCATGGGATATTAAAATCTACTGGGCCTGTTTTCATGCCCTTCTGTTAACATACAGGGGTGGCGCTACATCTTTAACGTACGTGTTGGAGAAATATGGATATGAATTAATCTTTCTAGCAGATAGCAATGAAAAGTGGGTCCATGTTTAAAGGCTCCTTAATAAAGAATTGAGCCCTGAATGTCTGTAGTAGGAATTCCTGATTATTGAATAAGCTGTATGTTTCTTGGATTTGAAGCTTATCTCTCTGTATGTAAATGTGGTCTTTTAATCTGTAAAGTTCACCTTCTTTGTACATGCCACTTCCATGCATCTCTGAATGTCTGAAATCTGCTTGTTCTTGTTTTATACTTGCTTTTCCTGGTCTTTACTTGTTTCCTTTCCTTTCTTCACATCTCCTCGCCTTCTGTCTGTGTTGGGAACTCAGGCGTTAGAGAGGCAGAAAGATTTCTTTGATTCCATAAGGAGTGAGCGGGATGACCTTAGAGATGAAGTGATTGTGCTGAAGGAGCAACTGAAGGTATGCAAGAGGAATAAAAGAAACTTATATTCACCTACTGACCTTTTCCTCCTGTATATTTGTGCAGAAAATGTTAATCTATTAAACTCTATTTCATGTTGCCTGTAAGTTGAGATTTCAGGAAATTTTCTCTTTAAAGTCCTTCCCCCTAATACTGGCTGTGAGCTCTAAGGATGAACTGTAGTATGAAATAACTGCTTTTGTAGGAGGTGCTTCTCTGAGGAATATTTTGTGCAGCATATTTACATTTTAATAAAATAGTAATAATTTTTTAAAAACTGAGGTCACATGCTTTCAATGGCTGAATTGAGAACTGCAATATTCTGTGCTCTCTTCTGACTTAAGCCATGTTTAGTAGAACCATTGAAGCTATTGTTTATTCAGAATATCAAGATAAGAACACCTGAACATTCCTCCCCTTTCCCAGCAGCAGGCTCTAAAGCATTGCTTTTGCTTCTCCACAGAAACATGGACTCATCCCAGACTCTGATATAGCCACTAACGGGGAGACATCAGACATTCTTGATCATGAAGGACACTTGGATTCTTCCAAAGCTGTTCCAGGCACAACTCAAGCATTAAAGGCAGGAGGGGATGGGATGCTAGGTAAGTGCTGTATAACCTTTCATAACTTTCAGTCTGTCTATCTGTCCATTCATTCATCTTTGCTTGGAGTTTGGGCATTTGTAGATGGGACAATTAACACATCACGCAGCATGCTACTTGTCAAATCACTTCCTATGCATTTTTATGCTTAATATTTATTATCACTCCAAATGTGTTGTGCAGCTCCCTGCAAAGGCAGACTTGCCAAGGTGACAAAGTAGGAGAATACAAATATAATGTTATAGATAAGTAACCATTGTTCAGATTACTGTTTAAAGCCTGAATGTGAAAACTGTCTCAGAATAATCCTGTCGTTGTTCAGTATTTTTCAGCACATATCTTAAAGAATCAGGAGACAAAAAAGGCATTTTAGGTTCCTCTAAAGAACTGGTATGTTGTCTGCTGAACAACAGTGCTGGATGCTGTTAAAATACAGTAATATAGGAATTCGTTGTTCTTGGTATCTAGTACTACTGAGTAGTTGATATTAACATTTCAACATTTTTACTTTTTATAACAGGATTAACATTGTTAAATTCAAAGACTCTGACTTTGGGATGGATAGTAATAGGAATGAGAAATCTGGTTGGCAAAAACTTTCTTCTTATACACTTGTTATGAATGGCCACTCAGAGCTTTTATACTAGTGGAAAGAAAGAAAAGAATAGATTTATTTTTTTCCACCTGTTTTTGTTCAAAGTGAACATACTAATAAATAGCAGCAGGAAGACAGCTGTTGCAAGTATCTTGCATTTTGCTGTTGGCTGCTTTTTCCTCACTGAGTTTTTGTGTGGAAACAATCTGGAACACCAAAACCAAGGTAAGGATACATTTTTTAATAGAATGTTTTCTGTCTGTCCTTACTCTGTTTGGGTTTTTTGGAATTAGGTACAATACAGACCCAAAAGCTGACTGCTGAAGACAGAGACTGTTGTTCTCATACCTGTTGCTTCTCAACATAAGTTGAAGGCAGACTGCTACAGGAAGAAAATAAAAGGCAGAAAAAAGCCACAGAAGTGCCAATCCCTTTGTGTGGCAGAGGTGCCTATAAAAGACATTAAGTATCTGAGCTTTGATCTGTATTGGTAATGTTAAAACAGCTCAACCATTTGCTTGCCAATCAGATTTTATGTTCAGTGTTTGTCACATACACTGTGACAAACTCCATTTACTTAGGAGTAAAATACTACGAAATAATCCTTCTTTACTTCATTATATTGGCATCAGACACACACTTCTGCAAGCATAGAGTGGTGTTAGGATTAAAGTTGTGGAGAGTATTGCTGAGGAAAAAAAATCTTTACTGTTAGCATTACATCTGCAAGTATTACTGTTAAATGCACTGCTTCAAACAGTTGTTCTCATCTACAGAATCCGTAATTCATGCAGCCACGAGCATAAACTCTTTACTTGACAAAAACACAAGCCAGTACCAGAGACTTCTTGCTTGGAGAGGGTGGTGGTGAACTTCACCAATCAAAAGCCCCAAAGCCTTACTAATTCAATCACTGCTTTGCCTCACGTAATTGGCAAAAGCTGATCTTCTATTAACCTTTCTCTGATTCATTCTATTTTGGGTTTTAAGTGGGGATGTAAGTGCTATGGTGTGCTCCCTTCAACTTTCTCAATGGTCTTTTAGGAAAAGCCAATGAAGTGGACATGAAAAATGAGATTTTGGAGGATATGGGGAAAAAAGAAATCTTGCAGAATACTGAGCATGAGGAACACAAAGAGGAGTCTGAGGAGCAGGAAGTACAGACATTGCATGCTGATGAAAATGCAAAGGCAGAAAAATGGGCTGAAGAACATGATGCTCTGTCAACGGTGATGTTATCAGATAGTAGGTTTACAGAACAAATTCAAAGCATTATAGAACATGTCTCAGGAAGTGCTTCTTCAAATGATGACAGTGACACAGATGATTTGAGAAAGGAGACTGAGTCTGCAGGCACTGTTAGTACGGAGGCTGAACACCATGAAGTAAATGCAAGGACAAATCAGACCTTGGAGGTAGACTTTCTGCAAGGTCATCAGGCTGTTCAGACTCCTCCAGAAATGTCTAGTAACTTAGGTACAGATGATGTACTGGGAAAAGCTGCACCTGAACAGAAAGAACAAGAGGATCTTAAAACTAACCATGCCCTGAGTGATAATGAAATGGATCAGGAAACAAGCATTACAAGTGAGAACTGTGAATTGGTTTCCAATCAGGCAGAGCTACTAGAGGTTAGATTTGCAGGCTCGCTTAGTGAAGAGGTAAATGCAAAGAGTCATACTGAGGGACTCCAGCACTCAGAAGAAAGTGTTGAAAACAAGGTTACAAATGACTTGCAGAAAAATCTTGTTGAAAGTGAAGACTGTGCTGATGGAGTAACTGATAAAATGGGAGGGAACAGAACAGAAGAAACAAATGAGGTTGTGAACGCAGTTCAGGGTCAGCTGAGTGAAACAGAGCCTGTGGGTTTGGAGGGCAGTGATGTCTCAGCAAATACAAGTGAGAAAGAAGGCAGAGGAGATCAGGTGCATATCCAACCAGTTTCTGCAGAGGACAGTGCTTCAACATCAGCAGAGGAGCAAAATAAGCAAGATAAAACTGAACTTGAAAATGGTACAGCTGAGAAGGATGGACAGAAGGAAGTGTTAATAGATGAGCTGGAGATGTGTTCAGATTCTGCAGAAACAGGTAAGCGAGATAGGGCTGATACGGAGGCTGCAGGCTGTATTACTGAGGTAAAAGAAAGTGTGCTGCAGCAGGCAGAACCAGACACAGATGTCATGGAAGAGGTAACTCAGGAAACTAGTTTAGAACCAAGTCTCTTAGATGACAAAATTAAGGAGTTGAAATTGGAAACAGGGGATGAATCTGAGAAAGGACAGGAAAGTAGGACAGAACAGGCAGAAAAAATAAAGCTAGAGTTAGAAGTTCAAACAGTTCAGTGTGGTGAAGAAACAACAGGTGATATAGTGGAAGAGAAAAATGGTCCTTTAGAAGGTGAAGTACAGAATGTAGTTAAGCAAGAGGAAGGTGGATATAAAGAGGAGATGGCTGTAGATGTTTGTGTAACTATAGAAAGCAAGATTGATAAAGACACACCGAAAGGAAATGAACAAGAGTTAGAGCTTGAAGACCATCATGATGGTAGACTTGCTTCTGAGGAAGGTCCAAATAATTGTCTGGTGACGAAAGCTGAGCAGGGTGAAAATGACAGTGAACAGGTTAAATTGGAGGGCCAAGCGGAGGAAAGACTGGAAGATGATGGCGATGCATTTGATTTTGATGAAGAAGCAAACCAGATACTAGAAAAAGATGAAAAATGTGATGGAGAGAAAATTGATATGCAGAAAGGAGAGGGTGATGGAGCAAATGGTGCTGTCGGAAAAGCTACTCAAACAGATGAAGCTGGAGAAGGAACAATCAAAATAGAAACCAAAGATGCCTTGACTGAAGGTGACAGCTTGCAGCAGAAAAAAGATGAGCCCGAAGAAGCGGTGTGCTTGCAAGGGAAAATCTCAGGGAAGACTGATGAGAAGACTGATGTAATGGAAGGTGAAATCAATGCATCAGTTTCTAATAAAGAGGAAAATGTATCAGATGAATGTGTTTTGGAACAGGATTTGGAAAGTGCTTGCAGTACCAGGGATGGAAGCAAGGAGGATTTTCAGGGTGGTAGAAGGGGTAAGGGTAGATCCAGAGATGACTGTACAGTATCATAACTTCAGAATCGAATGCTACACAAGTTACATGCTGTTGGATCAGCCCCAGTAAAGAAGCGTGCACTTTACACAGTATGTCAGGCCTTAGGAATACTCCTAAAGTTTTTTCTTTATAGGTAACTCTTGTCATAATGCAATGTTATATATGTGGTAATGATGCAAGTATTAAGTTATTCACTGACATACCTAGCCACGAGAAATTGTGCCTGGGTTTGCTTTTGCTGTGTCTCAGGTTTAAAATTTATCACCAAAAGAGCAAGCTCCACAAATCAGACTATCTTGCAATTAAAGTACTTTTAGTGTGGATAACTGCTACAGAGGAAATCCAATAGGAAAGTCTTTTCTCTTTTCCCCCACCCCCCACCCCCCCACCTAACCTAGAAGGTGGATGTCTTGAATGTGCCTATGTGCAGTGAATGTATGTGAACTTTTGTGTACTTCTGCACATGAGCACATTAACGCTTCATGAAGGATCTCAGTACATCAGCAACACCAATCTGGTGTTGAAACTTATTTCTAGATGATTAAAGCCTAGGAACTTTCTGTTTTGTTTGTTTTTTTCCTTAATGTGGGGGGAAAAAAAAAATATATATATATATATATATACTCTCATTCCACTTTGCATTTCTATTATGGTCACATTCCAATATACAGTTAGATCACTGTGAATCTCTTTAGCCTGAGCACTGTTGAAAGAACTATATACAACTTGACAGAAGTGCAACACACAGGTCTTCGTTTACTGAAAGGAATAAGCATATCCATGTTTACTTCATTTAGGCACTTTGCACCACAGTAGGCCTTTAAACCATGTCTCACATGGAGGTTTTATTTTTTCCAAAGAAAGTGACAATACACACTGTAATATGTGCTTTAGGTTTGCTGTCAAGTGCTGTCTATCACTGAATGTAGAAAGTATCCATTTTTCCATGAAGATATTTTTTGTCTAAAATTGCATTTCCTTATTGCTGCTGCCTTTTTTTTTTTTTTTTTTCCTCTCAAACTATGAATCTGGAAGAATATTTTTAAGTCTAAAATTCTTACCTCTTTCCTTCTGGAAAGAAGATAACTTTAGAACTCTACATGTCTTCATTCTTGTTGGATATCAGACCAAAGATGACTGTTGTTCTGTGTAATAGCCCCTTGTGCCTTTTAGAAAAGCCAGATTGCTTTGAATTCCTGGCATAAATTAGACTCTCTTATTCCTTTGGTGTATTTCTTGCATCTTTGCTAGTGCTTGGGAGGAAGAGCATGTTTTTGCATACTTAAAAATTAATTTAAAGTTGTCTTAAGCAATGAACGTCCCAAGGGAATGCCAAATTGCAGTGTTGGGGTGGGGAGGCTATGGAAGGCTGTTATTTGTGTTGATGTTACAAAGCTGATGTAGTACAGACTGCAAAAGTTGAAGATGTATATCAAAATGTATTGAGCTGTATATAATTGAAATAAACATATTTTATACTTTAAACTGCCTGTCCAGAGGACTCTCTTTATATACCCCTGTAAATATTAAATTTACATCTACATAATTAAAAACAAAACCAAAAAGAAAAAAACCAACCAAACCCACCACATTTTTCTGTAGCTTTGTTAAATTTAGAGTATTGTGCTACATAATTAGAAGATCATCTTACTAGGAATGGACAGCCTTGGTGTCTAAGGCACCCTGAAGTGTAAACCTGTTACAGGACTGCAAACCTGTAACTCGCTTTATCATGGCTTCTCTCCAACTTACAACAGTTCCTGTATGGTTTCTGTAAGTATTAGCAGTTGTTCTTCTCAAGGGTTTATACTAAATGCTGATCTAAAACCTCCAAATTTCAAAAGCACCTCATTACCTTGTAGCAGTGTTTATTTAAAGATTTGTCTCTGCTCAGTGTACAGCTATAATACACAGTTTAATGTTGAAAGTATTTTAAATGTGTGTGTATATTTAAATGTTAAATATGCTTAAGTGTATAATTAAATGTACTTGCCAGGCTTCATCTATACTCGTGGATGGGACCTATAAGCACCTGTGAGTTAAATTAGGCACAAATGCCAGCATTTGCTATATTTTTTGTACCAGTTTTTCTGGATGGGTGAAGGAATTAATGGTGAGCTGATTTTTTTTTTAACTCATTTATCCACTTCAGAAAACCAAGCTTCTGTAAGAGATGTCCTTTTATAAAGCCAAGTCACTGAAGGAGAAACAAGTCTGCTCTTAACTGTCCCTGTACCAGCATTTCAGGCTAGCTCTGTGAGATAAAAGCTGGTAGCTTATTCCTTATTCAGCAAGTAATTTCCTTTATTAGGGAAAAGAACAGTCCTTCTGTCCCCTTCAGAATCAATATTGTGAACTGGCATTTTCTAAATCTTGTGCTCATTCACTGTCCCTACAGCCTGCCCCCTAGCAGTATCCCTCTTCTAAGGAAAAGTGGAAGGCATTTCTCAATATTTGCTGTTGTTCTCTCATGATCCAAAACTCGACAGATCTGGAGGAGCATTGCTATTGATCTGACAGCTGATTCTTGCAGGATGTTCTGAACGGTTGCTTGAAGCTGCTGATGGGATTTCATGGGATGTGTTCCCACCTGCCAAGTACAGTTTACCCCTTTCTTTCACATCAGGATTAGTTGCTTGCTGGGCTGCACATCATGCAACTCACTGGGGCTAAAACCATCTGCTTCCCAGCCCATGTGCCTTCTGGTAAGAGAGACAAGGATCTGTGACTGATTAGGGGGATGTTAAGTCAACTGCAGCACTGAAGCAGCACCCTAGTTAGCAAACCTGTACAATAGTAGAAGACACTGGTTAACTGCCACCCCTTTTCTGTGTCCTGCTGTCTTCCAGGCTTTCCTAGGGCCCAGCTTCTTACATCAGCCCTCAGCTAAGCACATCTGTATATAACAACCACAAATTAGTGCACTGGGTAGCCCAGGAGTAGTTAAATTGAACTGAGATAAATTGTCACTTATTTTTCATTGTAGTATCTTTGTATGTGAAGTAAGGATAACAACTGTTACAGAGGAGAATTTTAATTAGCTACTTCAAGTCCTAGTTTGGTAGATTGCTCTCTTCTGTTCTTAAGGTTCTCAGACCCTTGATTTCTTGGAAAAATGTCTAACATGCAAAAATAAGGTGATTTTGCAGAGATAACTATTAGAGCTAAAGTAAGTTTTCTTGTCAGTGTGTGGTTTTAAGAGTTAACTTCTCTCTGTCTTGATATCCAAGAGACCTCCTGTACACACAGAAAACTTCTCTACAGGAATGGTCATGTAAATCCTGATGCTAGTGTGTCATCTATCCCAATAGGGTGCAAAGATGTCCATGAAGAGAGAACTGATGGGGAGATAAGATTTGAAGGTTCATCCTAAGATGCTAACATTTATTTTGCAGGGAAAGGTGTTGGGGGAAGCTGATGTGCTTCCTTACTGGAAGCTAGAGGAGCTATCCCTTCTTCAGACAGGCAGATTTCACCCCACAGCAGTGGCTGTGTTAAGGAACATTACTTAGTTTCATGCATGACTTCAGTCATCTTCAGAATTAAGGTGGATTATCTGGCCTTTGTTGGAGTCAGTAGGTTTGGGCTAATTTTGTACTGGCTGGAGATGTCCTTCTGCATCTGTCCTCCTTCTGTATCCAATCCTTAGAACTTCATTCACTGATCTCTGCCAATCTGTGAGTGCCAACTTTATCTCCAAGTCTGGATATTCTTTTGCTCTTTGCTTACCCTGTTGCCTTCATCAACCTCCATTTTTCTTCCTTATCTTTCATCTTTTACAGAATTTCTGTCTTAAGCTTCCTTCTCACACAGATACTTGAAATTGTTTTATTATTTTGAAGGGGCTTATACTTATAAATTTTTGTTACTCTTGACAGTTTACAAAACTCTGATTGTTTGGGATGTGTTTATTTCGTATTTCCTGTATCAGTGCTTAGGTGTAACAATGTTGGATTTATCAGAAATAGCTTTAAAAGGATAGGTCTGGGGACATTCAACATTAATTTATAGAGCTGCTAAACTGGGATATCACTTTAAGATGTGGGTTTGAGTAATGCATCAGAAGCCAAGATAAAGGTTTTTTTCTGTGCTTTAGAATGAGTGCTTGTATATGGGAACTTGTGTACCCTGGAGGGGTGTCACGTTATTGCTAGCTAATGGACTGGTTATGTCTGCCATGTCGAGAGACTCTCATTTGAAAGCTTCATGTTTTTCTCCATGATTTGATTCCATAACAGACTCTTTATTCCTTTGACTCCATGAGTTAACAAGAAAAAAAAGGGGAACCACAAGACTTTTTGGCCTGTTCAGGATTTAACAACAAATGAGAATGGGTATTTTTTTTTAAAAGTGCCTTTTTCTTGAGTGACTTTTGGATTTTAATCATTTAGTTAACAGGCCAGACCTCAGCTGTGGAGTTGAGCTCTCAATAGCCAGGGTTCTGCACAGGTGACAGCTTGCTGGCAAGGGAAGCAATCTAAATAAACCTGCAGTAAACATACACACTGAAATTGTGGAATAAGACCAGTCTGAGGTCAATCTAGCCTCTTGTAATAAGTATATTTGAATGGTATGTTCCAATATATTTGAATGGTGTGTACTGTTTCAGTGTGTGTTCAGTACAGAAGTACTGAACAAAGTAAGGTTGTTAAATAAGGTAAAGGAGCTTTAATGATAAGGAAATTTGTGAGTACCTGCTAAAATGCTTTCACACTTTGCACTACTTAATAGGAAAGAAAAAAAAAACCAACCAAACATGTGATTTGGTTACTTCTATAGTTCTTTCTCCCACTTGTCTCATTCTGTAGTGTGTATTTTATTAGTGAATGTCACACACATCCATGTAATGATCTGTAGCACAACAGTTGGTCCAAATTGCCCATCACCTGCTTGCTCTTATACCAGGAGAACTGATTATGAAGGACTAATGAGAAAATCATTTACAGACTGCTGTGTTTGAAACAAAAAGTTTTGATGGGCAAATGTTGTTCTGCTCATAGTACTGGGGATAACACAAAATGTCATTGCCATGCTGTTTGGAGGTGAAGATTTGAAGTGCTGAGAATGTGCTTAGCTGTGGTTCTAGGTGCTTACGGTATTTTCATTATGTTAAACTGTAAAGATTTGTGAGATTTTGTGTTGCAGTTGTGTTTGACCCTAGAGTTCTTGCATGCTAACCTAACGTAGAAGATTAGCCTCTTTGCATGCAGCTGGGTGCTGCTACTGCCGTGACAAGCATGTTCTGTGAGAATGACATAACCTCCCCTGGCTGCAGCCCCTTCCCAGCCCTGTCTGTGGCCTCATTTCTTGTGGTACGTGCATAACTACCCTCACCATTAGTTTCACTAACCTTGATGGTTCGCTCTTGTATCAGATGCGCTCCAAAAGGCACTGAATTTCTCATTTTCTCTTTCAGACAGGCTGAAAAGACTCCTAGACGAACGAGAGTCCTTACTAGACCAGGTAATTGCAGAAAACCAGAAATTATGTGAGTTTATCAGATCTATGGTTAAGAATAGTATAGATTAAGAAAATCAAAATATCCCTAACCTAAGGTATAGCACAGCAGTGCCATTGCCTTTCAGAAGGCAGTGTGTGCTGAGTTGCTTTTGCTGAGCACTTGCTACCTTACTTGCCACTTTTTTCTTCCTCTGAAATACTGCTCCTGTGTGTTAATTCAGGATATCAGGGAAGAAAAGTGTGTCTGATCTGCAGAATCACAGAATTGTTCAGGTTGGAAACGACTTTTAAGATCAAGTCCAACTGTTAACTCAGCATTACCAAGCACACTGTTAAATGATGTGCCTAAGCACCATGTCTACACATCTTTTAAATATGTGATGGTCTGGGAGTTCCCTGCCCGCCCCCACACTTTGTAAAATGACCCAGACTAGAACTCAGCCAACTGGAAGTTAAGGAATGAAGCTCTATGTACAGCTCAGCACAATGTACAAACAGAGATATACACTATAGACAGGAATAGTTACAGAAATATACAAGTTAAAGGTAATACAGCAACACAACTCCCCTCCCAGAAATCAGAGACCCCAGGAGGGACTCCCAACCACCCTTACACCTTCTCCCCACCCCTGTACCTTACCCCAAGGTTTGCCTTATGCACAAGGTGAATTAGGAGGATCGGCCAGGGGGGTTAGAAGAAAAGTGGTTAGTGAAAATTAATTGGCAGAGGAGCCAGAGCCAGAAGCTGCTAGACCACCCAAGCAGCTGTTCTCCCTGCAAGAGACAGACAGAGACTGACTTATCTATGTTTATGTTCTTCTCCCAAAACAATTTTTCAGCAAGGGTATGAGTGTAGTAGACATCACCATGTTTTCCTTTCACAGCCTATAGTGCAATTTTCTCTATTAAAATATTCTAATTAGCCTCAAACCAGCACAAAATACCTCCAGGGACGGTTACTCAATCATGTTGCTAATCAGTCACACTTGGTGTCCTTGGTCACCTAAAAGTCACTCCTTCCCAGGACCCTTTCTGAAAATAATGCTCCCGAATGGCAAAGCCCAAAGGAAAAAAATGTATAAGCAGATTTTATCTCCATGAATAAGCCTTCCTGATTGCTGGGTCTGTGGGTAATGAGCCATTTGGAAAGAGATACTGGAGGGATGACAGTGGATGGATAAATGATAAAGGCACTATTGCTGGTACAGTGATCCTCTATAGAGGATAAAAAGCTTATTCTAAAAACTTGCTGATCTGTTTCTCTGTAGGATGTGCTGTGCTTTCATTTATGGGCCATATCATTTGCCTTGAGATTCAAGACCAGAATCAAACAGTTTAGGCTTTTTGAAGGATGTTTCATGGGTTTTCTAATAAAACATTCTTCCTCCACTTGTTATGTTTGGTCTTATATTTGTGCATAAGTACTGATACTTGAAAGATAATATGAGTCCTTTGCCAAAAGAATTTCTAGCAAATGAACTGGCAACAAAAAAAAAAAAAATTCATTTTAATGTGAGCTTAAAAAAAAAAAAGTTTTATATTTGAGTGAGTTTGAGTACTGAGCCACCCTTTCTCTTAACTGATTTTAATAACTCATTATTTTGTGTCCTTCAGATTAAAAAATTAAAGGCACAACTGGAAGAAAAGCAAAAGAATGGCAAGATGGAAAATACCCAGTCAGAAGATGAAGTTCTGGAAAATGGGACAGATATGCACATGATTGACCTCCAAAGTGAGTTTCATTTTAAGAGAACTTTTATGTCCTGCATTTGAGTGAGAAAATATATCTATACAATAACCACATGGCTCCAAGTAAAAATAAGCCTTCAGTTCTAAGGGAGCTTCAAACTGGGAGCCAGCCACACACCTCTAATAGAGGTGAAGGAACAGTCCTCCTTTGAGTAAGATTGCAATTGGAAATCTTCCGTCTGTTCCCCAGGAGAGCTGGAGAGAACTCCCAATTAATTCTGCTTTTAGAGTGGTGAAAAGGGAATCAGGCAGGACTGAGAATAGCACTTACCTTCTGGGCAATTGCTGGGTCAAGAGCATTTGCTACTGTACTACTGCCCCAAGTAGATTCCTGTAGCATGGAAATTTTATGACAGACATGTTAAGACACTATTAATAAATGCTTGTTCTGACATCTCTGTTAAACTCTGTGATTCTTTCAGGAGATGCCAACAGACAGATCAGTGATCTCAAATTTAAACTAGCAAAGTCTGAGCAAGAGATAACAGCATTGGAGCAGAATGTGAGTTTCTGTCTTGTTCTGTTTCATTTAGGATTGGTGAGAATGCAAAGTGTATTTTATTATACAATTTCTAAAATTATGATTATTTTGATTTTTCCCCTTAAAATAAGAAAGAGGAGTGGGATATCATAGAATGGTAAGGTTGGAAGTGATCTCAAGGATCATCTAGTTCCAACCCCCTGCCATAGGCAAGGACACCTCCCATTAGGACAGGTTACTCAAGGCCTCGTCCAACCTGGCCTTGAATACCTCCAGGGAGGGAGCAGCCACAACCTCCCTGGGCAACCTGTTCCAGTCCCTCACCACCCTCTTACATCATAAAGTGCTGAATATATTATTCCTTTTTACCAAAGGAAAAACATTCAAAGACGAATGTATATTGAGAGCACTTTCAGACATCTTCAGAGTATTTTCCTGTGCCTAACAATTGCTTGTAAATGGATCCTGGATATACACAGATTTTTACACAAGACTGTTCAGTTTTGACTGTGTGCTCTTGTCCAGAGTATGTCAGTGATTCCCTTGCCAAGATCAATTTAGTCAATGGAGTATATTTTTTTTTATTGCTGGAAGCATATTAAATATGGATATGCATAAAAGGTCTGCAGTAAGTTTCATGGCCAGGCTCATTGATATGTGTGTATGTATATATCTATATTTTCTTTTTCTAACCTCAAAATATACCTTTATTAAAAAAAAACCAAAACCATTTCTCTGGTTATTACTTAACTGCTAGTGGAAGAATAAAGCCTCAGAGTAACTTCTTGGCACAGCTTCTAATTAGAAAAAATTGCCTCCACCTTAGGTAATACGACTGGAGGGTCAAGTAGCCCGATACAAAACTGCTGCTGAAAATGCTGAAAGAGTAGAAGATGAACTGAAAGCAGAGAAACGCAAACTACAGAGAGAGGTAACTCCAAATGCAGGCTGTCAAAGGCAAGCAGTCAACCTGCCCTATGCTGGAGGGCACCTACCTGTCTGGTGTATTTTAGAGGAGGAGCTGCCTGGCAGAGCTAAGAATAAATACTGACTGTTTTAATTGCTTTAGTTATTCTTTCTACACATGTAACCAAGCTTTCAGCACTCAAACTGGAGTAACAGTCACAACTGTGAGCTCTCACTGCCATTTCACCATTCCTTCCTAAGTTGTCTCCTCTTGCAATGACTTGCTTCATACAAGAGTTGGTCCTCTGGAGCAAACTCCAATTCTGTACTTGTTCAACTTGAATCTAGAAGTAGCCTTCAAATGCTCAGGTTTTCATAGAAAGGTAAGGTTGGAAGGGACCTCAAGGATCATCTAGTTCCGACACTCTGCCATAGGCAGGGACACCTCACAGTAGTATAGGTTACTCAAGGCCTCATCCAGTCTGGCCTTGAACACCTCCAGGGAGGGAGCAGCCACAACCTCCCTGGGCAGCCTGTTCCAGTGCCTCACCACCCTCACTGCAAAGAACTTCCTCCTAACATCTAGTCTAAATCTCCCCTCTGCCAGTTTAAACCCATTGCCCCTTGTCCTGTCATTGCAAGACCTTGTAAATAGTCTCTCCCCAGCCTGCCTGTAGGCTCCCTTCAGATACTGGAAGGCTACTATCAGGTCTCCTCGAAGCCTTCTCTTCTCCAGGCTGAAGAGCCCCAACTCTCTCAGCCTGTCCTCATAGGAGAGCTGCTCCAGCCCTCTGATCATCTTCGTGGTCCTCCTCTGGACCTGCTCCAACACTTCCATGTCCTTCCTGTGCTGAGGGATCCAGAACTGCACACAGTACTCCAGGTGGGGTCTGACAAGAGCAGAGTAAAGTGGCAGAATCACCTCCATTGCCCTGCTGGCCACGCTTCTCTTGATGCAGCCTAGGACTCTGTTGGCTGTCTGAGCTGCATGTGCACACTGCAGGCTCATGCTTCTTTGCAGCTGGGTGTGCTTCCATGGTTTGACATTCATCAGGCTGAAGAACTCCAGCTTTGATGCCCTTGTCCTTCATTGTACCTGACTCATTATTTCGGGCGTTGCAAAATTTGGGTTAGTAAATACAAATCACTGGGGTTTTGTTTTTGTTTTTTTAAGAACGTGGTTCAGAAATGACAGATTGGAAATCTGGAAATTCTACTGTAAAATTAACTTGGTGCTTCAGCTTTAGAGCACAGTGCCACACCTTACCAGGGCTGACAGTCTAAACTTCCAAGCTTTAGAGTCTAAAGCTGAGTGCTAAGTGGGTGTGACTTGTCTTATTAAGCCCGCTTTTCTTGCTCTGTCAACTTTTTCATGCCTGTTTGCTGTCATTTGTCTGTCCACAGACTCTATCCATGTTTCTTTCTTAAAACATTGCAACTTCAAACACTTCAACCTTACTTATGCCAAACCTCATGTTCTGTCCAAGTAGCAGCTATGAACATCTTAAATACGTTTGTCAGTATTCTGTCTCCTAAGGTGTTTTGAAAGTTTGAGGTTTTTTCAGTGTAGCACTTTGCCTTTTCTAAATTCTGCTTTGCAGCCCACAAGTACTGCCCTGTACAGTCCACCTCTACCTATCCCCATGGTGGATTTTATAGAAAACTAAGGCACCAAAGTCTTACCTGTTGGTTCTGAGAACCAAAAACATAAAAGCCAGGCAGCAAGACAGGCATATGTCACCCAGTGAGCTCTGGGCATCTGTGCCTCTGAAGTTGAGGCAAACTCTGAGCCATTTGTTCAACATTCTGGAAATAGTTTGGATTTTTTGCACCATGCTTAGAAAATAGCCCTGTGGCCTTCAAAGGAGTTACCCCACACATACTTTTAACACTGCTAATAGGCATTTTTAATTGCCTCACCTCGTAAGGAAATTCCAGCAACATAGTCAGTCAGTGCTGTTAACTGCAAACCTTGTTTTATCTTTGGAAATGGAAAACATTGTGGCAGTTACAGGGCTGTTGTGTTGGGTTTTTTTTTAATTTTATTTTTCTGCTTCCTTCCTTCAGCTTCGTTCAGCATTGGATAAAACTGAAGAGCTTGAAGTCAGCAATGGTCATCTAGTGAAACGCCTGGAGAAGATGAAAGCCAACCGGAGTGCTTTACTGTCTCAGCAATAACCACCACCTTTTGCTGCAAACTACTACAACTACTCGACAGAATCAGAACAACATCACAGATGCTTCTGTCCCATGCTGTCTGGGATGCTTTGTGTCATGCCTTCTGAGAACAGACAACCCCAACGTTTGCTGTGTGCCACCCAGCTGTGGTTTTCTAAGCAGATTCAAACCTCCTGCACTATATACATAGGAGTAGCTGATCCAAAAGGCTGTGCCTGCCTGCGGGAGCCCTTCTACACCATTCTCTGGGTACATCTGAAGTACAATATTTACCTACCATGTAAGAAGAAGCACATCGGGTGTCGCATTAAGTTCTCCATCTAGAAGGCACAGCAGCCATTTATTGCCATTTAAAATGGCTTTCAAAGAAAACACTTTAACTGGACTGGAATTTTGTGTCTTGCTGAAAATTTAAAAAAAAAAAACACTGTAAGTTTTGGACTTTCTCATGAGAGTATCTGTAATTTAGTGACTACGGTAGAGTTATTCATAGTAGGTTTTTCATTTACAAATCACTGTGGAACCACAAGCCATTACAAAGCAAAACTCCTTCAGTGGAAACCATGGAAGAAGATGGTCTTGGAAGCAAAAGTGACCTTAAATGACTTTGCCAATAAAACAAAGGTGTTTGGAGGGATTTTTGCACCAATGGAATCATAGGACTATTTTATTTCAGGGTAAATAGGCAATAGCTTCATTGATTTTTTTCAACTTTTATTTGTATTATTTAATCCTTGCTCTTGGAGCTGAAGTAAACTACTTTTAAAGGATATAAAGTTGCATTAATAAACCAGCATAAGGCCATGTTTTAAGGAATGGTGGGTTTTGCACTTAAATCTCTCACTTTGGTGCATTTGTCAATGCAAGTGTCATTTGCTTAAGCAAAATGGGTTTTTTACATCAGAAACTATCTACTGGTCCATGAACTACTAGAAAACTGTGCCACTACAAAATACAAGTCTGATTTTAAAGTAACTGATACGTAAAGAAGCACTTTAGAAAATATTACTGCCTATGGTTTTTCTACAAATACAAATTTCCTTCTAAGGTCATTCTAAAGGTTTTCCACTTTTCATGAAAAATAAATAATTAAGATGTTGCAGGCAATTTATTATACACACACCTAGCACTACAGCTGTGGTTTCTTGGAGATTACTCTGAATGTACTACTCAAAAGGACAACAGCAATTACCTGAAGGATAAAACTGTCCTTCCCCCTTCAGCCCTAACAGAAAAACTTGCAAGTAAGGCAGGTGACCAGTCCCATAGGAACCCAATCATGCTGTGCAGCAGCACCTCCTGTTCAACAGGAGCAACCCTCTGTCTTTGCCGACTGCCTCAATAGATACAGTTCTATCAAGCCAAATCCAGACCTGGGAGACCATTTCTTCTTACCATGGTCTTCAGACTCTCTGGTCCAGATCTTTCCCTAGCCTCTTCCTTACAGACTGGAGGTTAGAGTATAAAACTGCTGCTATTTTCAACTTAAGAGGATCACTGGTATCTTCTTAGAGCACCTTCACAAGTTAAATAAACCAAAAAACAGTGTCTGAATGTGTTTCTCTGGTTTGGATAGGACATAACAGCTTTCTCTTCTCAGTTCACCTGGAAATTTAGGAATTAAGTACTGAAACTAATATTCCCAGGTAAAGGATGACAAAGGCTTTTTTTGTGTGTGTCCTTTGGGAAACAAGTTGGTGATCAGATGTAGTGGAATATGGGTATGAAAGGAATCTTTTAAATAAAATTTCCACTCCAACTAGGGCTTTGGGTTCATTTTCTATTTTTAGTTTTTGAGAGGAACATTCAGGTGCAGAGCCAGGTTTCTTGTGGAATACCTCAAAATCGCTGTGGATACCAATTTGCAATTTTCTGTGGCTGACTTGTGTAATTTCTGGTGTACAAAGCCTCTGGGGCCTGTAAAAATGGGTTTTTCAGAATGCAAACAAACATACTAAATACAACAAGTTACTAGCTGATGATAAGGTGTGTGATCGCCACCAGTCATCTTTTTATTTGTGGTAGTGCTGAAAATTGTCTCTCCTGGCAAGATTCAGGAGAAACAACATAGCAACTGTGTTGGTCCAAAAAGGCTAAAAGTTATACTTTGATCATTAAGAAGTGGTGTGTTTATCATTTCAAAGTAGGTTGCATCTCACACCTCATAAACATTAACCTCGTGGACAGAAGTCAGATGTGTATTTCGACCTGGGTATGCTCTTAGTAGAAAAATTTGTGTGTGATAAAGTAGTTGAATGTCGAAGCCACTTTCTTTTCCCTCCCTCCCCCCGACCTCCCCCTTAACTTTCAGTATGACTTAGCTTTAGAATATGAGAAGAAAAAGTACTGGTTGGTTTACTGAAAAAGGTTTTCTGTTTTCACGTGAAGAATGTACAACAACAGGGCTTTGAATGGTAATAGTAGCACATGCCCCAGTCCTTTTAATTGAGCTCCAAACAATAGAGCTTCGGTATGCAGCCCGCTGACTCGGAGCGCAGCCGAGGTTGGTGGCAGCCTGGCGAGGAACAGCTCCTGGGGGAACCAGGATGGGTTTTCCTAGAACTTGTATTTAAAACTGTTATCCTTTTGGTTTATTTTAAAATGTTCAATAACTTTATTGTTTGCAAATTGAATGTTACCCAAAATGTTTTTTTAATTTTTGGGGGTTTGGTTTTGGTTTTGTTTTGTTTCTTTTTGGGTTTTTTTTTTGTTTGTTTGTTTTTTCAACCAAGCTGTTAGAAGATACAAGTGTGGAAAAGGAAATTCATTAGCAGAACTCGCCAATAAAAATGTCACTTGTTTGGGTAGTTTTTATGGAGTGGTCTGTCATGATGATGTTACTGCTAAAAGTTCTTTTGGAAAAATACAGCCTTTTTTTGGATGTCTGCTGTGCAGCTTGTTTTGCTTTTTAATATATTGCTGCAATTACACAAACATGAGCAACATTATAGAATACACAGAGGTAGGGGGTTGTGTGAGGCATACCTCCAGTTTTTAACATTTTTAATAGCAGGTTGCACTTGGAGAGGGGTGGAACAGCAAGAGAAACTTGAAAGGTATTGACGATCAGATAAACGCTTTCCCCTCCCCCCCCTTTCCTTTTTGTTTTCTGCAGATGGAGAAAAATCACCCTTACAGTGTTAAGTGAGCAGACTGCACTGGGTTGGAAGGGGCTCTCAAAGGTCATCTTATCCAACTCCTCTTCAGTCAGGAGGGATACCTCCAACTAGATCAGGTTGCCCATGACCACATCAAGTCTGATCTTGAATGTCTCCAGAATGAGCTTTTTTATTGGCCGTGCACAAGGGCCGATGCCACATGAACCTGGGTGGGAAGGGCTTTTGATTACTTGAACATAACCCTAATGTTGCTGCTGCTCATTCAGCTTCAGAAGGAAGCTCCCCTGATGGATATTTTTAATGAGCTAGGGGAGAGGATTCCAGCTGCCTGCCTATCTCCTTACTAGCCTATCTACCTACAACCCCCCCAGGTAGAGAGCTAAGTCACTGTGAAGCATTAGAACAGGTTATCTAAGTAGACACTTCCTCTGGTGTATTTGCTGTACAAGTACATATACATCATGCTGCTTCTCTGTGTTTTCTTGCAAAGTTCACATCAGCAGTCTCGAGTAACTCTCGTCTAGCTGCAGTCTGAGAGCAATGTAAGGTTGCCCAATTTCCTTGCCAGTTTGAGGCACAAAAACAAATCCAATCTCTTTTTTTTGTTTGTTTGTTTGTTATTTCTACCCTAAGGATATAGAAAGGGAGCATATGTGGAGGAATGGGTGCTTGAAGTGGAAGATTAATGCTGAACGTGTAGCAACTCTTGTAGTAGCCATCCCTGGAAACGTCCTTCACACCAGGATGCAACTTGGTTCATGAAACACCTGGCAGCCGCTCATGTTCGTCTTGCACTGATTCTGGGTATTGCCATAGAGAGCTCGGTTCCGTGAAATACGCTGAGGTTTGTGCTTATCTCTAAAGGCTCCTGGAATTTTATTATATGGGTCTAGGGATTTATTTTATACACCTAGGGGATGTCTTTCACATTAAAAAAAAATCACATCTGTGTGTTCAAAGGAAAGAGTAGGGACGAGGAAGACCCGCGGCAAACGAGCAGGTGAAAGTCCTAACAGCCCCTCACGCAGCATGGCGGCGGCCGGCGGTGATGGTGGGGGTCGTATGGCGCAAGCCAATCAGATGCTGGAGCACTTACTGTAGCAGCCAATGGGCGGCAAGTGTGGTCAGGGAGCGGCACCTGGCGGCCGTTGGGCGCGTACTGCGGGGGAGCCGGCTGATGTTCGGGGAGCGGTTAACGGCCGGCGGGGGTCGTTGCGGGGCGGAGGCGAGGAGCGGCTTCGTCTCGGCTGTGGGAAGGCTGTTCAAGCTTCCCTTGGGCTGGGATGAGCGCTGGGAGCCGCGTTTCCCTCCTTTGGATTCCTGTGGGACGAGTGGGAGCGTAAGAACAAGTTAAAATCCGAGAAAGCTTCCCCACTGACTCGTCCTACCCCAGGGCTCAGCGGTGACAGACAGCGGCTTCCCCACTGACTCGTCCTACCCCAGGGCTCAGCGGTGGCTCCCGCGAAGCAGTAGCGACAACGAGGTTATTGCTATTTATCTAGGACATGGGTAGAGCTATTCTGGTTTTTGGGGTTTTTTTTAATTTCTGAAGTTGTTCTTAAGGAAAAGAGGATATACTTAACCTGTAATACGTTGTGATTTGTGCATACATATCGGGGATTTGCTGTGGTGTAGTGTTAGGGCAAGGTTTCTAATTTCACAAGGACAGTTCCTCAAAACTGAATTTAGGAGATGAAGTTAATGTAACTTTTGAAACAAAAACAACTCTAGAATTGTGTAGTGAAATCATGGCAGGGATTTTTTTTTTTTGGGGGGGAGGGCGACTGACATATTTATTGCTCCTCTTAAATAATGTGGATTAATTGATTTTAGGTTGTGTCATTTTAGCAATGATCCTTAGCAGAAGAGAATCGGTGCAGATGTGAGAGCCAAGCCATGTTTGCCTGTGGGGAAGGGTTGTCATGAAGTTATATTCTGCAAGCCTTCCTGTGCAGATAGGAGGCTTGGGTCATACTTTTTATCTAGACTGCACGGAGCTTGCATGGCTTATGTGGTAACCACAGAACAGCGTCCAAGGAACAGGCTTCCAGTCTCTGGTCACACTCCGTTAGCAGCATGTGTCTCTTCTCAGTCCTTTACTGTTGCAGATAGGCTGTGTTTCACCATGCTGGAAACCTCTGGCAGGTGATGGAGCAGTGACTTGTGTTGTCAAAAGCATGTAGAACCCAGCTTGTGGGCCTTTAGGTTAGGCTATGTGCTGTTGCAGGGGGAAGAGTTACAGACAGGACTGTGATTTGCTGTGCTGTATATAAAATACTAGTTTGGATAGCAACCTGTGACCATAACAGAAAAATGTTGTGTTTCAGTAGTTTAGAAAGCATAGCTGACTCATAATGTTTGTGTGAATCCCTCTCTTCATTGCAAGCTTCTGGGGGAAGGCAGAGAACAACTGGCAACTATTTATAAGAAGCAAGGCTCCCAATGAGCATCTTCCAGCCCTACACGCTTTTTCTTTGCCTCTTGTTCACATGTGGCTATGAAACTGAATTTGTTTCAAGTCCAGAGCAAGTACTTTGTTTTGGTTTGCTGTATTGTCCAGCCTTCATTGCTAAAAGAAATGCTCTGAGCCAAGAATCCATCTTCTTCTTTTCCTTTATGACTTGCGCTTCCTAGTTGTAAAGGCTCTTAAGGTTTGATAACCATTTCTTCTTGTCTCCCCAGACAAGAAATGTTTCCTTTTCCCCCTTGTACAGAACCTGAAGGGTTTCTGTTTCTCGAGAGAAATGGCTCTAAGTTAATCTCTTCACTCATTGAAGTAGTTATTAAAGTTTTATAGCTCCTAGACTAAAGGGTGTTCCCTACAGTAAATATACTGGTCGTGGATTAAGAAGCTGTAAGCTTTCAGTGGCAGAAAGTGCTTACAGGCCAGTATACAGTCAGAAATGGTGAGAGGTCAGTTTGTGGTCACTGATTACATGCCCATCAACGCCCTGACTTTAGTGAGTATGTGCATCTGAACACCTTGTGTGCTGCCATGAAGCTAGCTTGCCATGCAAATAGATCACTGTATATCAAAGGGAATTCTGATGATTCAGCCATGAAATGCTTCAGTGGTAAGAGAATGGAAACTTTGCCCAAGAGCATAGTAAAATAGAATTGAGTGATCTCTGAGGATGCTTTTACTCAATTGAAATCACACCAGCAAGAATGGAAAATTCTTTTAGGAGCCAGCCTTCCATGAGCTCTTAGGATTTCTCTCAGAACACACCATATAATTTCAGTTGCTATAGGAGCATGCAGTGGGTTCTTTTAACACATTTTTAAACTGTAATGTTCTCTTGTATGCCACTGGGTATCTGAGACTTCTCTTAATTTTTATTAAAGTGAGAAACTGACAGGAAAAGACAAGGAGGTGACTGAGAGCTTGCAGTAGAAGTGAATTGTCTGGATTACTTCTGTGGAGGAAGGCTTAAGTGTTCGTACCATGAAGTTAGAAAAGAACAATGATGTTAAAAGCAAAACAAGTTGCACCAATCGGACCTCCCAGCTGTTTCCTTATTCTGAGGGAGCTGAGTGTGCTGTCATCAGAGATGTTGCAGTAGAAGCTAGCCCCTCTGGCTTTCATCAGGCACGTTCTGCCAATGTTTCAGAATTAAGGTTGTCAGAAGAAAACATACCTTATTTAAGTTCATCCTTAGATGCAGATATTGAAATGTATAACAAAAAGAGAATGAGAATTTGCTGTTCACAGGGAGATGGAAGCAAAGAAGATGACATACTGGGAAGGATGTGTGACAATATGTACTGTGATTGCAGAGTGTGTGACAGTTGCAGGCAGAGCTGTTTAGGTGAAGATTCACAGCTGGAGTATCACAGTGCCCACGAGCAAGATTTCGATGATCAGAATAGCTCAAGTGAGTGTCCTGAGCAAAGGGAAACTATAGGAATAGAACCCTTAAAGCTGATAGATCCAGTTCATGAAGTTCCAGAGGGTGGAATTACAAAGGAACGCAATCTCACTGAAGCATCACAAGATCGTTCTGCTTCTGAGTATGGTGCAGATGACCAGACCCACCCTAAAGCAGCAGTGCTAGAGCTTGCTGACCAGCTTCAGGACTCTCTGTCTCTGCCAGATTCCAATGATGTGACTTGCAATCATCAGGAAGAGCAAACAGAGTATCATAGTGTTGTTTTTGAAAGTCTGCTGGGAAGTCATTCTTGCTGGAGAAAAGAAAGAGTCTGTCAAGGTCTGCTTGTATGCGACAGTGTAGAAAATGCAGAAGTCAAAGGCATCCCACCGAGTGGCGAAAAGAAACAGGGACACATTTGTAGCGTCTCAGTGAAGCAAGATGGTCCTTTACTGTCACCAGGGGAGAGGGCCCCTGCCGTAGCCATGCGGTTGTTCGATTGTGGAAGTTACCCTGATTTCTACAGTTGTGAAGAACTGGGGGTGTGCATGCATGGTGACAGCTGTGTTTGCTGCGCTGCAAGGGGTGTTGAAACTCAGTTTCCAATTTCTGAAATTCTCACTAGCGAGGATCCCTTTTTTGGGGTGGAAGTTGCAGATAAATCCTCTTGTGGAAATGCCAGCTCTCAGAGCTCGGACTTGGAGTGTCATGAAACCTTGAAACATGTTTACAGGGGCTTTACAGTTAACCAGGCTGTGGATGTAAGCTCTGATTTTAGAGCTTGCTTTACAACGAGCAGAAGTACCAGTGCTCAGGTCTGTCTCTCATCCAGGGCAGTTAATACAGAGATAACAATGATGAGTAAATCTCGACCCATGGATTGTCACCATGAAATCCATACAGACATTGCTTGCAATACAGAGTGGTCATATGGAGCCAGTGGTACAGAGAAAATTTTGTCACAGCTTACCAAGGTGCTGGAAGAACACTCAGATGGCAATGCTGCAACCGCTGAAAGTCAGTCACAAACTCAGGTAATTAAAAACAAGCAAACCAACAAACCACAAGCAGTTTTGATATATAGAACTTTTTAAACATAAAGTTGCTCAGAAATTGTCTTTGTACATGTTAATATAGAACTTTTTAAATATAAAGTTACTCAGAAATTGTAAGTGTTAATCTAGAAGTTTTTAAATATAAAGTTACTCAGAAATTGTAAGTGTTAATCTAGAAGTTTTTAAATGTAACATTGCTCAGAAATTGTCTTTGTAAGTGTTAATCTAGAACTTTTTTAAATGTTTTTTGTTTGTTTGCTTAGGAAGAGAAGGTACCACAAAATGAGTTTTGTAACGGCAGTGTAAAAAGAAATACTGGCAGGTAGGTCATAAGTTGTTCTTTGAAATCCAGAATGCCACACAATGTATTTTTCTGTGATTGAAAGGTTGTCCCTCAGTTAGCAAAACTGATGGTATTAAACAATTGCTGAACAGCAGTTCCTGCGCTGGAGAGTAGGAAGGGACCTGGACAAGTGAGAGAAATGAGCTGAAGATTCCCAAAGTCAAACAAAGACAAAAATAGCCTTGGTCTGCAGTTGCAGACTGGCCAAGAGCAAGAGTGTAAATCAGCAGTGCTCCCATATGGCAAAGATATGAAACCACATCCTGGGGCTGCAGTAACAAGAGTGCAGCCAGCAGATGGTGGGAAGCGTTGACTTTTCTCAGTTTGATGCTGCTGCAGTCACACCTGAAAAGGTATCTCCAGCTGTGGGGCTTGTAGCACAGGATGGGCAGACTGAGGCAAGCCCACCAAAGGGCTACAGAGATGGTGACAGGAGCTGCAGGAGCACCTGGTATGTGGGGAATGCCGAAGGAGCTAGGTTTGGTAGCCCAGAGGAGGGAAGGCTGAGGAGATGGGGCCCCTTCCTGCAGTTCTTGGCATACTGGGTTGCCAAGAAGATTGAGTTAGATTTTTAGCAGAGGTGCATTTTGAAAGGGCGAGAGCCAGCAGTTACAGTGGGGAGAATTGTACATGGGTGTAAGAAAATGTTTCTTAGAGTGGTATCAGTACTGTCTCCTTTCTTTGGGATTTAAAGCATGAAAAAGAACCCCAAACCCGGCATCAAATTTGGGCAGGCTAAGTCCCCAACCTTATTATTAGCCCTGCTTTGAAGAGAGGTTTGCATTGCAACCTCCAGAGATTCTTTCCAACTTAAATTATTCTGTGACTGTGGATACAGAATAAGTGCTTTTTAACAGAGTTGCTAAGTTTCTTTGTGTTCTGATGACGATGGGTTTTGGATAGAAATTGTTACGGTGCATGTGCAGTTCCCACCTCTTGGTTAAGGCTGATAATATGAAAACTCTGTAGGATATCACTTTTTCTGTGTAGTAAATAGGAGGAACTGATACAAGTTTTCTTTTATTCCTAAAATCGTATCAAAATGAAAGCTACTTGTTTCAAAGTGAAATACTGATTTAAAGACGTCAAGGTTTTGTTTATTATTGTTATTTTAAAGGCTGATAGATCTTGACAGGCAAACTGTGAAGAATTCTCTATCAAGCCAATGTCAAAAGTTGCTACAGAGAGCAATTGAAGCAGAATTGCAGATTCTAAAGACTCATTATTACATGTGCTGTCAGCACTGCTTGAAGATTTACAAACTGGCTTTGGAGGAAAACATCTGTTTTGGCAAGTATGTACTTTAATGTTCTTTTAAATTAAATGGATAACTTAGTTAAAAGGCATTAAATGTGGCTGATGAAGTCTATCCATAGCTGGTAATAGTGTTTATAGTTATGTTTATTGTCTAAGAGATTTTACATTCTCCTGACTGCCAGGTTTTCAGCCTAAAACTTCCTGTACCGTTTGCAGATCCAGAAAAACAGAGTTTGTTTCTAGGAATGTCTTTCTATACAGTAAGAAGAGTACAGAAAGAACAGTACAGAGTAGACAAGATGCATAGCAGGGGGGGTTAGCTGTAAAACCTTGTTCCCTTGGTATCCCATAGCTTAAGAGAGGGTTCCAGAGAGCAGGTTGCAGTGCTGTCAAACAGGCTACGGGTTCAGAGGTCTACTTTGGAGGTGAGCATTAAGCTCCCGTTCTTGTACCATGTGGAGGAAGTTTTAAATGTTGTCCAGCGTTTGGGCAATAAATTAAATGTCCATTGAGGTTGATCTTATTTTCTTAAACATGTTTTAACAGATCTATCCAAAATACTGAATTACTTTCGTCTGTCAAATTGGTTTTGGAAGAACTCAGAAAGAAATACAACAGCATGAGAATGCATATAAGCAAAGGTGTACCATTAAATGCTTTTCCACCTCTAGCAGTTGAGATTAAGTTACTCCAAATCTCCTCTTCTTATATCCCCTGTGAGGTAATTTCTTAATTGTTTTTTTGGTTTTAGTATCAATTGTTTTCTTCAGAAAACTTAAGACTTTTTTTGTTTGTTTTTTTTGGCAGTTATTCAGACAGAATCATTGCTGTGAGTAAGTAGCCCTCATTTGTGGTATTTATTAAAGTACAAATTTCATTTTAAATTCAATAATAGTTTAGATTTGAGTTTAAAAGGTATTCAGTTTAGAATTTAGGTATCTCTGCATCTTGTTTCAAACTGTTCACTTGAAAGACTAGCATAGAAATTTGGATACAGGGATTGTATTTTAAAGAAATATCTACACTGTAGTTTTCTAAGATGCAAACTATGGAGTTTTTCATTTACAGACATTTTTTTTCTAGTTCCCTTCTTTCACTACTAAAATGTTTGTCTCTACTCTTAATCCTACATGTCTTTTAAAAAAGCCACAAAACCCCACCAAACCAAAAAGGCTGCTGCCATCAAAAATATGAGTATACAAGCAGCTGTTCAGCTATGGTTATCATTCAGTTCTGAGGAATGATAGAAAAGTAGCTTTGTATTTTTCAGGCCAACATAGAGTACTGCATGCTCAAGAACAATGTACAGTTGCTTTATGTAAGCGAAGGTTAAAACACATTTGGTAATAAGTTTTTACTGCATCAACAAGTATCTTAGAGATTTTTTTTTTCTACATTTCTTTAAATATTTGTAAAATGAACCAAAAATCCTACAGAGATTTCAAATCTTAAGGCCATGGGTTGAAACTTCACACAGAAAGCCATCTAGATATAAAGGAAGAGCAGCTTGATGTAAACGTTTGTGCTGGTTTGAGGCTAATTGGAATATTTTAATAGAGAAAATTACACTATAGACTGTGAAAAGAAAACATGGTGATGTCTATTTCACTCATAGGCTTACTGAAAATTGTTTTGGGAAAAATAACCAAAACATAAATAAGTCAGTCTCTGTCTGTCTCTTGCTGGGAGAACAGTGTCTGGGGCGGTCTAGCAGCTTCTGGCTCCTCTGCCAGTTAATCTTCACTAACCACTTTTCTTCTAACCCCTCTGACC
>VWZE01020440.1:433316-474454 GCA_013396675.1 Eubucco bourcierii
GTCGTGAGGGGGGAGTGGTGTGGGCGGGGTTCCACTTGTAACACTTATTTTCCACAAATTTCATACAGGAAGGATTTGGCATGCTGGAGGGAAAACTCTTGGGTTTTTTATTATAACTCTAAGAAACATCTGTGTGTAAACATAGTAGTTCGTAGTCATCCAGGTTAGTCCTTTAAGGATAAATCAAACTTTATAATTGCTGGTGTTGCCCTCATAAACTAGACAGATATATTCCCTGTGGGGATTTAACTTCACACATGCTGGTCATCTGGGTTAAAAAAAATCAAGGATAACCTTAAAGGGTAACTTTAAAGTAGCAGGAATATCAGTTACATATAAATGTGTGTAGTAGTTTTATTTCTAAGGCCAGGTTGGACGAGGTCTTGAGTAACCTGTACTAGTGGGAGGTGTCCCTGCCTATGGCAGGGGGTTCAACTAGATGATCCTTGAGGTCCCTTCCAGCCTTACCATTCTATGATTCTGTATCAGATAATATGACTGGCTGTCTTAGAATAAATTATTGAACTGAACCTGTGTCTGTAGTTTTTATTTCTCTGTGGCAGGAATATTTATTAGTAGTAAAGATACCTTCTATATTACTTAACTCACTTGCTTTTTGTGCTTATTTTGATATAATTCTAGGATACTAGAGAAAACTTCCTGCAGAATACATCTGCTTCTTTCTTCTCTAATTCTCATGATGCCTTTGCTTCACTCAGTACGCTGAACTTGAGCAGTTTTACCAAATTACTGAAGAAACTTAAAGAATTGCATCCAGAGGCTAGCAGGTGAGAGTATTTGGATTTCATTTCAGTCCTGCTGTGTAGTGAATCCGTGGTAACTAAGCATTAAATGCACTGCACAAAATGTGATGTAAATGTTATGTCTTCTCTTCATACAGAGACAAAATTGTGGATGCTCTGCTAGAGGTGAAGAAAAACAACAAGGGTATCCTGAGTGGCTTGTCCATCAGTTCTATTGTGGAAAGGACCTCTGTAATTCTGAGGAAATCAACCCCATGTTGTGAGTGATAAAACCAACATAAACGAGTGAGTATTCTAGCCTACAAAAATACAGTGTATTAAACCTACTTGAATTTGTGTATCTAGCTGACTAGATGAGTAATTTAGCTCAGTTCAAAGATCTGCAAGAAGTACCTGTCTGAGTCCACTGAAACAATGGATTGTTGGCTGTCTGCAGAACATCTATAAAACAGAGTAGTTCACTAGCTATATGAACTCTATAAAACTTGCTGTACTGGGGATTTTGTTAAGCAAACTGTTTTATTGAGTAACTCAGTGGGGAACTTGCCATACATATTGTGGATAAAGGTGACACCTAGTGACTAGTCCATGTGTAGCATTTCATAGAGAAATCCCAGCAGAGGCTCGACTTTGATTTTAAAAAATCGATGATTTTTGTCTGATGTGTGAGATTCAGTTCTGAACTAAGAAATCTCGCAGAGTAAGATTTTATGTCTGCTAGTGTTTTCAAAGACATTTTGCATGATGACACAGCACTGGGACACTGCAGGAAGCTGCAGCAAGCTGAACATGCTAAAAGCACAGCCCAGAATTCCATGGATAAGTGTGCTGGTTTGAGGCTAATTGGAATATTTTAATAGAGAAAATTGCACTATAGACTGTGAAAGGAAAACATCATGATGTCTACTTCACTCATAGGCTTGCTGAAAAATTGTTTGGGAACAATAACCAAAACATTAGATAAGTCTCAGTCTCTGTCTGACTCTTGCTGGATCTAGCAGCTTCTGTCTCTTGACTCCTCTGCCGATTAATCTTCACTAACCACTTTTCTTCTAACCCCCCTGGCCGATCCTCCTAATTTACCTTGTATGTAAGGCAAACCTTGGGGTAAGGTACAGGGGTGGGGAGAAGATGGAAGGGTGGTTGGGAGCCCCTCCTGGGGTCTCTGATTTCTGGGAGGGGTGTTGTGTTTCTGTATTCCCTTTAACTTGTATATTTCTGTAACTATTCCTGTCTATAGTGTATATATCTGCTTGTACATTGTGCTGAGCTGTAAATAGAGCTTCAGTCCTTAACTTCCAGATGGCTGAGTTCTAGTCTGGGTCATTTTACAAAGTGTAGGGGGGTGGGTAACTCCCAAACTGTCACAATAAATATATATGTGTTTTGCTGTAGGAGACGTCCTTGACTTGGCACTTCATTCAGCACTGTTCCATGTGTTCTTATCGATGCTCTAGCTTTGCTTTTGCCAAGAAGCACAATCTCTAAGATACTTCTTTTCCTGTAGTCTTTCTTCCTGAAACTGCACCAAATTTTTAATGCTCCGAGCTTGGCCACCAGGCTCCTGTTTCAAGGATGTCAAGGAGTCAGTTATATTTTAATTGATACCACCTTTTCCAAGATGAGTGGTATTTATGCTGATAGTTTAAGTATCTTTCCCACCCATTGAATGCTACTTATCAGACTACATTCTGCTGATCAGATGCTACTGTAGTGCAGGAATAAAGCATAACACAGTCATAACTTGAATATAACATTGTTCTGGGAAGTATTATCAGTGACCAGAAAATTTCTCCAGAGAGACTGACTGTAGGTCATGTTAAATAGACAACCAGAGGATAAGATTTTGCATGCAGCATGAGATTATACTTCCCATAGTGATGAAGACGTGAAAGGATCTCAACTGAAACACTTATTTGACAGAGTTCCTTTTGAAAGGATCAGTGTGACACATTTGTTAGGCATTTGCCCTTTGGGATTTTACAGGTGCCTCTGTGAATCCAAATAAAACTGAGCAAAGAAAACTCTTCATATTAATCTGCTGACTTACTGCCACAGGACTACAGATATGGAGATAAGGGAAAAAAAAGCCCAAAACATCTTCTACTTGAAAATACTTTCAGTTACTATGATTTTAACAGCCACAAATGTGTTGTGCTTCCCTTGTCAAGTATTTACTGGGGTTTTCTAAATGGTGTGTTGGCTTTAAAGTTATAACTGTTCTTATTATAGTATTTTTTTTCAGTTGCTTTACTAAAGAGATGATGACCTTTAACAATTTTTACTTTCATTGTGAGGTATCTGTGAAATAGCCAGGTCCCTAGTAAGTAATGAGGAAAAAGAATGCTCACTTTTCCATAATAAGCAAGAAGTATGTTATATGTTTAAGGAAAGATGACTCTGCTCAAAGCTCATTGCACTATTTCTGGTATGTGTATAGCTTCTTCAAGCTTTCTTGAAGGATGAAGTGTCCACTAAGACATACCACCTCAGAGCCCTAACATTCTTGCAAGCTGATGAAATGTCCAGAGTTCTACAGATACTACTTTTATGTCAAAATGGATTATATAGTATTTAATGTGCAAGAATTTAAATTCAGCTTTGAAGTGTAAACAATATATTCTTACTTTGTTCTTTGACATAGCCCAGAGTTGGACATCTGGATGTTTACAGCTGTAGTGTATTTGTTAATTTTGAAGGACTAACTTCATTAGAAATGGAAAGTTAGATTTTTTTGACTGGGAAGTCCTTTTGTTTTCATAAGTGAGTGACAAGACTATTTATCTGAACAGCATGCATAACCTTTTTCTGTTTTCTGTAGGCAGCATTTAGCAGGAACTGTGATGCTGTACAAGTTACTCAGTGCAGCATTAGAAATGGCTGTGGTTTTAAATTTTAGCAGTACCAAGTGTCTCTTGGAAGCTCTCTGTGAAATTAATGATCTACATTAAAGAGAATCCACTGAAGAGGGGACTTATCAAAGCATAACTACAATAGGACTTTCAGAAATGTAAAGGAATTGCCTCACATCTAGGTACTCCTAAATGCTGATCTGATAACTTAATTTTTAATTTTAAAATGTCAATCAGATATGAATTATTGCACAAAGGTTATCTATTTTATTGTAGTGATTTATTTCATGTAATAATTAAATTATTATAGATGGTAGTGGTTTTCTGGGGTATTAAACTTGCTGATATTGCTTTTACTTCAGTTTGAGTCTGTACATCCAAAATTTACCTGCACTTTTTTTTTTTTCTGCTTTGTTTTTAAGTAGATGGCTTTCTGATTTTGAAGACTGGTCATCACCCTTGGGAAGATTTTTGCAAATTCAGTGCTCCAACTTGTTCTGGGATCATACTGTCCTTATTGTTTTACTTATTTCAGCAGATCTCGATGAAAATTCATAGCATCATTATGATATGCAGTCTTATCCAGGAGAATATAACCTGAAAATCAGTTTGAGGTGTTTTTTTCTGTTTATCCAAATGTTAAATGATTCTTCCCAGTTTTGTTGTTCCCCATAGCTGTTTAAAATGTTCAAGCAGGTTTCTGTAAGGCAGGAAGATCATGCTTCAGTGAGCAAGACTTCTGTCAGGACATTTCTAGGCTGAAGTATACAACCCTCAGTTCTTGCGTGCCACTTAATTTTAGGCAGGATGGTAGCTGCTAAGATGTTAATAAATAGCCAACACGCTTGTGCTTTCCAGATAATCTGATTCTGAATAGTCTGTAGAAATTCCATGTATCTTGTGAATACCAGGGAGGCATGGGGAAGGGTTTCGTTATAGAAAACCAGGCTTCAGAGCTGGCAGTGCTGGTGGACACAGTTACATAATCCCAAGCTGCAGCAGAGTCATCTCGTGTCCATTTTGACTCAGAAGCACGTTGCAGACTGCAGAGTTCTGATACAGCCTCTCTCCTTCAGGATGAAGCCTAGATTTTAGTTTGGGTTTTTTTGTTTTTTTTCATTCATGGTATTTTGTTGTCTCGTATTCCAGTTCTGTTGCTGCAAGCAAGACTGGGCTTCTACATCTGTTTTCTTGTGTCCCCTGGACTGTTACATTATGAAGCACACAGTCCCTGAAACTTTTGCTTTGAGTTGATCCAGGGGGAGGAAGAAAGCTGGGGAGTATACAGTCTTTCATGTTTGTGTTGTTACTGTGCAGAAGAGCTCCATGTTTTAAATACTCTTCTGGTAAATGAAGGAAAGGCAGCTTAGGTGTACATGTCTGATCCAGGGGGTGAGGAAGGTTATCCTTGATTGACACAGACAGGCTCACACTGTGATACTGCACAAGACAGTACATTGCTGTTGTCCATCTCTGTTGTACTGTTGTAGATCCCATCTGCTTTTGCCACTGAAAATAGCAGCCTGACTTACCTGTGAATAAAGTTATACTTTCTTCTTCAGAAAGTTGTGTGGGTGTTTCACTGTTTTCCGATCTTATCCGTTCCCTCCCTCCTTGACACAGCCTCTGTAGATAATGCTGTCAGAGCCTCAGCCTTATCTTATAAAGCCAGGACTGTAAACATGACCTGAAGCTGCAGGCGAGGTCTCAGCTTTATTTTTTTCCCTTGTTCATATCAAGGTGAAAGCAGATGTAGGCTTTGCTCTACTACATTTTTAATAGCAAAAGCTTCTCTTTGTGTTCTCCAGATCTGATTCTGTAATAGGGTGGTATGCAAGGTTTTTTTGTTGGGAAAGCAGACATGGGTATGATATGAAACACTAAAGTTGAGTTTTCTTTTTTCTTCTCCCTTTGAAAGGGAAAGCTCACTTAAAATGTGAGAGACCCGATTTGTGAGACAGTGACCTCCTTGCAGCTGGAGCCTTCACCCAGTAGGATGATAATGACATACCACACTACTGAATGCGCTCCTGAAGGACCATGTGCAGGCAAGGGGAAAACGCAGCTCTCAGCTGTAGGTGGAGCTCTGCTAGCTCAGTAAGGATTTTCCGCTCGGCAAAACCGCACAAAACATTCGTTTTCCTCCGAAGATTGCATTACATCCTCTATGTTGATATTCTTACGTCCTGGGGAGTGGAGCAGAGCTGCGACGGGCTTGGGGGAGGATCCCACCCCACAGGCGAGCTGGTTGCACGGCAGTGGAGATGGCCCTGCTCCCGCGGCGATTCCTCTGCTTCGTGCTGGGTAAGTCTGTGGACCCTTCGGGAGCAAACTTCCAATGTCCTGTCTGGCACCGGCACTCACCCGCTGCAGCATCAACAGCCTCCGGCTGAGTGTCGGTGCTGGTCGGGACGTGAGAAGTGCACTGGTACCCGTAATGAACGAGTGGAGACTTGTGCGGTGCTTGTAACCTGGATATCTGCAACAAAAGGCTCTGAAGGGTCATGTATTGGTCTTCTCTACAAGAAGTGCCTTTGTTTAAGGTTACTGGAAAGGGAAGCTGCATACCCTCGTCCTGATGCTGACCTTCCATGCGTGTGCTTTGAGGATGCATAGATTTCTCTTGCTTTCGCGTCCTTCTCTTTCTCTTACCTCCCCTTCCTTCTCTTTCTCTTGCCTTCTCTTCCTCTTCTTGCCGGTTTCCTCCTCTAAACCCTGGTGAATAATGCATTGAGCTGTGCTGCATGTAATGTCCTTAGCGGTACCATGTAATTAACCATGTAGTTTACTTCTCTTTGCTGGTATCTATTTGCAGGGAGGAGAAAGCTGTAGCTTAGACAAACTAAATTCTCTGGGCTTGGTTATGAGGAAAGGTTCTGGGTTGCTGGCTGAGGAGAGAGCAGTCCCGTGCAGACACCTGTGACTGATTATGCTGTCAGTGAGCACTAATTCCTTCTTAGCTAGGATTTAACTCTTCCCTGTTTCTCCAGTACTTTCCCCCTTTCCCCTAACCCTTCTTCTCTTGCTTTGAGCACTATAACTTTTGGAAGAAGAGGGTGGGAGCGGGTGGTACTCCAGGCTGCCGTTTACCATTTCCCATAAACTTGGTCGCAGCAGGATTTCTTGCCTCTGTGCAAGCCACTTAACTGATGACGGCTAATCATGGTATTGAGTGTATGCAGTTGTCTTTTTCTGCATGCTCCTGAGATTGTAGAATTTTGAGCATGTTCTGCACTGTTTAAGAAAAAAAAAAAAAAAAAAGCACAAAACAATAGAACAACCTGTCTTGTGTCTTTCTGCTTTTTGGCCCTGCACACAGGGCTGTTTTGAAAGCCCAGAAGTCATGGTGGAGTCATAAATTTTGAGGTGGCTGATGTTTTTGAGGAAGCAGGTGTTTTAGAATAAGTTGTGGGGTTTTTTAAAAGGGAAATATTAAAAGTGGAGGAAAGCTCTTCTAATGGGTGTGCCAGGACCTTGATAGCAAGCATTGAGGTGACGGACAAACATGGAGCTCAGCACCAGGTCTTAATACTCGTGTGAGGAGCATCAGCTTTGTTCCTGTAACTGGTGCCACACACCCACCACTGTAGTCTCCTTGGACAGGCAGAGGCAGGGAGGATAGGTTTTACAGCTCTGTGTTGGCATTTTTAACCGACACCAATGTTTCACGTTGGGACGTGCTCTTGGACAGCTGCTTTGGTCATTAAAGTTCCTTCCCTTGCAAACTTTTGAGAACTTTATAAATGCTGAGTTGTTGAGTGGTGGCTTATGGTGGTCTTCTCTCCAGATCTGTATTTCTGGAGATGTGTCTGGCCCTAGAGGCCACTCATCCTGAGTTCAGAGCCCTTTGCTGAGCATGGTTGTACCCCTCGCTGTGTTCCGTTGTGATTTGCCATTGCAACCTACAGCAGGATGCAGAAGTGGTGTGGGGAGACCATCTTTCCATCTAAGAAGAAACAGATACTGTTTGAGATGTTCAGATGGCATCCAGACTAAAACACAGGGAGCAAAGTTAAGGCTGGTAGTGTTTTGTTGTGCCTTCAATGAGTTGGTCATTTCTGCTTCAAGTGAGAGTACAGCATCTTGTGCCACTATCTGGGAGCATACTCCTGCCTCGTGACCACAGTTTCTGCAAGACTTACTAGTGGTAGGGAGCTGAACTCCTGGTTTAAAGCAGCGAGAGCTGGCCTGCCTGCCTGAAGCCTTTTTCAGGGTAGTTGAAAGCTGATGACTCCCAAATTTATGTAAGAGAACGACACAGACATTTTCCTGCCACAATAACCCCCAAGTTGTACCAGAGTGTCCAGACCCTGACAAGATCAGTTGAGCTTTCCTCCTATGCAAGAAAAACCTTTCTCTTAGAGCTCAAGCTTTAACTTTGCCACTGGCTGCAGAGTCCTTGAAAAGCAGTGATGCTTGGGGTATCAACTGCCTCAGAACAACCCCAGGTTCATTCAGCAGGCCTAAGATGCAGCTGTATCCCAAGGTCACCAATTCCATCAGAGGTAAAAATAGGCTTTTTCTCGGTTTTGCCTGCAGTTGCCTGCAGTTGCTGCTCAGAGAGGAGGAAATGAGCCGTGCTCTCACTCATTTTTAACTGGAGCAGCGATGATTAGCACCACTCTCTGCAGCCTGATTTCAGCATTTAAGGGGTTAGCTGAGGGCTGGATCTCACGAGGAGGCTTGTTATTGCTGTTGATGATGGATGAAGCAAGATTATGACTTGGGAGCTAGGTCAAGGTTGCACAGCTGAGAGTTTACAGGGAACCCATTACTTCTGCTGCTAAACCCCATGCAGGCTTGCTGAGGGACAGATCAACATCAATGACACTTCTGCATGCTGGAGCATGATGCAGGGGTGTGCTGGGAGCCCCAAAGTGTGCCTGGGATGCTGGTTGGTGTGAGAAGGACCAAGTGATGCCTCTCACAAAGATAGCAGTGTGTGGCTGCAGAACCTATGAAGATGAATGTTCCCCACAGAAGTGTTTGCTGTCACTTGCTGTACTGTTTCTGGTTGCACAAAGTGCTGTGCTGCTTTGATTTCTTTTGGGTGTTATCAAAAGAGATAAGAGAGAATTGCAAATAAGACCAGTAAAGCATTAATAGCATATTTGATTCCCTGAATCTTCTATCTGTGCTGTCCAGCACCATGTTTGCCTGTTCTTCAGGAAATCATGCTTTCTTACACCCAAAACCAGTTATTGACGCTATTTATGACCTCCCCTGAAAAAAAAGGAAATTACAAATGCTTTTGTATCCTCAGTTCAGCTGCCCGCACCCCTGGAGTTGGGAGGAAAGGTGGCAACTTAAACCTTTTAAGTTCTTCAGAGTGGTTAAAGGTGTCTTAACTTTACATATAAATATCACAGCTGTGATCCCTGGACCAAGCTGCCTCTGGAAGAGCAGGTGGTGGTGAGAGGAGATGCTGTGGGTTTTCTGTATGTGCTTGCATGCCTGCATATTCTCTTTGCCTTGTAGCCATCTTTAAACCATTACACCTTACGCCTCAACACCATCAATCAGGGCTTTGCAAACTGTAGTCAGATCATCACTTGAATTTCCTGAGCTAAAAAATAATAGTAATAGAAAAGATCAATACTAAAAATACTGTGTGCAGCCCTCAGCACAGGAAGGACATGGAAGTGTTGGAGCAGGTCCAGAGGAGGGCCATGAAGATGATCAGAGGGCTGGAGCAGCTCTCCTATGAGGACAGGCTGAGAGAGTTGGGGCTCTTCAACCTGGAGAAGAGAAGGCTTCCAGGAGCCTTTGAGTATCTGAAGGGGGCCTATAGGAAGACTGGGGAGGGACTATTGACAAGGTCTTGCAATGACAGGACAAGAGGCAATGGGTTTAAACTGGCAGAGGGGAGATTTAGACTAGATGTTAGGAAGAAGTTCTTTACAGTGAGGGTGCTGAGGCACTGGAACAGGTTGCCTGGGGAGGTTGTGGCTGCTCCCTCCCTGGAGGCGTTCAAGGCCAGGTTGGACGAGACCTTGAGTAACCTGTACTAGTGGGAGGTGTCCCTGCCTATGGCAGGAGGTTGGAACTAGATGATCCTCGAGGTCCCTTCCAACCTTACCATTCTATGATTCAGTAAAAATAAAAAGAAAGGGGAACTTCTGCCTATGAGCTGGAGAAGCTTTGTGGCTGCTGTGCCACTACCGCAAAATTTTTTAGCGCTTTGGGTTTGTTTCTGTCTTCCTTCAGCCCAAAACACCCTCAGTAATGCCCAGGTCTGCTTTGAGCTTGAACACCTCTTTCAGAAAAGCAGCCAGTCTTTCTTTAGAGACTGATTGAAGGCTACCACATCTCTGGTTAAATCCTCTGCAATATTTAGCATGTGTCATGTCATAGACCCCTGACAATAAAATAAAACATTTCTCCTCCCTGTCAGAGCATCTCTGAGATGGAGAGGACCCAAGGCTTCCAAAGCCTTAGAAGAAAAACCTCTGAATAGTGAAAAATAAATTGCTGACACCATGTAATTTCACATTCTGCTCCCTTACATGCCAGCACTATTACTACAGAAACTGGTGGCATGTGGGTTTGGTCGGCTGGCTGCAGCCTGTGTTATCTGGTCAGGAAGCCACTTGGCTCTGAGAAATTGAATTGCATTTATTATCTCTGAAATGCTATTGAATTAAACAGCCGTTAAGCACCGACACTGTAATTTCATATTCGTAATGACCCTGGAGGTTGTGGGTAATGAAAATATAAATGCCATGACCTGGAATGAAATTAGAGCCCTCATAATCACTGAAAATGGGGTTGGTATCCTTTGTGGTTTCAAAGGGATGGAAATCAATGTTGGGTAGTTCCGGAGTTGAGGGAAGTCTTGGAAACCTGTGGGTGGAGATACAGAATTACTGTTCTGCTCTAGGCAGGTTCCTTCTGTCTCCCCAACAGGCTATTAAGGCTGGCTCTGTCGGTGTTGGTAGGCAGCTTTGGAGGAGGTTCTGGCCCCACAGCGATGGTTGTAGTCACAGTCCTTGTCGACACAAACCCCACACTAAGCAAGGACTGAAAGCATGGGGCAGCACTGGGTTTGAGGGAAAGAAGCATTAAAAACTGCTTACAGGGGATATGCAGCATGTTTTGACTTGGTCAAATAGCTAAATACCTTTTTCTCTTCTGAAAGATAATTATGGCTTGGGTTGGATGGGCAAATTCCTGCTGTGGATAGATGGGAACCAGGGAATGTGGGAATCCGGAGCCGGGGGTGCTGTTGCTCTGCCCTTGTGCTGCTGCATATGCTGACTACAAGCTCTCTACTTTTTATCATCAAATCCAGTAATGAAGCTATTTAATGGTTTCCATCCTTTGCCACTGCATTTCTACAATATGAGCTTTTGAGGATTTAAACCCATAGGCTACCCCCTCAGGAAGGCATTCCAGCAGGCCGCTACACTGGGAAACAGGCAGCAGCAGGGGTGAAAACCTCTGGCAGTGCTGGGGATGTAATCTGCCTGGGCTTCCCCATATCCTTTGGGCAATCTCAATACTCCATGTGGGTGAGTTGCAGAGAAGTGCCATCTCTGTGTTCTCAGCTGGAAGGAAAGAAAACTGCATTGATGAACCTCTGCTAAAAAGGAAAAGAAATTATTCCTGGGCTGTTCATGTGGACCAGCAACAGATTTTAGTCTGGAAGATGTGTATTAAAAGTTACCCAAGCTGCTCTTCTTCACAGCCTGAGATGCATGCACCAACAGGACAGTGCATCTATTTATTTTGATTTTCTGCCTAACAAATTTTTACATTTATTTATTATGTGCTTTTTATAGACAATCTGTTTGAGTGAAAAACATTTGCCTGGAACCAATTTTGAAGGCATTTCAATAAAATGGTTCATAGTCCCTTGTACCAGAATAGGCTGTGTTTAACCCACACAAAGCTGTTGAAACCTGAGCCAAGGATTGAAGCATGTTGTCTCTAAACTGATGCCAGGCACTTTTAACCTTGGTGTTAGTTTCCCTGTTCTTATTATAGCCTCCATCCACTGAAATAGTTGAAGGAAAAAATAGTCTGGGGGCAGGGGGAGAAGAGTGCATTTGCTTTGAGCACGTTCTTGGGATCTTGTGTGTGGTGGCCACTTGTTTCTCTCTGTTTTTCTTCAACAGGCTAGTGCAGCTTTGAGACCAAGCCAACATCTGGCCTCTTTTGACATGCCATGATTTGTTGCTGTTCTAAAAATAATTCTAATGCATGGCTCTAATGCCAGGTTAAGTTGTAGGGATGACAGTGCTGGAAAACTGTCCTCCCCTGGTAAGCAAGAGAGATGCAGCTGGTTCCTGGGGCTGCCATCTCTTCAGTCTCTGGCAGCTGCTGCTGACCCCACAGGCTGTGCAGAATTAAGTGGAGATCCCTGGTTTGGTTCATCTAGGTCAGCGTGTGGGTGTTTGGTGGTGCTAGTGGTCAGGGCCAGTTTGAACTGGGAGTCAGTGTAGTCAGAGCTGTACCATCCTGACTCTCCACTGCATGTCTAAAACCTGTGGTTTTCCTCCATTAATTTAATCAAGGCAGGTTATTTTTAAAAAGACCCTGTTATTCATTAAGGGTATAATTATAACGAACTGCTCGTGGCACAATTCTCCTCATGATTTGCAGTCAGCCAGCAGTTGGTTTTCACCATGCTTGGGTTTTCATTCCCTTTCTCCTTTGCCCCTTCTCAGCTGGTTTTGATTTTATTTTACTTGCTAAATTAATTTTTATTTTTTTTTAGTGGAAAGTATTTGTCATTGTGCCTATGCTAGGGACATGGTGAGGTAAGTCCCATTCCTGGAAATGTGTTTGGCAGCCACTGACAGCTACCAAGAACATACCATAACATGTGCTGCTTCTGCTGGAAACTGAGGCAAGGGAAGGAACTGCCTGAGGGTCCTGGCTCTTTAAACAGCCTATTTCAATGTATTTAGCAGTTAATATTGTTTAACAGCAATACTAGATGGCAAAAACTGCACCCCAGCTAACCACTGACTGTCCTGCACCGGGCCATGTGTTGCATTTGTTTTGAATTTTAATTTTAGCCTTATATTCTGCATCTTACAGGAGTCCTTATGGAGAAACCTATATCAGAATGACATTCAACTATCCCTTGTTTGGGGAGGGCATGGCTGCTACGTTTTAGGAAGAAGTTCTTTACAGTGAGGGTGGTGAAACCCTGACACAGGTTGCCCAGGGAGGTTGTGGATGCTCCCTCCCTGGAGGTGTTCAAGGCTGGTTGGATGAGGCCTTCAGTGACCTGTTCTAATGGGAGGTGTCCCTGCCTATGGCAGGGGGTTGGAACTAGATGATCTTTGAGGTCCATTTCAACCTAAACCATTCTGTGATTTTAGGTGCAGGAAAGCTGCTTTCCGCTGCGTTCCATAGAATAGTGAACTTTGAAGATTAATTACATAGGGCAGCAGTATCTGTGCTACAAAACCCACCTCCTGAATATGGAAGGAATCCAGCTGAAGAGACTGGAGAAACTCTTTTCTGAAGGCTTGTTGAGGCAATCACTTGATACTTTTTGTGAGTCACTGCATCTTGCGGTCTTTTTAGCGCTTTGGAAGCCTTACACCATCCCAAAGACCTTCCATGTTCCTTACATCCCTCAGATCTTCAGAAAATTAATCACTTTCCTATTTAGAACTGGACTCATCTTTTCCACACAGAACCTAAATGCCTTAAATCTGATTTATTAACTCAGTGAAGAAAAGGGAGACTTCATCCTAATGGGACCCTGCTCCCAGAATGGTTATTCCCCTTCATTTAATTACACAAAGCAAAACAAATGGACAGCTTTTCTTCCCCACCATCACTGATGAGGTGGACACTTTGCATACAGCTGAACACAACCCTGAAACTCCACAGGATATCTGAGGTTTTCATTTTGACATCCTGTTGTGTCCGTGAAGAAACTTCTATCCAGCTGGTTTATAATCGTTTAGTTTTATGCTGGAACAGGGGTGTTTGAGTTTTTGCTATCTTTTTATATTCTTCCCAAGCATTGCAAGAGGGCACAAAATAAACTGCCTGAAAATAACTGCCAGTGGATGATTATTTGTTGAAGTGGAGACAGGAGCCAGCTGGCTGTTTGGGGACTTCCTGGTTTTCTTCTATTTTGGTTTGTTGGGTTTTTGGGGGTTTTGTTTGTTTGGTTGGTTTTGGTGGGGTTTTTTTTAGCAGGTGCCTAATCAAACTGATAAGGTAGGACACTTCCAGTCAGTGGATTTGATGGCATTTTTAATTTAATCAGTGGTTGGATTTCCCACTCAGACCAAGTTGTGAGTTGAAGGGAGCAGTGGCACTGGTCACCTAAGGATGGGGAGGGCAGCAAGGCAGGAGCTCTGCAAAACAGATGGGCACTGTTATTGGCAGAGGTGGGCAGGTGAAATCACATATTTGTAGAATAAAGTGGGTTGGAAGGGACCTTTTTATATGCTTAGGAATCCTTTTCCTGCCTTGTCAATCTTCACATTCACTTGCTAGCTTCTGCAGCATTTACAAATTGTGTACAGTGCACTTATTTGTTCTTGCATCTGATGAATTCAATGATTAAAAAAAAAAGAAAAGGTTGGACTGGATGACCTTGGAGGTCTCTTCCAACCTGGTTGATTCTATGATTTTTTTTTTTTTTTTTTTTTTTTAAAGTCCAATCCTCCTGCAGTCAGTGGGGACATCTTTAACTAGATCAGGTTGCTCAGAGCCTTTTGCAGCCTGACCTTGAATGTTTCCAGGGATGGGACTTACATCAGCTCTTGAGCAACCTGGGCCAGTGTTTCACTGTGTCAAATTTTGGGCTCCCCAGTTCAGGAGAGACAGGGACCTGCTGGAAAGAGTCCAGCGGAGAGCCATGAGGATGAGTGGAGGAGTTGAGCATCTTCCCTACAAAGAGAGACTGAGAAACCTGTGTCTGTCTATTCTGGGGAAGAGAAGACTGGGAGGAGATCTGATCAACATATACAAATACCTGAGGGGTGAGTGTCAAATAGAGGGGGGCAATCTCTTTTTGGTGGTCATCAGCAATAAGATGAGGAGCAACAGCTACAAACTGGACCAGAGAAGGTTTCACCCCAACATGAAGAGAAACTTCTTTACAGGGAGGGTGACAGAGCGCTGGAACAGACTGCCCAGAGAGATTGCGCAGTCTCCTTCTCTGGAGACTTTCAAAACCTACCTGGATGCATTCCTCTGCAAACTACCCTGGGTGATCCTGCCTTGGCAGGAAGGTTGGACTCAATCTCTGAAGGCCCCTTCCAACCTCTAAGGTTCTGTGATTCACCACCCTCACTGTAAACACAAAATAAACAAACAAAAACCAAATTAGTTTTTAGACTACAATATATAATAAACTAAAAAATTATATTTAGTCTAAATTTCTCCTTTTGGTTTAAAACTGTCACAAGAGACCCTGCTAAAACATCTGTCCCGGTCTTTCTTGTAGGCTCCTTTAAATACTGAAAGACTAAGATAAGATCTCCCCTAAACCCTCTCTTCTCTGGGCTGTACAGCTCCAACTCTCTATCTGTCCTCACAGTAGAGGGGTTCCAGCCCTCTGATCATTTTTGTGGCCTCCTCTAGACCTACTCCAACAGCTTCTCATGTGTTGAGGACTCCAGAAGTGGACACAGCACGGCAGCTGGGATCTCACCAGAGCAGAGTGGAGCAGCTGCCTTTGATGCAGCCTAGGCTACAGCTGGCTTCTGGACTGCAAGCACACATTGCCAGCTCATGTCCAGCTCTTTGCCCACTGGTGTGTCTGAAGTCTTTCTCCACTACTCTGCTCTCAATCCCTTCATCTCACTACCTGTATTGATATTGAGGATTACTCCAACCCATGTGCATGTCCTTACACTTGGACTTGTTGAACCTTACGAACTTCACACAGGCTCACTTTTCAAGCTTGGGTAGGCTTGCCTGGGTAGGCTGAAAGCTGTAGTGACTTTTATTTCAATCTCCTGAATTATTTTCCTTCCTGCAGAGCTGCCACCCTCTGTAGAAGGGACCCTGTCTCCAGTAGGAACACCCACCAATGCCCAAGGAGAAGTGCAACCACCTTCAAAAAGTGCTTCAGGCCAGGTCCCTTGTCCCGTGGGAAAGATCTTCCACGTTGGACAGGACAGGTGCAGGTCCTCAGGGGTATGAGCAGGGAAATCTCCTGTTGTTATGTGGTCCCTTTGGCACACAGCAAGAGCCAGGGCAGAGCAAGGAGGTGTCACACTGTGAAAACAGATGAAGGCAAAGGCTTCCTGACTCTTGTACTGACCGATGTCCTTAGTGTCCCTAGTTAGGGACCTAGCTATGGAGCTGATGGCTGGGCTTGAGGGAGCACGCTGATGGCCCTGCTCCTTGTGCAGCCATGGAGACAGGGTGGCAGAGTGGGGACCTGAGCTGTTCTGCTCACCTCTTCGGGGAAAAGAAGCTACAGTGCTTGGGTGCAGCTGCTTTGGTAAAACATTGTGTCTGGTACCCTTTCAGAGCAAACCAGAGGTGATGGATGTAAGCTGCAGCACAGGAGGTTCCACCTCAACACAAGGGGGAACTTCTTTACTGTAAGGGTCATAGAACATTGAAACAGGCTCCCCAGAGAGGTTGTGAAGTCTCCTTCTCTGGAGACTTTCAAGGCCTGTCTGGATGCATTCCTCTGTGATCTGAGCTAGATTCTATGGTCCTGCTCTGGCAGGGGGATTGGATTCAACAATCTCTTTGGGTCCCTTCCAACCCCTGACATCCTGTGATGCATTCATCCAACAACCCTTGGGCTGCCAAAAAAAAAAAGGAGCATGGCACCCTGGTGCTGTGTGCCCTACTTGCATGTGGAGGGGCCCAGGGAGCACAACGTGTGGATGCAGAACTACCACAGACACTGGACTGGTGTTTGTGCTGAGCTATGTCCAGGTGCTGGTGTGCCGCTGAGCTGCAACCGATGCTTATTCCTGATCTGCTTGCTTCCTTTTGACCTTCTCCTGTTACTGCCTTTTACCGTAAATAAGTCTTCATGCCTGGTGATGTTTATCCCCAGGAAGTGTTTCTGGAGCATTACCATGTTACCTTCAGCCTGGCACAGCCTTCTGCTGGCTGTGCTTCTGGGAGACTCCTGGGAACACTCTTCTGGAAGCAGCGGTGGATGGTGCTGGCAGGACCACAATGTGCCCTTCAGACCCACCACTGCTGCTGAAAGTGTGGAAGCCTTCGGCCTCTTTAGAGCGCAACTGACACCTGAGCTTTCCACATGGCTGTGTTCCTAACAGGGGGCTGTTGCCAGCCCTGCCAAGCAGGGACTGATTTTCTCTACCAGTTCTTCATTCAAGTACTTTCAGTCAAGTCATCAAAGTTTTACTGACCCTTTCCTCTGCTCATGCCACTGGCATGGCACTTAACCATGGCACCTGCTGCTGCACTGCTCATTTGGCACACAGGTCTCATTTTACTGGGACTTAATGGAGTTGGCTGGCAAGAACTTATCTGGGGTCAAGGGAGGAAACCAGGGTGAAGAGAGAGGCAGTGCACGGACTTGAGGACCTGTGGCAATGCTCTGCCCTGGAACTGCAGCTCCTGCAGGTTGCTCCCCAGAGCTACATGAGCAAAGCCACAACCACATGGCTGTTTTTCAGATGAATATCTGATTCCCTAAAACTGAGCTTTCCTAGTGGTGCCTCTTTTCATTTAACATTTGTTTTCTCTGCCTGAGTGACTTCTCTCCCTTTGAAATTTCCTGAGTCTTTGAGTCCTTGGGAAGCTTTACCTGTCAGGTAAAGTATGGGGTAAACCCTCCTTTTGCAGACCTTGCTGGGGAGCTCCAGCCACGCTTCATTGCCACGTCCATGCCATGTGTACAGATGGCTCCATTCAAGTAGGAGCCAGATAGTTTCCTTCTGCTGCTCCATCTGTAGGCCCCCAGGGCAGAGGAGAGGTAGGGAGGGGGAGTGTTCCCTTTCTTCTCCAAAGCAAGTGGTGGCAGCATGTCCAAGATCAACCCTCTCAGGTGCTGGCAGATGGGCAGATGTTCCTCTCACCTCCCAGCATCTGCTCTGCTTCTGAAATCCTCCCCACCCAGAGATTCAACAGCACGTTGAAAAAATCCCTGCTCCCTTTCAGGACATGAAACCCCCTAAATCCCAGAAACTCCCTCTTAGTTTACATCCTGAGTGGCTACTTTGGGAAGGAACAGACTGCAGGTTAAGGAACAGTGTCACAACATGTCAAGTGAAGAATCTTGCAGCAGACAGGAGGCTTCCTGGTTTGGGGACCTGAGGATACTCTGGAAGCATCAAGGAGCAGGTCTGGGACAGAGTAATTCTCTGAACTGATGTTGCCAGAATGAGAAATGCCCTTCTTGCATTAAGCAAGCTGCTGGGTGACTACTTTGGCTGGTCAATGAGTCCTGGCATCCCCAGGTTGTGTGCCTGTGGGTTGCTAGTGCTGGGACAGGCTCTTCCCACAGGCTCATCTGCTAAGCACATGCATCCCTACGGTGATCAGGAAAATAGGAGTATCTCTGTGAGGAGTTAAAAAATGTTCATGAGTTTTTGAGGTCTCTGAACTGGATGGATGCAGGGAACCTGGTGCTCTGGTGTGCAAAACGCAGCAGCAGCTTGTCCAAGAAATGGATTAATAAATAGGAAAAAAATGAGATGCTACAAAGCATCCATTTTCCTTGGCCAAACTTACTTTGTCAGAGGTGGCAGCAGGTTAGTTCTGGCAGCTTCAGGCTGGGTGGGTAGGTGGCTGTGGGCTCTTTTTCTGTCTGCTAATTAACAGATACAGCTTTTCTGTATTTACGAGTGCTTTGCAGAACAGGCCAAGATGATGGTCCTCACCCGTAGTTGAAGAAAGGGAGATGCCTTGAGTTAAAAGCTGTTTCTCAGAGCACTTTGAGCAGGGAGGGTGTGCCTAGGGAAAACCCTGTGGCCCATGCTCTCCTCTCACCATGTTTACTGGGCTTGGGAGGAAAAGGTATCTTGAGCTGCAATGCAGTGCCCCTCTAACCCAGGCTACAAAATCACCACAAGGAGACGCTAAAAACCTCCCTAGATGCTCTCCTGGGGTGGGCTAGTAGTGAGAGGGGAAGATGCTGGAGATGAAATACTGCCAAGCTTGGAAGGAAAGAGAACACCAGAGGACCTGCCTGGGGAGAGGCTGGGCTCAGCCTTCATGGGAAGGCATAAGGATAGGTTTAGGGGTGAGGATGGGAACGTGCTGGTGGTGGGGCTTGGTGCGCCTGTTTGAGGCTAAATATTGTTTCAGATTACACAGATAATTTCCAGCAAAACAGCTGGTTTGAAGCTAATCAGAGAGAAATTAAATCATTGGCCGTGGAAAGAAAATAATAATGATGTCTGTATCATTCATTGGTTTGCTGAGAGGGATAAAAAGCTAAAAATATAAATAACCTTGCTCAGTCTGGTCTGCGTTCCTGCATCTAATCGCTCTGGTCTGTGATGCTGCTCCCTTTCACTTCTTCTTTCTGCTCTACTATCTCCACTCTAATCTCTCCACTAACAACTAACATGTAAGCTTTGTTGACTTGCTTGTTTTGGTTTCTGGCTGGGAAGGGAGATAGAGAGGGATAAAGAGGGGGTAGCTTTGGGCCTTTCTGGGCAGTTTGTCCAGGAGGGAGTTTGGATTTCTGTGTTGTTTCTGATTGGTATATAATTATAAATACTTGTAAATATTGTGTATATATGCTTGTAAATTTTGGCATGCTGTGAATAGAGCTTCATCTTACTTCCAAACCGTCTGAGTTAGTCTGGTAAATTTCAAATGGGGGGGTGGGGTGGTGAAGTTCCTAACCCATGTCACTTGAGTAGGCTACTTGGGAAAGGGTTAGGTCTCTATTTCGCCTAAGATCACTTGTGGAGTTTGTGTACCTGTGTCCATTTCATGGTTCCCAAGCTGCTGCACAGCCCTGACAGCCCCAGGAGCTACTGCCAGATCCCAGCAGCTTGGGGCAGGTGCCAGTGCCCCCAGCCTGACCCAGCCAGGCAGAGGGGAGAAGCTTTAAAGTACATCTCCCATGCAAAACCAGAACAGGAATAGCCCACAGGGGTCGTCTGACTGTGGGGGCACATCCCAGGCTGTCAGCAAGCAGAGGTGTTAGCAGATGGCTCCCTCCTTTCTGACAGAGAAATAGCATTGAGCCAGCCACCCAACATCAACATCTGCATTCTTCTGTCCCCCAGCTCCAACTGAAGGGGCTTATATCTTTGCTAAGCACCAACTTCATTCTTTCCTGGTGAACCAAAGAAGTATTTGCAAGCTCTGAAGCCTTTGTTGAGCTGGCAGCCGCCTGAAGCAGCCCCAGAAGGAGCTATGTTTTTAAGCAGAGGGTGCCAGACTCCTTCCAGAGGGTTATGATTCTGTGTGTACTGGAAGAGCAGTTGTGCCTTTCTTCATGCTTCTCCCTTACTGGTATGGGTGACTTCCCCTCTCTCCTTTCTTGGCATGAGGTTTCTTGCACAAGACCTGAGCTTCCTGCATATTATGCAGTAGTTTGATTTTTAAGCCCTATCCAGAGCTGTCCCCCATGAAGGTTTTCAGAATCAGGCACAAAAGATACTCCTCAGACGCAGGGTGAGATGCAGAGGAGGTTGATCCTCAGGGCTGGGCTTGTACTTCTGTTGGTATAGCCTTTTTGGAGAAAACGTCTGACTTTCTAATACCACTATGGGGGCCAGAGGCTCCATGCAAAGCAGCAGGCTGGAAATACCACCGTGCCGAATCTAACTTTGTCTGGGGAGCACAACATTTGGCTTAGGTGTGGATACACACAGACAGGTGGTCGGGAGGGTCCTCAAGGCAGGTTTGCAGTGACACCGGCAGTCCCACGCTGACAGTCTGTGGGCAGCAGCCGGCGCTCAGCCCAGCCCTTTACGTGTGAGCACTGCTGGGAGCAGAGGGTTTATTTTTGGCCCTGTGAGCGCTTGCTCCGTCCCCTGCAAAGCCATCCGCTGCCTGCAGCGGGGCTGGTTTGGTGGCTCTGAGTCAACAAAGCAACCCCCTGCCAGAGTGCTCCATACTTTGGCCACAAACCAGGATGTTTATCACACGCATCTTCTGCCTTTTGCCCCTGTGTCCTGTCCCTGCTCTCCCATGGGTGTTTGGGGCTGGGTCTGACCCTTCCCTTGGCTTTATGCTTCAATTTGGGAAGGGCACCAGGGTGCTGGGAGAGGACTTGCCCTAACACAACCCACAGATGCTCCCAGGAGTATGTCATCCCCTTTGCTGGGAATACTAGATGCTCAACAGGCTTAAGATGAAAACTTAAGCTTAATTACTAATTAGTGGTGGATGTGGTGGCTTATGGTGAGTGAAGGCAAAGATGCTGAGAAATGCAGCTGGTGAAGACTGGCTCAGCTGGTCTGCTTGTATTTGTGAGTCCTAAAATGAAGTGTTGAAAAGCAAAATAAGGCAACCTGAGGGTGATGAACATGTGCTTCCCATGTACAAAGTGGCTCCCAAGGCTTCCCAGGTCTGTGCCTGCAAAACCTCCCTGCTCAAAACCTGCTCTCCCCAGGCCACGTGGTACCCCCAGTGGAGATACAGCACTGTGGTCCCCACTTGAGGCTTTTGTCTCTGGGACAAGAGGCCAAGCAGGGATAGCTGTGAGTCCAAGGTGGCCAAGGGGATATTGGTCAAGTCAGGGACAAGTCAGGTTTGGGTTAACCACAAGTGACCATCTTCTCCTCAGCATTAGCATCCTTCCCAGCAGGCATGTACCTGGTTTGGCAGCACACAGCACATGTGTCCAGCTGGGCTTTACCAGGCTTCATCTCATAGGTTCATACCTGCTGGGGCAAGATCTGTCCTGCTGGATAAGGGACGTGGCAGAGACAAAGCTGAAAGTACACACAGCAAATGAGCTCCAGATTTCCAGCTCTTGTTGGGGTTTATTTTGCAGTCGGGTCCAAGCCACCAGGCTTGTTCTCAATAAGGCAGAGTAAACAACCACACCAAAAAGGAGAGGAAACCAGACTGTTTTCATCACAGGCTCGCTGAGAGAGCTAATCATCTCCTGGAGGGGGTCACAGCACGGGAGAGGATACTGGGAGGTTTGCTCTGTGAGCTTTGCTGGTTCTCCAGTTTAGCTAAACTTGGCTTGTTCATTGCCAGACCTTTTGTGACTGTCACTTTGCAGTCATCTGTCATTGTTTGGGGTTTAATGACACCTCTAAGCTTTTAGGTGAAAAACTAGGTATTTTCTGCTCTTTGCTATGAAGCTCTGAAGGGTTTCCAACAACAACAACAACAAAAAACCCAAAAAACCCAAAACAAAACAAAAAACCCCATTGCCAGTCCAGCTGTAGTCAGGATGGTTTGGTGACTACTCAACACACATAGTCAAATAATTCAACCGGTACCATCAAGGGGTGTTGTGGACTTGCAGGAGTAAAGGTCTCCCCATTTGCTGAACAGCAGTGAGATAAGGCCTTGGTGCGTGGGTCTGGCATCTCCTCCAGTCCTCAGTGAGTGCCACTGAAGGGGCTCACTAATAGAGATATCTCCTGTTCTAGTCCTGAGCTGCTTTCTTGGCTGAGACTCCAAATGGTGGAGTGCAGCTCAGGTGCTGGGTAAGGAGCCTTCATCTGCAGGAGGCACATGACTGATGGCTTAGGGCTAGCCCTCAGTAAATTGAACAGTTAGGTGTTTCATGGAATGCTCCAGGACACCAGTCTCAGGGCAAACAAGGATCTGAGATGCCTGGAAATGCCTTCCTTCCAAACAGCTCCTCACCACTGCTCTCCAGATGTTCCATGTTGGGAGCCAAATTAACGATTCCTAAAGTTACATCTTTTAACAGACAGTTGTGCAGGTCCTCACGCTGAGATAAATGCCACATTGGATGGTGCCTCCTTCAGAAGGAGCCTTTGCACACTCATGTTGCAGGGACTTTGGCTGGCTCACAGTGGCATCACCTGTGTGAATGCACAGGCTGGATAGACATGGGAAAGTGGAGGGGAAAAGGACTCCCTGCTCCATGTCTAGGCGGCACCAAAAGACCAGTGAGGCTTTGGAGATACCCCATGGCTCTTTTAGGATATTCTCAGGTGATCACTCTGAAACTACTGATATTATTTTTTTCCCAAGGGAACAGGGGACACATGAGAAGGGAACTCTTGGAGACAGCTCTGCCTCTGTACCGCCAGGTTTTGGAGCTCATTTATTCAGCAGCCCCTTACAGCCTTCACAAATGGGTGCTGCCAAGCACAGAGACGTGACTGCTCTGGAGCTCAGTTACTGACAGCTCACTGCAGCTGACTTATGCTACCTCTGTCAGCAGGGCTGAGCAGGGAAGGAAAACCTTCTGGAATGAGAGCCAGGAGATACAAAAATCCTCCCTTGCTTTTTTCTGCCTCTGGTCATTGCACACCCTGAGCCTGCCCCAGCCTGAAGTGTTGATAACCATGGCTTTGGGGGAAATCCAAGAAGCAGCAGGGAAATATCTGTGGGTTTAGATGGGAACCATGTGGAAACATGGCAGAAGGTTCTCCTCTCTTTGACCTTAAAATGTGCATTTAAAGCTAAGGCAAGTTCTCCCTGGCCAGCTGAAAACAGAAGAGCTTTTTGGCCTCGTTGTGCCCAGCTCCATCCTTGCAGCATTTACACAATGGGCTCTATTGAGCCTTGCTCCTCTTGTATGCTCTCTGCCTCTCATGTATAAAACAAGAGAACCCTTCACAATGTTAAAAGTCAAGTGTCCTTGTGAAATGTCTTGGTCACTAGCTGATGGATCTGCTTCCCCCAGTTCTCTGGGGGTAAAGGACTTGCAGACAGACCCCATGTGTAGACATGGCAGACGTGTAGGGAGAAACATCGTCCGGGAGTTTGCGCTGCTGCTTTGGCTTACCAAGCCAAGCCTTGACTGTTGGCTTATGCAATGGTCACTGCTGAGTTAGTCCTTCTGGGGAAGGCAAAGCTCCTGAACCACGTTGCAAAGAGCTGCCAGAGTGGAAAAAATGTCTGCAAAGGACCTTCAGAACTGCAGCAAGAGGCAAGAGCAGTGTGTGAGCATGCAAGTCACATACTTGGCAATGATGAAGCACATGCGCTGTCTTTCTCCTGCCTGCCCACACCTCTCTATTTTGCCCACCCCCATGAGCAAAACAGCTGTGTCTTTGGAGCTACTTTGATTGGTAACTGCACAGAGCTCCCTGGGTTTATATTTTCACTTGGTTTGAGTTGTTTTTCCTTTTAATAGTAGGACTCATTTTCATGATGCCTACCAAATAGACTTGGCTTGCAGCTACTCAAGCTGGCTTTGCTGCAAGCTTGCAGTTCTCAGCTGGTTCATCCTCATGGTTTATTTAGTGTTCTTCACCTCTCCACCTAAGGTGGAGCTGCCTATTAAGGTGTTTTCCTCAAGATCCATTCTGCAGGTGCAGCTGTGTGGTCATCAGGAAATGGTTGGCCATCTCCAAGGATGGTTGGTTTTGTGATAGCCTAGTTGTCTCTAGGCTCATTCATGCTAATTGGGAGTGGGGAAGAGCAAAGCCAGGCAAAGGGCATCCTGGCCATTCTCAGTTAACTTCTGCTTCTCTTTCTTTTTTTGTGCTGCATCACCAGTGAATTTAAGTGACTTTTTCTTCCACAGTTTCTCTCTATCCTTTGAGTGTCTTGCTCATTTCTGCCTGGCTCCGTTTCCTCCTTTGCTCCTCAATCCCCTTGGTCTGGCTGCATTTTAACCTATTCACCTCCCCCATGCTCCTTTCTCTCTGTGCAGATCACTCCTGCTTCATGCTCAGCATGTTCACTGACAGCATTTTCTCTGCAGGCACTGTATCCAGAAATATGGTGAGTGTGATGTTTGGAGGGTACTTGTCCTTCACAGTCTAGTGACCTCTTGGGGTGGCACCTGAACCTCCCTTGGTTGCTGGTGAGCACTCAGCCGTGTCACTTGTTCACTTGATTCATCCAGATTTGAAGGGATGGGAAGGGGAGGAAAGCCTCACAGCCATCAATCATCCCTAAGCCTTCCAGGAGTGAGATTTGCAGTCCAGCTCTCATGTAAAATTATGGCACCTTCCCTCCTCCTTCCTCTTCTCCTCCTCCTCCTCTTCTTCCTTGTTCAGTGCTTCACTTCATCATCTCAAACCTTCCCATTTCAGAGTGGGGTGTGTGTCTTGCTGAAGTCATGTGCAGGTGCTGTGGAGTGAACCCTGGGTGGTATCACCTGGGGAGAGCTTTAGATTACAAGAAGATTGGTTTGATTATTGCAGCAGTCAGAGTTTGCTGCTCCCTAGCCCCTTTCCTTTGGCTTGATAACCCAAGGGAACAACTTGTTAATTGTCTTATGTTAAGCCAGGCTGAAGCAGCTACTATGGCATGGGGCAGTATGGGAGTCCTGCAGCCATCCAGGAACCTTGCCCAAGGGTCTGGGTGCCCCTCACCACCCAAATCCCCCAGTGGGTCCTGAATTCCCACCCTTTGCCATAGGATGCTGATACCTAAGCACTCTGAGGATCTGGGGCTACAGAGGCACCACTCAATCAGGGCATCTCCAAGGTAGGAGCTGCTGGAGGTGTCCCATGGCTTTCATATGCATATTGCTAAATAGGTGGTTACATTCTGTATTGTTAAAAAGTATGATTAAAAGCTGTGTACAGTTCTGGAGCCCCCAGCACAGGAAGGACATGGAACTGTTGGAGCGGGTCCAGAGGAGGGCAAAAGATGCTCAGAGGGCTGCAGCAACTCTCCTAAGAGGACAGACTGAGAGAGTTGGGGCTCTTCAGCCTGGAGAAGAGAAGGCTTCCAGGAGACCTTATAGTAGCCTTCCAGTATCTGAAGGGGGCCTACAGGAAGGCTGGGGAGGGACTATTTACAAGGTCTTGCAATGACAGGACAAGGGGCAATGGGTTTAAACTGGCAGAGGGGAGATTTAAACTGGATGTTAGGAGGAAGTTCTTTGCAGTGAGGGTGGTGAGGCACTGGCACAGGTTGCCCAGGGAGGTTGTGGCTGCTCCCTCCCTGGAGGTGTTCAAAGCCAGGTTGGACGAGGCCTTGAGTGACCTGTACTAGTGGGAGGTGTCCCTGCCTATGGCAGGGGGTTGGAACCAGATGATCCTTGAGGTCCCTTCCAACCTTACCATTCTATGATTCTGTGAAAAACACAACCCCACTCTTCCATGCAGTTATTCACACACAGCAAAAAATAGAACTGGTATGTGATGCCTGCCTGCAATGTACTCCAGGAGCTGCAAAGGCACTGGCTGGCACGTTGGGACCAAGGGCAAGGTATTATTTATAGCCAGGCTCAGTAAATCATTCCTCTGAAGGATTTTTCTGCTCCCTCTTTGCAGCATTACTGTCCTTATCCCTTTCCACTCACCAGCGACATTGCACTAATTGTGCACAAACTCATAGGGAAGGAAGCACTCCCTCTTTCTTCTCTGGTCCCAGACCAGAAGGCAGGGATGTGTACCCAGAGGTGAATTAAATCAGGGCTGTGCAAATGAGTTTCACTGCTCTTGTCCCTGTGCTCCATTGGAGAGCATAGAATCGTAGAATGGCTTGAATTGGAAGGGACCTTAAAGATCATCTAGTTCCAACCTCTCTATGCACAGGGACGCCTCCCACTAGACCAGGTTGCTCAAAACCTCATTCAATCTGGTCTTAAACAATTCCAGGGATGAGGTGTCTGCAGTTTCTCTGGGCAACTTGTTCCAACATCTCACAGCAGCAAAGAGCTTCTTTCTAATGTCCAATCTAAATCTACCTTGCTCTAGTTTAAAACACTCCCTTTGGCCTACCACCACATGCCCTTATAAACAGCTCCTCTCCAGTTTTCCTGTAGGCCCCCATCAGGTACTGAAGGTGACCTGAGGATGAAGATGAGATGGATGTTTTTTTCCAAGTGTGGCACCGTGCAGATGATTTTTAAGGGGCCCTTTACTCATCATCAGCAGCAGCATGGTACTTGCTGGGACACATGGAGTTATTCCCCAACTGCCTCCACACCCTTCTTCATTTTGTAAAATGAAAAAAGCTGGGAAATTACAGCCCAAAGATGTGTGTCTGGTGATCAGCAGAGAATAACTCTGTGTCCTTACGCGTGACTTACCTGGCCTGTGCTGAATGTTGGTTTATCTAGCGGCAGGCACTTGGGAGGAGAACAGAGAATGATGCTGCAGTGTCAGAAAGCAGAGAAGAGGGAAATAAAACCCTGAGAAGGAGGTTTAGAGGAAGCTGGTTAAGGGTGGGGTTGCTTCGATGTCCACCTTTGCTTTGACAGATGGCCTCTGCATGAAAAACTGTGGGGTGACCCTACAGGGCTGGGCAAGAGTCTGTGGTTGCGCCCCGACCCACCACGGCAGAACCTAACCCCACTCTCTCCTCGCCTCCCAGCACATCACTTCATCGCGGCGACGGCGTGCCAGGAGGCAGACTATGGCTGGATGATCCGGCACTACTGCCTCAAGCAGTTCCAGCTCAGCATGGAGGGCATTGGGCAGCGGCTCTGGTGCGACTGGGATGAGACTGTGGGGTAAGTGAGGTCTCTCTGCTTGACACTCCCTTTCCAGCATCCCAGGACGGACTGCACCCATCTTTGGGTTTGGAGTGTCGGGAGGTCAGTGATGGGTTTCTTTCATGGTGGGGAAAACAAGAGAGCCATTTCACTTTGCTTTGCTCTTGGTGCTGCCCTGGATCCATCTCTACTGGATCCAGCTGCAGGGGCTTCCCCTTTCCAGTCACTTGTGTGGGGGCAACAAGGTGGGCTTGGAGGGGACAGACTATCTGGACTCCTGTGAGTCTTTTGATGCCACCTCCTGTAAGATCCTCACAAAAAAGCTGGTTAAGTGTGGACTGGCTGAGCAGGCAACAAGGTAGGTTGAAAAGAGTCTGAATGGCAGGGCCCAGGGGGTGGTGATCATTGGACAAAGACTAATTGGAGGCGAGCAACCAACAGGGCACCCAAGAGGGTCAATGCTGGGTCCAGTCCTCTTCATTAATGATCTGAGTGATGGGGCAGAGTGTGCCCTCAGCACGAGAACAGATCACAATCAGACTGGGATGAGTGTGTGACACATCAGGGGGTCACGATGCCACCCAGAGGGATCTCAGCAGGCTGGAGAAATGTGCTGATTAGAACCTTGTGAAGTTCAAGGAGAAGCACAAAGCCCTTGCACCATGGAGGGAACCACTCCAGGCACCAGGACATGCTGAGAGCCACCCAGCAGGGAAGCAGCTTTTGAGAAAAGCCCTTGGAGTGCTGGTGGACAAGAAGTTGAACAGGAGTCAGCGATGTGCCCTTGCAGAAAATGAATGGTGTCTCAGGCTACATTAGGAGGAGTCCTTCCACCAGGTTGAGGGAGGTGCTCCTTCCCTCTACACAGCACTGGTGAGGCCACTGGTGAGTGCTGGGTGCAGTGATGTGCTCCTGGATGTGAGCGAGACCTGAACGTACTGAATAGAGTCCAATGAAGGACTGCAAATATGATGGACTGGAGCATGTCTCCTATAAGGGATGGCTGAGAGAGCTGGGGCTGCTCAGCCTGGAGAAGGGAAATCTTAATAAATTCTATAAATATCTGAAGGGAGAGTTCAAAAAGGATGCAGCTAGGCTCTTCTCAGTGGTGCCCAGTGAGAGGACCAGAGGCAGTGGGCACAAATGAAGCAAGGGAGGTTCCCTCTAAACATCAGGAAACTTTTTCTCACTGTGGGGGTATCCTGGCACTGGCAGAGGTCATCCAGGGAGGTTATGGAGTTTCCTTCCTTGGAGATACTCAAAAGTTACCTGGATATGGCCGTGAGCAACCAGCTGTGTAGGTTGAGCCCTGATTGAGCAGAGGTGTTTGGATGAGATGAGATGGACCTCCAGAGTTCAATAGTTTTCAACATAAGTAGTTGAATGAGCCCAGAATAAGCAGTGCTTGGACATCAGGATGTCAACCTTGCTTGGTACAGTTCTGTCCATATGAGAAAACCACATGGGACAGCGGAGGAACTTCAACAGGAAAAGACCACTTGTGCTGGGTATGAATAAGGCAGTAGACTGGAATCCCTGTCACAGCTCCATTACCTCTTCTGGTGACTTGATGGGCATACTTTGCATGAGTTTGGGTTGTTTTTTTTCTCAACACTCAAGTTCTTCAGACAGTCTGAAATGCCCTAACTCAGTTTGAAAACCCACAAGCCAGAGGTGCTCTCACATCCTCTCTATTGAAAAACCTCAGGCTGTCCCACTGGACCTGCCAAAAGTTGTGTGTTGAGGGAGAGGCTGGCACAGTATGACGTGGCAGTCTTTGCCAAGCCTTCTGTTTGTAATCAGTGTCAGGGAATTAGTGGTGATTTGTGGCTCAGGAGCAGCAGAACTGTGGTCTGCTTTCTAGTGGAGCACTCAACAGCATCCTTGTGGGGATAATGAATCACAGAATGGTGAGGTTTGGAAGGGACCTCTGGAGATCATCTAGTCCAAACCCCCTGCCAAAGCAGAGTCACCTAGGGCAGGCCACACAGACATGCAGGTGGGTTTTGAAAGTCTCTAGGAAAGCAGGCTTCACAACCTCTCTGGGCAGCCTGCTCCAGTGCTGTCACCTTCACTGTAAAGAAGTTATCCCTCATGTTGAGGTGGAACCTCCTGTGTTCCAGTTGGTATCTGTTGCTGCTCATCCTATTACAGGAGACCAGCAAAAAGAGACTGACCCTTTCTTCTTGACACCCGCCCTTCAGATATTTGTAGACACTGACCAGATCCCTCCAGAATAAAGTCTCTCAGTCTTTCCCTACTAGATGATCCAGTCCCTTATCATCCTTGTAGCTCTCCATTGGACACTCTCTAGTATATCCCTGTCCCTCTTGAACTATGGAGCCCAGACCTGGGCACAGTACTGCAGATGTGGTCTCACTGGTGCAGAGCAGAGAGTGAGGAGTACCTCCCTTGACCTGCTAGACAGAGAGCGATAAGGGAACCCTATTTAATGCAACAGCATCAGGAAGAGCAGCAGTGTTGGATTTGGAGAAGGTGCTGCTCTGTGGGGTCACATTTGGCTCCTCTTTTGATTTTTGTATATTACAAATCACCTGAATGATGCTCACTTTGGATCAGCTCTTTCCTGCTTATCATCAGCGCAGCCGAATCTTTCAGTACCATCCTGGTGGAAATCATTCTTCTGGTGGGATGGTTTTGATTAAAGCTGCAAAGACCAGTCCAGGGATGCCTGTGTTTGGCATGAGGGCCTGAGGAGGAAAAAAAAAAACCAAACCATGGTCTACTCTGAGCTGGATTTGTGTATCACACAGCATTGTTGTGCTTTCTCTCAGCAAATGAAGCAGTGGACAAAAATGAGCTCTTGTGACATGAGGGAGGATTGAGGTCATTTGGAAAAGATGAACAGATGTTGCTGTATGCCTTGAGTGTTTTGCACAAAAAAAAAAATAGAGGTTTTTGTAAGATTTTGGTTGATTTCCTGCTTCATGCCCCTTTCTTCTGTGCCAAATTAATATACCTCTCTGTGTGTATATAAGCAGACATCTATAGGTATATTTAGTTAGATTTGGGTTTTCCTTCATCTTTATTGGTGGCAAAATGGAGGGGAAGAATGGTTCTGGTTCTGAAAAAAAACTCATCTGAGCCTTAAAAATATCCAGGAATGGTGCCACTGCTCCAGCCCCCAGCTGCACTGGGGTTCTCTGCAGAACTCACACCCCTTTGTCTGCTCTTTTGGAGGCACCCTCTAGATGTGGTGAGTGGCAGGAGAAGGTCACAACCATCTCCCTGTTGTCACCCCAAGCCTGCCAGGAGACCTCCTGCCCCTGGGGCCATCCCAACAGAACTGTCAACAACCACAACTGTCCCAGCAGCAAGATCTTGCTTTTGGTCCAGGTTTGGTACTGTCTGCACACTTGATGAAATGCAATTTATCTCCTCCTCCAGATTTTCAGCACAGCCCTTGCACAGGCAGCAAAGGTGTGTTTAAGAGGTTATTCTTTATCTGTGGCATCCCGGTTTATTTCTAAATAGCTTCCACTAAACTTGTTATCCTTGAGGCACTTGGAGGAAAGGTTGATAAACTTGCAATGGTTAATGTGATTGCATGAGGCTGTTTACTCTGTGTGAACACACAGCTCGGGGTTGTTTAAGAGATGACATTCCTCTGATCCTCCTGTGCCCACAGCACACTGGGAAAATTGGGTGGTCATAGCTCAGCTACTCTGTAAATAAGCTTCTCTGCAAGGATATGGGTTTTGGTGCCCATTTCACTCAGCACCCTTGCTCCCTGGGCATGCATGAGACTCACCATCCTCTTTTAGGAGTAAAAATTGTGTTAGATGTCCCAGCAGGAGTGGGCAAAGGGATGGCATAGGTCTGCCTGGTCACCACTCTAACTTCATGGGGAAGGATTTGACTTCCACCAGGTTTGAGACGAAGAAATGGGAAGAAAATGCCTACCCAGAGCCTGTTTCATAGAATCATAGAATTGTCAAGGCTGGAAGGAACCTCAAGAATCATCTAGTTCCGACCCCCATGCTGTGGGCAAGGACACCACACACTAGATCGGGCTGCTCAGATCCCTATCCAGCCTGGCCTTAAAGGCCTCCAGGGATGGGGCTTCTGCCACCTTCCTGGGCACTGTTCCAGGGTCTCACCACCCTCGTGGTGAAGAACTTCTTCCTAACATCCAATCTGAATCTACCCACTTCTAGTTTTGCTCCATCCCCCCTAGTCCTATCATGACCTGACACCCTAAAAAGTCCCTCCCCAGCTTTCCTGTAGGCCACTCTCTGTATCTTTCCCCAAAAGGAGGAGTCATGTTGCTTGAAACCTGTCTGAAACGAGAAGGAATGTGTGAAGGCTTTGCCTCTGACAGGACCTGCAGCAGCAGCAGCACTGAGGTTGGAGCTGTGGCTTCCCCATGCGGCTTTCAGCAGGAAGATGCCTGTTAGGACCATCACTTACTGCTCAATTGAGAATGATACAATGGCAACATCTGGATAAATTAGTTGTCTCAGAAGAGTTTGTAACTGTGCTTTATTGGTCTTGTTTTATAGGCTGCAGATTATCCTCCCATCAGTGGCATTAAGCAAGTGCTTCCATCACTCTGGCACTGCTGTGTTCAGCTGTAATGGAAGGGGGCTCGCTGGGCCAGGTGAAGTTGGGCGTGGACCACACGGACAAGCAGCCACTCTGAGAAGCCTTGCCTGAGACTGTTAAACTTGGCTGGCTTTCTCAGCTGTGCTTGTCTGAGACAAGTGGGAAGGGGTTACATGCAAGTCTTCGTTGTGTACACAGGGAACTCATGTGAGGCATCAGATGTTTCAGGAATGGGATGCCTGGTGGTCGTTCATTCAATAATTCATTCCAGAAGTTGGCTGTGAACACTGTTTCCTGGGAAGGGAGAAGGACTGCTTCTGAGAGGTGTTTTCCCTTGGGTCATCTGGTTTCCTTTCCTCTCTTCCTAAAGGAAGAGCCATTTGGCATGGCCTTGGATGCTCCTGCTTGAAGCCATGCATGCCATTGCCTGCACAGGTCAGTTGCCCACCTCCCTGGTCTCTCCAGCCCCACCAAGGCATTTATTTCCTCGTGGATCCCTGGCCCAGGACCAAGCAGTCTGGTGGGGTTTTTTGTTGTTTGTGGGGTTTTTTTGTGTTGTTTTTTTTTCCAGGGCTTGAAGCCACCTTGATATTTAAAGCTGGAGCTGCATTGTGGTATGATTCTATGGCAGTGGCCAAGCTGCTCTGACCAGCAGCTCAGCTGTGCATGGCCAATTATCCTGAAGATCAACGTGGCTATTTTGACTCCAGGTCCAGATCAATTGGTGTGGTGGCTGAGCCAAAGGATTAGCTGTGGTCCCCTAGGGCAGCTGTTTTGGGGGTGTGGAGCTCCGCTGGTAGAGCTGAGGCTGGTGGAGGGGTCAGGCCACTGGCCCACTCACCCATAAATGCATCAGCAGGGCTGATGACTTGCAGATATGTTTCCTGCAGAGTTTTGGCTCACGGTGGGCTGCAGCCAGGGCACAGCTTTGCAGGGTGGATTTGCACAGCGTTGGTTCGCTGGGCAGCAGCAAGCAGAATGGGATGATGCCTGCTGCACTGAGCCCGGCGCAGCTGCAGCTGTCACTCCAGCCGAGCCAGGCACCTTCATCCCAAATATATCCACCCCTGGCATGCGTAAAAATCTCTGGGGAATGCCTGCCCCTTGCTGTGGGTATCCTGCGGGAGAGTGGAGGTCTGACAGCTGCAGCCACATCCAGATATGAGGGATGATGCTGCCAGCTCCCAGCACGCCTGGTGGCCTGCCCAGCTCCTACCCCTGCCACAGGGCTGCTCTCACAGCTGTCAGTCTACTCACAGCCTGTCTCCAGGTTATTATCCATTATCTTATAGAAAACAGATGGATCTATTATCTTATTATCTCATTACATACTTCTGGATACTTCTGCAGCACGTCTCCAAGCTTGCCCTGCAACCTTGCAGAGGATGAAGTTAGTTTTTGCTTTTAATTTTGCCGGCGGTTGGATTTTTTTTTTTTCCCTTCTGAAGCAAGAGGTTTAGGGAGGGAAAGTCCTGATACTCATGGCCAAAGGGAGAGCTGGCCATCCTGTGATCCCCAACCAGCATCCATAGCCTGACACCGTCGGCACCCAGGCACTGGCGAAGAAGAAATGGCAGATCAGATTCCAGTCTCAGTTGCAGTGGTAAAAAAACAGAGGCATTGCTTAGGATTTACAGCACTGTGAGCATTCAGATCCCATCAAACTATAAATCAGTCCTCGATTGCTTCCCACCAGTGGCTTGTCCCCATCCTGCCCACGGGTTGTTGTCCCCACATGGTTCCCATGCTTCTTGGCCTGTCCCTGCTGCAGCATCCTTTAAACCCAAACTGCTTCCATGGCAACGAGGAAAACAGTTTTAATTGCAGTTCACATTGGGTAGGAAAAAAAAAGATATCTAGAACTATGCACAGCTGCATTTTGGAGGGTAGGGCTGCCTGCCTCCCTGCTTCAGCCTCTGCTGGTGGGACAGCTTGGGAAAACCCGCCCCAACCCCAGTGCTGCCCTACAGCAGCTCAGTAATTGCCATCTTTTAGTATTAGTTGTGGCAATTTAGCAATTCAAGCCAGTCTTTTTTAAGGATTTTAAATCAAAATGCTAGTGTTAAAGGCAAAAACTGAGAGAGGAGGAAGAGCAGGAGAAGGAGCTGGTGTGGGCACAGATCACTTGCTTCTTTCCCTCTCCCTTCCATGTCGAGTGGTCTCTGGGGACACGGTGACCGTCACTATGAGTTAAGGACACCCTCCATAGTCAGCGCTCCTCCAGCCTGAGCATCCCTTCATCCCAACGTGCAGGTGAGCCCTCAAGAGCTGCTATTCCCAGGAGAGCCCATACTGGGATGGCAGCAATTTTTGGCACTTGGAAAGTACTGAAGAGGCTCAAGTCCAGCTGGGAAAAGGGAGCATGACTTAGATATTCTTCCCCTTGAAGCTGCCAGTCTCCCTCTGGGGTTAGGGAAGCACTTAGCGACTAGCCTGAGTGCTCTGGCCCTGACTTTCCTGCAGATACAACTGGGCAGTCTTCATGAGAGGTAAGGAGAGATTTCAAATACCCTCCCATGGGTGGAGATGTGCCTGATGGATGCATGCTCTAATCACAAATATCACCTTAACTAACTCCTGCATTGCTAATCACAGGATGTTAGGAATCGGAAGTGACCTCTAGAGATAATCAAATCCAACGCCCCTGCCAGAGTGGGGCCATAATCCAGTGCAGGTCACACAGGAACACATCTAGATGGATCTTGAAAGTCTCCAGAGCAGGAGACTCCACATCTTTCCTGTGGAGCCTATTCCAGTGCTCCATGACCCTTACAGTAAAGTTCCTCCTCGTACTGAGGTGGAGCTTCATGTGCTGTAGTTTATACCCACTGTCCCTTGTCCTATCCCAGGGCACAACTGAGAAGAGTTTGTTCTCTCCCTCTTGACACCCAGCCCTCAGATATTTACAAACATTGATTAGATCTCCTCTAATTCTTCTCTCCACCAGACCAAAATGCCCCAGGTCCCTCAACCTCTCCTCCTAGGGCAGTGCTCCAGCTCCTTAATCATATTTGAAGCTCTCTGTTGGACTCTTGAATAGATCCCTGTCCCTCTTGAACTGCAGAGGCCAAAAGTGAACACAATATTCCAGGTGAGGTCTCACCAGGGCAGAGTAGAAGGGGAGGAGAACCTCCCTCAATCTGTTGGCCGCATTTCTCTTAATGCCCCCCAGGATCCCCTTGGCCTTCTTGGCCACGAGGGCACACTGCTGTCCCATGGATAGCTTGTTGTCCACCAGGACTCCCAGGCCCTTCTCCACATGGCTGCTCTCCAGGTTTTGCAGCCTAGCTTTTGGTTGTTTGGAACAGCACACAGCGCATAGCTTTAGGCTGCAGGCATTGTTGGTAGCCCCTGGCAAACAGTGCTAAAAGCACCCACTCCTTTGGCTACCTCTTGCTCCCAGGTGGGCTGGGAGACTGGGAACCACCAAGACAGATATGGCATCCTTAGAGTTTCTGCAAAGCTGCAAGGACATACCACAGTACATGTTTGTGGTCCTGTAGTTTCTCTACCTCCTTATTTACCCTGACTGAACTGGGTCATCACAGAGCTTCCTGAAAGTCCATCTAGGAATCTGCCCTGTGGTTAACCCCACCCTGCTTTCCCTATGGGCCCTAAGTCCATGTTTCAGCTGTTTGCAGAGGGCCAGCCCCTTGTCTGTGGGGTGAGGAGAGGCAGGGCACAGGTATTTCTCTGCAAATCCCCACCTCGGGTCTCGGGTCTCGTTCAGGGTTGGTGGTGTTCAGGTCTCTTAGGTCCTCCCTGCAAAACTTGCCCGAGCATTTTGCCAGACATTGCAATCCCTGATGCTACCAGCTTGACTTACTATGCTCACCATCATCACTAGGGTGTCTTGGCTGCACCCAAGAGACCACCTAAATAGCCAGCCCTCCTCTTCCTCCTGCCACCTGGTCAAGGGTTAGGGCTGGGTCAGGCCAGCCACCGAACAAGTGCCAGATGCTATTAACCCCTCTCCCTTCCCAAAGGGGAAAAGAGAGAGAGTAGGGACAGAGACTTATGGGATAGAAATCTAAGACATCTTCAATAACAATAATGACAATAAAATCAAATATATACAAATATGAGCAAAACCAGTGTCAAACCCAGCCCCCTGATGGCAATTATACCACCTGCTGTGGGCAGGCACTGGAAAAGTCCCAGATGGGACTCAGTGGCAGAAGGGAACTGGATTCAGGAGCTGGATTCTGGAACTGGATTTATGACTTCATGGATCAGGATCAAAGAGTGACTGGACAGAGCCTTCCTTGGACACCAGCCATTGAAGAAGAGAGCTCGACCCTGATGATCCCTCAGTTTTATACCAAATATGATCTGTATGGACTGGGATACCTCACTGGTCAGTTTAGGGTCATCTGAACTGTCCACTTCTTTCTGCAGCTGCAACCTCTTACTGACCTCCCCAGCATGGTACCTTGGTCTGCACACCAGTCCTCGGTGCTACTGTAATCATTGAGTGTTGTCACAGCCAGAAGCAGCCTTGTGCTGGTTTGAGGCTAATTGGAATATTTTAATAGAGAAAATCACACTATAGGCTGTGAAAGGAAAACATCATGATGTCTACTTCACTCATACGCTTGCTGGAGAATTGTTTGGGAACACTAACCAAAACAATTGATAAGTAAGTTGCTCTCTGTCGCTTGCTTGGAGCAGGAGCTGCTGGTGGGATCTAGCAGCTTCTGGGCTCTGGCTCCTCTGCTGATTAATCCTCACTAACCACTTTTCTTCTAACCCCCTTGGCCGATCCTCCTAATTTACCTTGCACGTAAGGCAAACCTTGGGGTAAGGTACAGGGGTGGGGAGAAGGTGGAAGGGTGGTTGGGAGCCCCTCCTGGGGTCTCTGATTTCTGGGAGGGGAGTTGTGTTGCTGTATTACCTTTTACTTGTATATTTCTGTAAATATTCTGTATATAGTGTAAATATCTGCTGTACATTGTGCAAAGCTGTAAATATAGCTTCATCATTTAACTTCCAGCCGACTGAGTGCTAGTCTGGGTCATTTTACAAAGTGTGGGGGGGTGGGGAACTCCCAAACCTTCACAAGCCACTGCCTGTGAAAGGATGCCCTTAACTGCCCGAAGCGCAGGCACTGAGGAGAGACTGAGCTGAAACCTAAAATCAATGAACAGAATTAGTCCTCAACCCAGGACACAGCTGACCTGGCAGTGGTTGACAGTCTGAGCCCCCTTCTGTCCAGGGCTGCAGTTGTAGAGCCAGTGGCATGCTATGCTCCTCTGTTTCTGCAGCTGGCTCCGTCACCACCTTTGCACTTTGCTTCAGGTACCCCAGGCTGCAGCAACAGTCCAACCCCAGCAGTGTCCCTGGCACTCTTGTGGAGGGCTATGACACATAGCCCTCCACAGGACTTGAGGCTGAGTGATGATACCTTTCTTTTCCTTGCAGAGTTATCATCTCTGGAGGATTTTTGGTTGTTGTTGTTAGATTTTTTTGTGTTTGTTAGGGCTTTTTGATGAGATGGTGTTTTGGGAGATACAGGTAACTAGTGACAGGACAGGAGGGCATTGTCTGAAGCTGGCTAGGGGAGGTTTAGGTAGAATATGAGGAAGCACTTTCTCACAGAATGGGTGATTAGGCACTGGAATGGACTGCCCAGAGAGGTGGTGGAATCACCATCCCTGGAGGTGGTTAAGAAAAGATTGGATGTGGCACTTGGCATGGTTTTGCTGATGTCCTGGTGTTAGGTTGTAGGCTGGACTCGATCTCAGAAGTCTTCTCCAGACTCAGTGATTCTGTGATAAAGGCTTGCAACTGAGCTGTAGGGTTGTCTGAAAGCCAAAAGCTTGACTCTTTGACTGAGGGTTACCTCTTTCTAGAAGCCACAAATAACAGCAGCTCCCAGAGCTTGGCTCAGCTTTGCCTGGCCAAGTACAGCAAGGGTACCTCACTCTCCTGAGCTTTCTGTGGGGTGGCAAGATCAGCCATGCTGGCCAGGAAAACAACCTCTTGAGATGTTTCATCATCAGCATGGGATGAATTCCCTAGTGGCACCACACTGGCATGGTGCTAATATAATAAAGTGACTCTGTTTGTGGGGAGAGAGGGAACCAGATGCCACTTTGGAGATGCAACAGGATGAGCACTCTCCATGAGCTCAGGGCTGTGGCTGGGAAGAGCATGCTGAGCCCCAGGCATCAACACTGCTGCTCTCCAGTGGGATCTTGATCCCTTCTGACAAGGCATTGCAAGCAGCAACCTGTGTCTGACTGGTCTGGATTATCTGTGTCCCGGCAAATGGGTCCCTTTGGTACGCTCTGTGGTAGCTGGTGGTGTACTTGTGGCCAAGAGCTCAGCAGCCCTCCTTGGCACCTCTACACCTTCTAGCTGTTGCTGAAAATGTTTCCTCTCTCCCTTCAGGCCCCCCTGCTCGCTCCTTGCTGGGCTTTGCAGGATATGTGGGGTTGATGAGCAGCTGTGCCCACAATGCCACTCTGCTCCTGCTGAGGACACAATCCCACTCAGAGCAGGGTTGCTTCAACAAAGACAGGGAATATGAAAATTAAATGGACAGATTTGGGGTATCTTAAGTCACAGCTACAGACCCCCATCAGGATGGCAGGACTTCCTTCCATGTTTGGCCTCACGGCCACCGCTTTGTCTTGGAGGGGGGTCTGTAGCAAATCTTCTCATGTCCATCCTCTCCCCAGCTGGTACACACAGAGCCTTGGAAATGCTGAATTACAGCTGCTACCTCACTGCAAAGTGTAATTACAATTTATCCTCATTTACTGACACCACTTCGTTTTGGCCATTTGCACATCTTCACGTATCGTGACAGGAGCAGCTATTTATCAGCATGAAAGCCCGCTCGCAGGCAGGGCAGGGCCAGGCCAGCTGCTGTACGGCCCTTCGGCTTTAAAAATAGCTTTGATTCGCTCCTCTGTTAACTCTTTCGCTCTGGCTCCGGAAGATCCTTCCGCACGCGAGCTCTCCCACGGCCGCTGACGAGCGAACGGGAAATGGTAATTTTGCACGTCGGGATGCTGAGCAGAAGCTGCTCTCCGTAGCTGCAGGCGCCCCGTTAATTAAATCAGCAGACTCCGCGGGGGCTCTCTGCGGCGCCGCCGTGCGCCGATGGGCAGGGCGCGGCAACCGCCCGCCCGAGAGCCTGCCTGATGAGAGGCAGAGAGGCTGAACCCAGGAGCTGGCAAGCTGCTTATAAAAATATTTCTTCCCCCAGGCGGGTTTTTAATTGAACGGTTGGGTTTTGAGTTGCTTTGCTTCTCTAGGATTAGATGTAATTGGGAAAGAAAGGGAAAAAAAAAAAAATATATATATATACACACACATTATCTTTTTTTCTATGCACAGCAGATTTTAAAACAGGATTCGAAGCTCATGGTAGCACCTCTCTCTCTCTCTCTCTCCTTCTAAAGGGTGGTCGGTTCGATCAGCAGAGGAGCTGTGCTCACTCTGTGATGCCTCTTCCTCAAGGATGCTCCTTGTTTTCCAAATACATGACAAAACCCTAACCACCCACCAAACAAACTCAAAAAGTGGACTTGCTGGTAGTCATTGAGAGGTAGGATGCGTGGTGGGCCTGCAGACCTACACAGCAGGGTCCTGGAGATTGGTGAGCCTCACAAGTCATATGCAGCCCCCAACCCCCACACTTCCCCAGTTGTTTTTTTTTTGCAATTAAAATAATTTAAAATAGATTCAAGGTGGTTATTTCTGTTCTCTTTTGGATCAACTCACACAAGCTAAAGGAGGGAGGAGCCTTGAAGGTGAACAGCCAGCCAGGGCAGGTGCTCCATAGCCCAGCATGGGTTTCCTGAAGGTCTTTGCCTAAAAGTTTCAGGGAGTTACGTGGGTCCAATTGGTACTTTCTAATAGCACCAACCCAGCCATGAAATCCTGCAAAAAGCCCACAAGGAAAAATAAACAAAACTTGCATCTGTTTTTTTTTTTTTTCCCCTGTAAATATTATTTCTGTTTTACTTCTGTAAATGAAACCTCTTTGTTTTTTTGCCTGTGGATGAGCACTGAAAAATGTGAGCAAAGTGGCAAAACCTTATGGGTATTAAAAAAAATTAAAAAAAAAATTATACCTGTTTACTTACAATTTCCCAAAAAAAAGAAAAAAAAAAATCAAGTGACTCAAATGTCAACCTCAGAGTCTCCAATATGCACACCTGTAATAGAACCATAGATTTGTTTAGGTTGGAAAAGACCTTTAAGATTGAAAGTGTCCAGTTTTTGTAGGATATGTATTTATATATATATATATATATATATATATATAAAATAACATTATTACATTTTTAAAATATATATCAAACAAATAATCTATATTAAAATAATAATATATAGAGATATAATATTTTTAACTATAATATAATGTTTGTATTGTACAGGGTGGCATGCTCATGGCTGGTTGCTGGGCCTTTGTGTTTTGCAGCACCTACGGGGAGCTGACGAACTGCACGGCGCTGATCGCCGAGAGACTCGACTGCTACTGGCCCAACCGGCTGGTGGATGAGTTCTTCGTGGCCGTGCACAAGCAGTACTTCAGGAACTGCTCTCCTTCTGGCCGAGCGCTGCACGACCCTCCCAACAGCATCCTCTGCCCCTTCATCTTGCTGCCTGTCCTCGTCACCCTGCTGATGACCGCGCTGGTGGTGTGGAGGAGCAAACGCAGCGAGGGCATCGTGTAGGGACGTCCTGCCACCAATGCAGGGGTGGGATGGGGGACCACTCCCTCAGAACATGCCTGGGTTTGTTTGGTTTTTTTTTAAACCCTGGCAGAGGGGCATCCTGTGGTGGAGGTTCCAAGCCCTGGAGGCAGAGACAGCAATGCCACCACTCCTCCCTCACCCGGTAGCCTCCGCACCGCACGCGTGTCTCTTGCCCGGAGGTTTCCAAACCCTTTAAGACACGGCTGCATGGCGAGGCCCTCTCGGGCTGTCTCGGTGGCAGGAAGCCCTCTCAGGTTACTGGGCAGCGCAGCTCACCCCGGGCAGTGAAAAATTTTACTTACAAGAAAGGCATCTTCTCCCCGAAGCCCCCAGCACAAGGAGGCTTGCAGAGGAGGCCTGCAGGGGGTGGGTTCTGCCTAGGCAATGGGAAGCAGTGGGTAAAATTCAGCAGTGGCACCAGTGGTGGCCTTGGCAGTGCCGTGGGGTTAACAAGCAAGGGGAATAAGGTGCTTTTCCTACCTAAATAAATACAGAAATAAACCAGGTGCTTGTCGCTGGTGCAGAGCATCACTGCTCAACCCATGAAGACTGTGGTCCAACTGAATCAAGAGGGCTCACCAAATAGTCCCCTGTGATCCTGGAGGCCTCCCCTAGAGTTTTGACACCACTCACCCATGCCATGGGCAGCTTTTGTGGTGGCATTGGAAGTCCCAGGGGTAGGGTAGTAGGGCTAAGCGGGATTTACCCTTCCAGGACAGCAGGGTTGCTGGGGGGGAAACCCTGGGGGGCTGTCCTCACATGTGGGTGGGTGAGTCAGAGGCCCAGGCGGGGGGGTGGG
>VWZE01020440.1:474471-505157 GCA_013396675.1 Eubucco bourcierii
GGGGGGGTGGGGGTGGGGGTTGAATTCAGCTGGTGGGAGTCTGTGCAACACCTGAAATGGGTGTGAATAACTCCCCTGACCCTGCCACTGATCTTCAGCAACCCTGATTGCTCTGCACCGTTCCAGGCTTCAGTGCCTTGTTGTCTCAGGAAGGGTTCCTCTGGAGAGACCCCACAACTGTTCCCTCTGGTTCCCCAGAACCCCCAAAATTCTATGTGCAGGGCAGTGGGAGCCCCATTAGATCCAGCCAGGCTGGGCTGCCCAATTACAACTCCTGCTCTTCTTCTACACAGTTTTTTTCCCTTTGCCATTTGCTACTTAGGGCTTTTTTTTTTTCTTTCAAGGGCAGCTGAACAATTAAGAAAATAAATAATCAGCATTATTTGATGGGGAGCATCCTGGGATATGGAAACTACAGTCTCTGCATCAAGAAAGAGCTGAAGAGACTCTTCTGAAAGATGGTTACCCATCTAGGATAAAAAGAAATACTAAAAAACAAACAAAAAAAAAAAAGAAAAAAAAAAAAGAAAAAAAAAGGAAAGGAAAAAAAAAAGGTGGCAGATTGTTGCAAAAACTACCTTAAAATGACAAGAGCTGATTCAGCTGTTTGCTGAGAAGCCTCCATCTACTGATCAGCCCTAGGGGAACATGGCACTTTGTAGACACTTAAGACAGTTTTCCTTGTGCCATCATTAGATATTAGGAAATATTTCTTCACTGATAGGGTTATCAAACATTGGAATGGGTCTGCCCCGGTCAGCACTGGAGTTGTTTTCCCTGGGGTTGTTCAAGCAGCTGTGGACCTGGCACCTGGGGACATGGTTTACTGTTAACACTTCAGTACTGGGTCAAAGGTTGGACTGGATGATCATTGAGGTCCCTTCCAAACAGATATATTCTGTGATTCTATGATTGCAGAGGGTCCACAGGGGTGCAGGATGGAGATGAGCTTCCTACATGTGCAGTGAACTGTGCTCCTGGGGACACCCCACCTTCGTGAGTGGTGGAAACTGAAGGTAGCTGGAAGGAGCACAGACTAGTTGCATCTGCACAAATACACTTATAAAGACATAAAATTATATNATATATATATATATATATATATATATAAACCAGCTCCTTGTTCAGGAAAAAAAAATTGGTTTATTTCCCTGGACTGTGAGCTAATAGGGTCTTCTTCGATGAGGTGTAACATTTTCCTTCCTCTGTGTATTCTGGGTGGGAAGAAATTGACAATTGGACTACCTTCAACAGTATTTAGTAGAACCAAACTTTAATACTCTGCTCTTTTCCTCTTGGTAAGTAAAAATACGGTGAAGGAAGTATATATAGCAGGACTGCAGGGGAAGGTGGCCTTGGCTTGGATGATTGCAGCCCTCGTTCTGTGCTCACAGGGGCTGCTGGTGCCCTGCACTCCCCACTACAGCTGCTCCTGGCTCTTTGCAGCAGCATCCTGCATTTTCTCTGCCCTGGACAAGAGCAGGGAGGCAGGGAACAAGGACTTCGGCCCTTTCTGCTGAAGGATGGAAGATGATGTGGTACCAGGGTGCCACTACAGCAAGATGGGCTGATCGTTGTTATAAACAAGTGGTTCACCGTTTTCAGACAAAAGGAAGAGAATCCTTTGATTCAGTGGCAATGGTGCCTGAAGCTGAAGCTCAAGACAGGGCTCTCCTGCACACCAATCATTGCATTTCATTTCCCTGCTTTCCTAGACCTCCAGAAACATTGACAGGAGCCTATGAAGCTGTCAGGGAAAAAGCACAGGGAAAACTTAACAAGCAAGGCTGCACCAAGTTTAACATTTGCAGCCCAGCTCTGGCCCACTAATGATGGAGATAATTTTGATTTCCTCCAGTGTCTGCCGAGGAACAGCAGGAAAGAATGAAGCTAAATCACTTGGGGGGGGATAAAACCCCAAGAGCCCCTGCTGAGCATTTTACACACACACTTGCTGCGTATGAAACCACACCAACATTTATTTCTATGGTTTATCTATTTATAAAAGCTTGAATCGGTTCCACGACACCTCGTCTGTGTGATCCCACAAGCAAAATGTGTTTGGGTCTCCAAGGTTACGCCGATGCCCTGGCTGGGCAGCCCCAGGCATCGCCGGGGTCAGCCGGCAAGCAGCAGGGAGCTCTGGAACGCGACAGGCAGCAGACGACTTCTCACGGCATTGACGCTGAAGTGATTCCTGAGGTACATGCTACTCTCTTCTGAGGGGTCTCTGCTTGCACAGACTACGTGTTTGACACACAGCTACTTACAGGAAAGGCAACTACAGCATCATAGCCTTTCAAACAGCCAAGCGCCTAGCAGAGGGTGCAGCGCCTTACTGTTCTCGGGCTGCGCTATTAGTCATTGGCATTCAGTGCAGGAGTTTGAAGAACACAATTAGGTGTTCTCCAGCTAATGGTGCTTGAATTTACTTCCATCAGATCAAACAGCATCTGATGCTCCCTTCACCACATCCAGATCAGAAAGCTAAAGGCAGATTTCTTACAAAACAAAACAAAAACGAATCTCCCTTTCATTAAACTTTCACAGAAATATATAATATATATATATATATAATTTTACTAATACTACACATTGACTTAAGTTACAGATTAGCCTGCATCTCTTTTAACTACTTCACACAGCGAATAGGAACAAAAAAAAATAAAATCCAAACAAACAAACAAACTGTACTGCAGCCCAAACAGGAGCTCAAAATAACAAGGTAAGAATTTCAAACCTGTGACAAAAACCCAGTCAACCAAACAAAAAAAAGTACTTACATCAAATACGGGCCAGAATTTCAACAGCAGAAGCAGAACTCGGTTTAGCAGGTGTGTTCTGGCAAGCTCTATGCCTCAGCTGATGACTCTTGGCAAAAGCTTCTATTGTCTTTGCTCATCAAAGGCAACAGTTTTGTCATTTGGTTCACAGGAGACCACTTTATTGCCAACTCCAAGTGTTCCAAAAACACACCACCTTTTCTGCCTGGGGTTTCTGCTGTTGGGGTTGCTTTTGTTGTTATTTTTGGTTTGTTTTTCCTTCTGCTCCCTNGGCAAGAGTTTCTTAAAACAAAAACTTTAAAAAAAAAAAAAGAAAGGTGTAATTACAATTTCAATAGGGATTTCTTTTCACTTCTCAAGCATCTCTCATCAACAGGATATACAGTACTTTTCAGAAGAGTAAACATCTTTAAATGTAAGCAAACAACTTTTTCAACCAACATACACAATTTCTTGCTGTATTTATGCTGAACTCTCCTTTTAACATGGACAAGTTATGAAGTTAGTTTTCTTCTTCAGTACAACATGGACACAGGACTAGTACAATCCGGGTTGGTTTTGTTGCTGTTGTTGTTGTTGAAGTTAAGGACAACTCTAGTGTGGAAGCCATGCTCCTGCCATCCATCTCCCTTCATCATCTCGCATAGCGCTTAATGTAATCTTCAACTTTATTCCGAAAGTCCTCCTAGAGGAAAGCAGAGGCAGAATTACCCTCAGCAGGTCAGACAGGGGCTCGGTAGCACTACAGCAGTGGTGGAAGCCCACATTAGGGCTAAATTCCCATCAAGCAACAGGCCTGCTGCTCTCTCTGAGGTTCTCAAGGTGGTGTATGAGAACTGAGGCAACAGCTCCAGTCCTTGCAAGGAGATGTCTGTGCTCTGTTGGGGATATCCTCCGGGGACTGAACTGAACTGAACATCTTTGTGTGCCGTCACCAGCTAGCTATCAGTGCAGGTATAAACAAGACTCTGTATGATGGGTTGCTGGTACTCGGTGGACAGGTCTCAGCATGGTAGAGATGTAGGCATGTTTTTGGAGAAGAAAGAGGAGTTGACTTTCCTGGATAAAGAAAGAAAGGCTGTGGCAGGAGCTGTTACAAAAGCTGCAAGCTCTGAGTCAGCTCTGTCCCAAATACTCATCCAGGCCTCCCCCTGTAACTGCATGGTATCACAGCCAGCACAAATCCAAGACACCATCAATCACAGAATGGTCAGGATTGGAAGGGACCCTGGACATCATCAAAGCCCAAACCCCTTGCTAAAGCAGGGTCTTCTAGAACAGGTTGCACAGCATGGCAATGCCCAGGCAGATCTGAAACCTCTACAGTTCTCTATCACTGCTTTTTTTTTTTTGATCTTGTCATTTATTACAGCCTAGAGATGTAAAAGTTCATTATCTAAGTCACTCATTTGTTAAATGGTTGAGGGGACAGGTTTCTGTTGAGCTAGCAGTGTGCTCTTGTGTCCAGGAGGGCCAATGCTATTCTGGGGTGTATTAGAGGGGTGCTAGTAGGTCGAGAGAGGTTCTCATCCCCCTCTACTCTGCCCTGATGAGGCCTCATATGGAGTACTGTGTCCAGTTCTGGGCCTCCCAGTTCAAGAGGGACATAGAACTGCTTGAGAGAGTCCAGTGCAGAGTCACAAAGATGATTAAGGGAATGGAACATCTCTCTTATGAGAAGAGACTGAGGGAGCTGAGGCTCTTTAGTTCAGAGAAGAGGAGACTGAGAGGTGACCTCATTCATGTTTACAAATATGTAAAGGGTGAGTGCCAGAAGGATGGAGTCAGGCTCTGCACAGTGATGCCCAATGACAGGACAGGGGACAATGGGTGGAACTCGAGGCATAGGAAGTTACATGTAAGTATGAGGAGGATTTTTTTCACTGTGAGTGTGACAGAACACTGAAACAGGCTGCCCAGGGGGTTTGTGGAGTCTCTCTCTGGAGATATTCAAAACCTGCCTGGACACATTCCTGTGTGATACTGTGGTAGAGGTGATCCTGCTTTGTAGGGAGGTTGGACTGGATGATCTTTTGAGGTCACTTCCAGCCCCTGACATTCTGTGATTCTCCATTTGCAGCATTCCACAGGAAACCTACAGGACTGCTACTTAACCTCTGTAGCTATGGGAAAAGCTCACATTCCTGGTAGTTTATAAAGCATGGAGATGCTGAGCGAGAGACATTCTGACACACTTTCCTCATCTGGTTTTTGTCCAAGCCATGATGTCAGACAGATGCTACTTTCCTCTAAGGTTATTCTGAGTCTGAACCTTGCCTTGTGTGCTTACAGCCTGTTGTTAAATATAGAATCATCATAGAATCATTCAGGCTGGAAAAAAACCTTTAAGATTGAGTCCAACCATCAGCCTAATACTGCCAAGTCCACTGCTAAACCACATCCCTAAGCACCACATCCACACATCTTTTAAATACCACCAGGGAAGATGATTCAACCAGGCAGCCTGTTCCAGTACTTGACAACCCTTTCAGTGAAGAAATTTTTTTCCAACGTCGAATCTAAACCTCCCCTGGCACAATTCAAGGCTGCTTCCTCTTGTCCTGTCACTTCTTACTGAGAACAGACCAACCTCCACTTCACTACAACTTCCTTTAAGGTAGCGGTAGAGAGAAAGGTGTCCCCTCAGCCTCCTTTTCCCCAGCTCTCTCAGCTTCTCCTCACAGGACTTTTTCTCTAGACTCCTCACTGATTTTATTTGCCTTCTCTGGACCTGCTGTACTATGTTCAACACTAACAGATTAAGTGAGCTGTGCTCCAGATTCAAGTAGGGGGGCAACAGTAAAGTACTTTTCCAGCTTCCAGTTTTCTATACTGGTTATAATATAAAAATACCAACACAGAGACCCATCAGATGAAGAGGTTTTGAAAAAAAAGCAGAGCTGCCTGGAGAGCAGGGGCTATGAAAGCACTGAAATTCTCTATTTATCAAGTTATGGGTCTGCTTTGATTAGGAAGGGCACAAAGTCTGTCTGCCATGGCCCGGGGGCTGTCAGCAGGGCACCTTCCTGCTCTAATCAATGTAACTCATCAGCTCCAGATTTGCTGATACATGAAGTGATGCCCTTCAAATGCACACTAAGTGTCCTGGTCAGTCCACTCAATTTCATTTAACTTAGCTCTTTGCTAACAGACTGCTAACAGACAGCACTTCCTGCCCCCTGTAAATAATCACTGCTCCAAGTCCAAGGAGCCTAATATTGGGTCTTTTTTACTTTGTCAACAGTAGGTAAGAGGTGAGCACCACAGTATTTACCATGCCTGTGTGCTAATAGCGCTAAGAAGTTCTGAAGGGAAATGAGGAGTTGCTTTGAAGTGTGAAGCTTGTTTTAAAGGTGGGGGAACAGGCAGAGGAGAACTGTCTTCCCTTGCAGGGGCATGCAGTAACCCACCCTGAAACCTGAAATGTATGGCAAGACACTTAAAATGGAAACAGAAATCATCAAAGCTAAGTCTGTCTCTTCAGCTAAGTGTGGCCACTTCTGTACCTCCCTTAAGTAACAAACATTTGGATTTTCCCTATGTCCTGATTAGTCTTTAGCTATATACTGACACTAAAACTTCTGCTAGACATCACAGAAAAAGCAGCAATAGATCCTTTTTGCTGCAGATAGCCTTGCAGTGCATCACTATGTCCTTGGCCTCAATAGCAGGCTTCAGTCAAACAAACACTTTCTATCAGCTACCTTTACACAATGGTTTGTTTTTTCTACTATTGACTTTTTCCAACAGAGGAAACACAAAGGTCATCTCATGGTTAAAGTCTCAAACCAAAGGAAGAAAAAGGAAGCATCAAAGAAGAACTATGAACCACCAGAAACACTGTCTTTGATTTTTTTTTTTTTTTTCCAGCTGATCAGGTACATCACAGAGATGTCCCTGAACTGTATCTACAGTGCTCTGAACCTCAAGTTTAAAATGCATTTTAAGGCAAAAAATATAATAGCTGTGCAAACAAAAATATAACTGCACTTTAGGGAAAAAACACCCACCACTAAAGGCTCTTCTTGAGAGAGGTACACATCTGTGCTTTGGGAGAAACAAAAGCAGAGAGCAAAAATTACAAGCACCCATTACAGGAAATGTCTGTAATATACCTCACATTTCAGCATTAGGCAGTAGGAGCCTAGGTACAGAAAGCAGCCCTGCAAAGATGAACAGAAATCAGTTCTTCAGGGCTGCAGAAACCCCTGTTCTCCTTAGAGAGAGGCTGCTTGTGCTTCTGAGGGGAAAGGAGCAGCTCTTTTGGTACACTAAAGCACCTGCTAAAAGCAATATTCTGTATAGTGACTTTTTAACTCTGCTGCAAGCACACCTATCTCCACACTCACACAGGCATACATGAAAGGTGGTAAGAAGCTAACACCACAGAGCTAATGGCATCTTCATTTTAAATAGGATTTCAGATACCAGGCAACTTCAATCCACAGATGAAAGTTAAGATTGCCAAGTGTCACATTAAAGTGTCACTGGGAACCACACCTGTTAAGAGTAGTTCTCAGGTCTCAGGCTGCCTCCGGTAAGAAAAGCCTCTAGGTACCTTGAGTCTGTGAAAATACCACACAGACAAAAGAAAAGTGACCCTTTGAATTTGTTTCAGCTCTGACAGATTGTGGACCATGTTGATATAAACTTGACTAATTGCTCATAATGGCAACCCTATGCTGGAAACCTCTCGCTTCCTGGTTGAGGTGAATGTTCTCAGAGTTCCAGACTGATCGCTTGCAGCAGCAACAATCACTGTCAGCCTGTTTTGGGACACTACACTATCAGATCATGTGGGTCTTGCACTTGATAAACGAAGCCTTTTAGACTTACCATGTTACTGGGTGTAGAGGTAAATAAAAGGCAGCTAGCTCCAGGAAGGCAAAAAGACACACCTCAACGATAACTGAACTGGTGACCCTTCCTAGTAGTTTCTTGCTGGCTTTGCAACCATTCATGGTCATCAAATTAATTAATCAAGTACTTGACTGTGTGCTATTGCCTATTATCTCTTTGAGAGATGAGTCACTAAAAGAAATACCACTGCACATGCAGCAGGGCTAACTGCAGCTTCACTTTATCTCCAGTATCTGAGAGCGGCACAGTACGGACAGCTCAGAGCATCCTCCACTTTGTCACCCTCACCTTTACAAGGTTTGCAGTTGGGAAGCCAGGCTCTCAGCAGTGACTTAACAGAAGCAGGACCTCTGTGACGAGGGAAAGTTCCAGAAACCCATATTGCCACTCAGGGTGACATGCCAGATGAAGGAACTGACAGCGTTGGCAAGAATTTATTAGCATGGTACTCGCTGCGTGTGAACCTGGCTGCTGAACAGGAGGTTTTCATCCCATAGTTGTAATGCTCCATCTCCACAGGCCATATGGCTTAACAGCTCCTGATTAACAGGGGGCACTTTTCTATGTGCACATCTGTTTATGTGCAGTACTGGATAATCAGAAGTAACAACAATTAATCAGAGCAGCACATATTCTGCATTATAAAGAGGCACATTTGAAATCCTGTTAGAGTGCTAAGGGAATGAAGAGAGACTCGTTTCATGGGGAGTGGAGTTGGAGACATGCTGTTCAGCTGAGATGTGGATGCTGTGTGGAAGTAGCTGTTACCAAGCAGTGGAGGCCTGCCCTGTCACTCTCTGTGATGCAAAGTGGTGCATTTTACCCTAACTTCCCATCAAGACCAGATGCTACATGTCAAGACTACCAGGGAGATGGGCAAGAAGTGAGCTCATGACAAACAGCTATCGTTTTTCATAGGACCCAAAGCTACCCACTCAAATGGAGCTTCTTTCTCTGATCCTTTCTGTGGGTGACTCTGAGGAACTGTATCCAGCCCTGAGACTGTGTGAGTGCCCTGAGTGAAGACAGACATTTATGAGGAGAAGCACACCACGTCCCATGGTCTTGATGCTGAGAGAAGGGTCAGGTGGGGTTTGTTGCTGGAAATGCCCCACCCAAGCAGTTTGTGTCCATGACCATTTATGCTCCTGCCAGAACACTTATCTAGCTGATGGTGGTGGCTGTGTTGCCCCCGGGGGCTCCTGTCATGCCCTCCTGGACCTGGATCATGTCCCACTGCTGGCTTGGCCAGACGCATAGCTGCCTGTCTCTAGGCTGAAGTAATTTCCCCTGTCAAGCCCAAGGCTGGTGAAGGTTGACTATTACCATGACATTTTACTACTGATACTGTAACATGTAAAACTTCACCAGGAACAGCTCAGGCAGCTTTTGAGCCCTGAGAGGCCATTAGTGAATGCTGGAAATACCACCTGGAGGAGGTTTTCAGATGGAAAATCCAATCTTAAAACCACCATCATCTGCCTGTCACCAACCTGATGGTGCAGTATTTCTTTCACAGATTCCAAGACAAAAGACAGATGAGAGAAAGACTGGTAAAGCTGACCTTGGGTTCTCTGGAGATGTGCTGGGTGGTGGGAAGGCTTGGGTTGGGTTTCTATCTGGGAGTGTCACCTACAACCTTGCTGAGCTAAGGGTGGAAGGATACATGGACTTGAGTGGAGAGGTCTGTGCCTGGTGCTAAGCAAACAGAGATGCCTCCTCCACGCACAGTGGTGACAAGATTCGGGGACCTCAGGCACTGGCTTCACAAGCAGTGTGGGAAACTGAAGTTCAGACAGTGACAGTGCTCCCTTAGCACAGAGGCCACCCTGTTGCACAGTACAGTAGTGGGACTGATAGTACAAGTCTCAGACCATACCATTCAACAGATGCCTTCCCCATACCTTTTGAAGAACAAAAGCTGGGAATAGGAAATGAATAAAAATGTAAACAAAACAAAACTTTAAGTATACCCAGAAAAGCACAGCAGGTCCTCTCACAGCTCCAGCTGGAGCCTAAGAGGCAGACAAGCCCAGACACAGCTCCATGGGGACTGAGGGCCTAACCACCCAGCCCCATATTCCACTCCTATAGCTTCCAGGCACTGGGCTGCACCTGTGCTGTCCCAGTCCTCACCCTTGATAAACGAGACCCTTGTGTAAGGCCAGCTCTGAAGGGGCTCAGCTCTCAAATCCGTGTTTGACAAGAAGCCATCTAAAGTGGGAAAGTTTATACAGTTCTGGAGCAGACCCAAAGCAGCTTTGCCAGGAGGTGAGAGGGAGAGAAGAGCAGTACATGAGTAGCCTGGTGGGAAGTGTTTGCTGCATAAGAAATGCTGGTCAGATCACAGCTTTGTTTGATGAAAATCATATGGGGACAATCATTTGAAAGGAAATGCAAAATCCATCAGGGTTTGAGGAGCATGGACTACAAGCCATGGCGTATTTCACAACGTCACCAGCTGAAAACTGAGTTAGAGCATGCACCATAAAGTTAAACCTACATCTCAATGAACTTCTCCTGGGTTATTTTTGTACTTAGAGAAGTTAACAAATAACTTTAAAGCAGATAAACATATATAGAATCATAGAATGGTAAGGGACCTCAAAGATCATTTAGTTCCAACCCCCTGCCATAGGCAGGGACACCTCCCACTAGTACAGCTCACTCAAGGCCTCGTCCAACCTGGCCTTGAACACCTCCAGGGAGGGAGCAGCCGCAACCTCCCTGGGCAACCTGTGCCAGTGTCTTATCACCCTCACTGCAAAGAACTTCCTCCTGGCATCCAGTTTCAAAATAGTTTGTAAATAGTCCCTCCCCAGCCTTCATGTAGGCCCCCTTCAGATACTGGAAGGCTACTACAAGGTCTCCTCAAAGCCTTCTCTTCTCCAGGCTGCAGAGCCCCAACTCTCTCAGTCTGTCCTCATAGCAGAGCTGCTCCAGCTCTCTGATCACCTTTGTGGCCCTCCTCTGGACCCGCTCCAACACTTCCATGTCCTTCCTGTGCTGGGGTCTCCAGAGCTGCACACAGTACTCCAGATGGAGTCTCAGGGGAGCAGAGTAAAGGGTCAGAATCACCTCCCTTGCCCTGCTGGCCACACTGCTCTTGATGCAGCCCAGGACTTGGTTGCTGTCTGGGCTGCATGTGCAGACTGCAGGCTCATGTTCAGCTTTTCATCAACGCACACACCATAAAGTTAAACCTACGCCCCACTGAACTTCTCCTGGGTGTATTTTTGTACTTAGAGAAGTTAACAAATAACCTTAAAGCAGATAAACATATANTGGCTGCAACGTTCATGTATAGAGAGAGAGAGAGAGAGAGAGAGACACACACATGTATATATATGCTTTAGCAAAAACTCTGGCCAAAGAAACCAAACAACTCCTTTTGTGATTTTCATTTGCACTACATGTTCCTAAAAGAGATGTACAATGACTTGCATGAATAAAATATTACAAAGCAAATCCTTATCTAATTAGCTTTAGATTAAAAAAAAAAAAACCTGACTGGTGTAATATTAAAACAATTCACTTCAGTCTCAGCTGTGAGCTGCTTGTCTTAAAAACATGGCATACTGAAATGAGGTGGAAAAAAAAAATAGGGCAGATTATAAAAATTTGTTACTACAAGATGTTTTACATGGAAGGCATAAACAACCCCAGCACCTGGCTAGAGTGGGAATTTATCACAAATTCTGTATCTTTGAGGAGTGCTTGGGAGAGGAGCTAAAAGGAAACAGCTGCCCCCAAACCCCAGAAGAGAATCACGGTCTACAACTTGTTGAGGCATGCACTCAAGAACTGGGCACCTTTTTGAAAACTCTGACCTGATCTGACTTCTGAAAGAGGAGACTCTTTTCCCAACAATTCACGCTGCACTGAGCTGTACTGATGAACTGCTTGTTTATTATTGAGCTTTTTAACTTGAAAAAGAAAAATCTGCGCAGTTACCCAAAGCAAACACCATACTTCTCTGTGACAGCTACCACAGAACTTTGGAAAAGCTTTAATGGAAATTTTATCTCAGGAATCTTATTTTTTTTCCTTCATTTAAAACCAATGTATACATAAGGATTACAGAAATTAAAAAACAAAGCAAACCAAGACAAAGCAGATTCAGCTTGTTGTTAAGCCGCTCACTACTGGTACCACTTACATACACTGCAGTATTTGGTAAGATTTTTCTTCTTCCTACTCACACTTCAGTTTCTGTCCTCAAATATAGTAGAGACCAGAGACTATTTCCCCCCCATTTTAGGGGCCTGTGGTCACAAGGTTGAAGGCCACACTGGCCAGTCCCTGCAGGAAATTGCAGTGTATCACATTTGTACCTTGATCGTGACTACAACCACCTGATACTGTGGCAAACTCTGATCCCACCCTCACGTTGTTCAGATACACAATTCCACAGAATTCGAATGGATTAAAAAAAAATCAAATAAATCACATAAATACTCACTTGCTCCTGCTCCCCCCTCCTTTGTGTTAAAGAAACAATTAAATAGTAATAAATTTAAAAGCACTATTTTATCGGAACATTACTGGAACCTAAGTTTATCGCCAAGATCAAATTCCAAACAATTTCTGTCAGGACCTTACTTGCAGTTTTACTTAAAACATAGTTTAGTAAAGGGGTCTTCAGATCTCCAGGAACATGACATCACTCAGCTCCAGCCAAAGCTTCAGGAGAAGTATATAATAACCAGGTAGATTTACCCATTAGCCTTGGGAAATCTATGTAAAGCAACCTTTTCTCTCTCTTCCATCTTGCAGGAAATAAAGAGCATTCACACCCACCAACCCCCACACACCCACTCCCACTTAAAAAGGAGTTGAATGAAACCTTTGAGTAATACAAAAACCTGAAGGATGAGATATTTTTCCAATTCATGTTCCCACCTTGCTGTCATTTCCCAGCCGTTGTTTTATTTAGCTTGGCCTCTACATCACCTCAAGAACTTTCCAAGCTCTGTAATTAAAATTTAATTCTATGGAGAGTGGGGAGATCTCTCACAGGCAGGCTCCTGTGCCTAGCAGTTGCAGTAGACACCTGTACCAGGTTAGGGTGGATCCCTCCCCTGGTAGAACAAAATCACCACAACACGTAGTTTTTTTCTTTTTGGTTTTGTTATGAAGTCAAGAAAAAAAAAGAACAAACTTATTTCTTACAGTTTAAATATAACAGTATAGGGAAGAGAAAACAAGAAAATTATTACAAATAGATATAACCTGCGGGAAGATGGGGAAGGGGTCAAGCGGCGGCGAAAGCAGCAGCAGCAGCAGTAGCCAAAACAGCAGCAGGGGAAGATAGCAGCAGGCGCAGGCGAAGCAGCCAAAGCAGCAAGGGGGAAAGTACAAGCTGTGCTTCCCAACATAAAGCTCTTGATGCTCCAATGAAATTATATTAACTTATCTATTGTTGCCATTATATAGCCTATCCCCAGAATATTCGCCTTACAGCTTCAACCTCCAAGGTTTCTCTGTTTTTTTTTTGGTTTTTTTTTGTTTGTTTTGTCTGAGGTAGGAATCTAACTCAAACGGCCACAACACCACATCAATTTTTGTGACCTATGCTCTCTACTTCAGATTTTAAACACTGTTTCTAGACGTCAAGCAATTCTTAATTTGCAGAATGATGAGAAGATGATTTTGGTAGCTAAGTCCTAAGGGGGAAAAATGATAGAATTTACTGTAGGGGAAAGAAAAAAAAAAACCAACCCACAGAACAGAAAGCCAACCAACCAAAAAACACCCAAAAACCCCAGCTGTTTTTATTGTAACTGCTTGGGGTAAAAGCAGCATCATGGGGAAGAAGAGAAACACTACATTTTGCACCTTTCTTTGAAAAATGTCTGTAGGTACAGGTAAGTTACAGAACTGATGCGAAAAGCAGTGACCTGCCTGCCGGGACATTGCTCTGGGGAGAAGCTGAAGATGTGTTGCAAAGACAGAATGAAGCATTAGCACACTGAACATGAAGCAGCTCATCCATTAGGTTGAGATTCTCAGATCTTAAGTAGGAACCACTTCCTTTATGCTTCCAAGAACTTTCTGTTTCTTGCCAGTGAAGCCAAGATAACGAAAAAAACACTCTCTGAAATTATTGGAAAAGGAAAGGGCTATGGATCAGGTGAGAGCGTGTGAAAGCTGTTGGGATAGACAGGGATAGCTACATCTAAATCTAGAACATGAAGCCAGTTGAAGAGGGAAAATAATTCCCTGGATCAAACGCAGTATGGTCCTGACACTCTTGCCGTATCTGCCCTTTGCCTTATGGAGCAGCCTGGACGGAGGCAGATGAGGGAGACTTTTGCGAGTCCTCTGATCACGTGGCCACAGTGCCAAAGGACTTGGGATTTGTCCTGACTCTGACTGATCTGCTCATTACCATGCAGGATTTCACCTACGTTGCTGAAAACAAAGACAATCTCCTGGGAGTTAAACCAGGGAGCACAGAGATGGCTCAGTCACTCAGTGCCTGATGCCAGGCTCCTGTCTTGTTGCTCGTCCAACGCTGCTGGGGTCAGCCTGAGGCTGGCGCCAGGCACACTGGCCTCTTGTTGATACAGCTGTTGGCAAGGCTTAGAGAGACAGCCCTTCAAAAAAATTACCTGAATCATCCCAATTACAGCGATGTGAACTGCCTCTGCAAACACACTTCCACCCATGAGGACGCCACTCATTCCCAAGAGAGGATACATCCTCAAGATCTGAGATTGTAATGGATAAATTACAAGCACAGAGGAAATGGGAACTGCTGGGGTCTGGCAAGAGGTTTTCTGCCAGTCATACTCAAGTCAAGCAACGTCCAAACAAACCTGGCTGTGCAGGTGAGGCACATCAGGAACTCAGTTCTAAGAGGTCAGATTCCTTGTTTGCATTCAACAACCCTCCTGTATGTTTCCATTTTAAAGCTGTACATTTTTCTACAGAACGCATAGCAGCAGCTTTCCTTTTAAGCCACTGATTCGCCTAACGCATGTAAAACAAAGGCTTTCAAACATCTGCATTTCCCCCACACTTCTATCATTACCTCAGCAAGTCAAACCATCTGCGAAAGCTTAATCAACTTTGCTAAACCTGAAAGAGGCTCAATCCATAATCAAAGTGTTAGGAAAGATGGATAATGGTTTCTATAAATACTTTTAGGATTAGAAAAGTAATGTTTTTCTTATTTACATCTGTTAACACAATTAGCAGCTGTGCTGTTGCTCATTTGCACATGCTGGTTAATGTACTTCATGCTCACCGGGAGAAAGGCTTCAAAGGTTTGTGACATGGAACATAAAATGGGGAGACAATCCAAGAAAAACCCCAGTGCAGTTCTCCAAATGCAGGAACGTTGCAGAAAAACAAATCCTGTGGCTGCCACAATTTCAGTGAGAACAACGAAGACCAAACAGGGTGGTTGGGTGTGCAGAGGAAGCAAAGGATTTACTGCCATAAATACAGAGATAAATAAATGCAGTGACTCACAGGGAGAATTCTTACGCAAAGATGTTTTTGGACTAGCATGGTATCACTGTTTTTAATAAGACAGTTAAGATGTAATTAAGAAGTAACAAAAACCCCACAATGAACATTAAGCAGCTTCCTAAAAAAAAGAAAAAAACATGTCTGAAAGTCTTTTGGGGCTGAATTCTTTTCCAATGTGGTAAAAGGTTGAAAATCTAAGGTTAGTCTTGACATAGGAGAGGTTCTTCCCTTGAGAAGCTCTTTCTGCTGCTTACTCACTGGAAATGTGGTCTCCACAGACGCTTGTATTGGCTGGAGACACATGATCTGAAACAAACAGCTTAAAGAGGATTTCAGGACAGTGAAGATGCACATATTGACTGTAAGTAATGAATCTGCCCACGTCTTCAGGTGTCAGAGCAACATGTGCACGTCCCCACCATCACTGTGAAATCAGATGGGTGCGTGGAGCAGCTGATGCCTCAGCAGCAGCAGTGTACATCAGGAAAGCGAGGGTACAAGGTCTGGATCTGTTATGAGCACCCTGGGATTCATTACAAACATGGGGGAAAAGAGTTTGCTTACACAAGAGATGAAAGGCTTGTCTGGCCAAAGGTGAATATATACTTCAATTCCTCTGATACACTCAGCAGATGCATTTAATTAGAACAATTCTTCAGTGTTTTGTAACTCCTTTCTGAAGAAATCAGGAAATAGACACTCGATCCAGTATCCAAGAATAAATGCAAGTTTCTTATTTTACTTGAAGAAGGTTAATATCTCACTCACACTTTCCTCACATCACAGTTCTGTACTGTTAGAAATAAAAGTCAGTGTTCTTGAAAACGTTCATAACCAGCTACTTCCTATCAGGAAGAGAGATTTCAGGATGTCAAGGGCTGGTGCAGGTCTATCAATTTAAACAAGGGAATGAGGTTAAGTAGAAAACTAGACAACGAAGGCAGAACTCAGTCCAGAGAAGCTCAAACTCAAGTAAAACAGCACAGCAAGATGAGACTATACTAATATAGCAACACACACAGGCTCAAACATTCTACAATGCAAACACTTTTAAAAAATGAGGTCCTGACAATGCTAGCTTGAAGCCAACGACAACAGCAAGATCTAGGAATGCTCCCTCCCCCCTTGTCAGCTCTAACTTGACAAGTACTGCTAAACAGCCTTTCTGTTGAGCCACCCACATCAGCTGAGTTGTTGACCAAGTCCAGCATTGAACAAGTTGAAGATGAAAATATTTTAATTTGCATACCAAATTCTTATGCTCCTAACACAAACCAAAAGCTCGGGGAGCTCCCGGAGGCATATAACCATCCTGGTAGTGCCGACTCTTTCAGGAGGAGCAGTGGGAGAAAATGCAGAGTGGGTCAAAGGAATGGAGATGGCTGTCCTGGGTGGAGAAACCTGCTACTTGTTTGCAGTACAAAAAGTAGCACTGAGAGGAAAGGTGAGGTCAGCACTCCAGCCTGGAAAACTCTAGTCTTAGACCATTTGTAATGAGCCCCCCTCAAAGCAGTTACTCTTAAATATGATGTATCAGTGTTAACAGCTCTGGGGCACTCAGCTGAGATCACTGGTGAAATAAACAGAAGAAACTGAAACAGTTAGGAATTGAGAACAGGAGTAAAGAGGTCAAACTATAGCTTACCCATGCCCTTATGCATTTCTTTTGCAAAGATTAATTATATTATCCCATAGAAATCCCCCTGAAATCTCCGGGGGGGGNTCAAAATACAGGAGCAATCGCCACATTTGGCAAAAAACATTTCTTAAAGTATCCTGAAAGCAATACTTGCTTCCTCTTTCTGTGGGCACAGAAATAGTTCTATCACCTCAATCTCCTTTTGCCATAACCTTGGATCCTACAGCAAACTCCTGGAAACATCATTTTTCACTACAATGTCTTGCCAAGAAAGACTGTGACCTCACAAACTTCACATGAGAGTGATTCCAAGATCACAGGGAAGAGTGAAAGTATGAATCCAGTTTGCAGACAAATTGAAAACAACTGAAAATGGGCAGAGGTAATCCAATGAGATGTTCAGATGTTATGAAAAGGATGGCAGAATGCATGCAAGCACAGCAGGTAGCATGGCTGGGTACACAATTTTACAAGGGGTTTTACAGTGCCACTCTTTCTGTAAGCCTTCAGAATTAATAATGCAAGGTAAAGAACCAGTAGCTTTGAAGTCTTGACCTCAATTCCTTCTTAAACAATCCTAGTAGTACGTATCTTCCCATTACTGGAGTATGAGCTATCAGTATGAAAATGAAAAAAAGAGTTCTGCAAAAATCCCCTGAAAATGAATATATATGGTAGTCTGATTACTAGTGGCTTTATATATGGCTAAGCACAGAAGAAGAAAAACAACAAATACAAGTAAAAAATATGCAGACCTCATGATCAGTGTGAAGTAATGGAACTCCCTGCAGTGTCTAAATAGCATGCAGGTAGCTCTCTAGCAGAATAAAGCTTCACTTAGTCTGTAACAGTCTATTTGCAACCCACACATTTTCACCCGCACAGCTAGGGAGTATCTGGCACAATCAAGAAAGGGCTTTAAGAGACACTTTCAGCAAGCAAAGACTGCAAAAGCTGACTGCTTACAGATTTGCAGACTATCATTAGAACTCTGCTCCCTATCCACAATACAGCTCACTCTTGATACTCTTTACCACCTCCTCTCTCCCAGCAAGAACCGCAGTTCTCTCACCCTCCTGCAGCCCTTCTGGGTTATACCCAGGTGTCCCTGCCTTCAGCAGAGGGAAAGCAAAGCACCTGGTGTGATCTGAGCCAGGCCAAACAGCAGCCCATCTGGAGCATGTCCTGGCTGAACTTGCATGGCAGGATTGGATCACAGCCATGTTAAATGGGGCATTGCAACTCCATCTAGTAGAAGAAGGTCCTTTCTAACTCAAACCATTCTGTGATTATGAATTTCCTGGGGGCTCACCCACAGAACATCCTCTCTTTGCTGCTGCTGCCAGTTTTTGTGATCATTATGGGAACTGGATGTAAGGATTCTGCTGCTCTTTCAAATGTCACAGAAATTGGTTTGTGTTTAAAAGCTACAAGGGTCGAGGGAGAGACTGGGATGAGGGAAGGCACCTTATTTCTTTCCAAGGAAAGACTAAAGAGCAAAGCAATTGCTAAATCATGGAATCATTTTGTTTGGGAGAGACCTTTCAGATCATCAGGTCTAACTGTTAGCACTGCCAAGGCATCACTAAATCATGTCCCTCAGTACTACATCTACACAATTTAAAAAATACCTCTGGGGATGGTGACAGCGACAGGGTGAGAGACTGTGGGAACAAATTGAAATACAATAAATTTATTCTAACCATTAGAAATTGGGGTTTTTACTGTAAGGGTGATGGAACATTGGAACAGGTTGTCCAAAGAGCTTGTGAAGTCTCTGTCCTTGGAGATACTCAAAAACTTACTGTACACAGTCCTGGGCAAACTGCTTCAGCTGACTCTACCCTAAGCACAGGGGCTGAACTTGAAGATGCCTGGAAGACCCTGCCAACCTGAGCAACTCTGATTTTGTGAAATACCTTCTGAGAAAGTCTCAAGAATGAAGTCCTGGAAATCCTAGAGTTACAGAACAAACAGCTCTCCTAATGCGATTCAGAATCACTTTGCTTGGTTACACTGGGCATAAGCAAGAAAGAACAAAGAAATCTTTCTATCAAGAATTTTGACCTGGAACAACATTAAAAACACAACCTGCTTTATGTGTTACCTGCCAGCAGCCTAAAAATATTTTTCAGTGTTTCCTTAACTCAGTTTCATCATTATCCGTTATTTTTTATTTCCTCAAATTAGTCTGCTGCTGTTACAAGGATCTTAGACTGACAGACTCCAAAACAATATCCAACTTTTATCAGAGAAGCAAAAGGATAGAAAGCAGACATCCTTCAATAACAATAGTGCCACTGAGGTGGACATATCTATCCATATCAGTGATGTACCAAACAGACAAGTTTTGTTAAAAGTGTAAATTCTAGTCTCAAGATCAGAGGAGGAAATGTTGGACTTGTCAACTCTGCAATTCCTTTACTCTCAGCTTCACAGAAACTCTTTTGTTCTATACCTAATTACTACTATCAGATATTCCAATCCATTCAAGATCAGATTGTTTAGCTTGTAACATATGGATGGATTCCCCTCCTCCCACTACCCACTTTCAGTTTTACAGTCTAGGAAAGTTTAATGAAAAAAAAAAATTACTTTCAGTCTGAAGCACCTTGCAGTTCTGTATCTCTCCCCACTTACAATCATTTAATCATATTATACTGATTGCATTTAATGATCAAGACAAAAAAAAAAATTCTTTCCTTTCCACCTGTTTTAGTAGCTGTCTGTACTGTAGCCTTGTCCAGGAAATCATCATTCTGATGTCAGTCTTTATTTTTATTTTTTAAAAGATGGCCACAGACTTTAATCACAAATTATAGCTGGGACTGCCAGTAGAATGTAGTAATTGTATCATGCATGTGTAAACACTCATCATAAGGATGAGTAAATTCTGTGGAGCCACTGCCAAGCCACTAAGAGCAACTCCCCTCTTGGCAGCACAAGTAGAATGGTTAAAAAAAACCCAGGTGAAGTCTCTTTTGGTCAGTGTTAAGCAGTACCAAATATGGTGCAATGGGAGTATGGCTATCTGAACTGATTCTGACATGACAGTTACTTACAGCTAGAGATTCATTCTTAAGACTCACACTGATTTCCCTGCCAAATGCTCTTCACTCTGTTTATCACAAACATGGGCTGATTGTGGGGTTGAAGTTTCTAAGATAAGAAAGAAACCCACTAGGACATGAGTCTCAGCTGTGTATTGCAGTCAGTGCAGCACAGTGCTGATTTAAACCACAGTGCAATTTCAGTTCTGAAAATCAGAACAAGGATTTTTTTTTTTCCAGGCAGATTAAAAAAAAAAACCAAAAAACAGGTAGAATGTCAAGCTTAGATTACAAAATTGGTTGCTTCTCCCTTTGTGCATTTTAGTTTTTCTGTGCAATGGGAACCTTTGACATCTACAAGTAAGAAGGGCAGCACAGCAGAGAAAAGTGGTCTGTCTTTATTCCTTCAAAACTGAACTTGTCAGATCAGAGAGAAAATAGGTGAGAAAGGTTGTCTGGGTAGGAACATTATAGCAAGACTAAGACACATTCAAGTCAAAATTAAAGAAAGGATAAAGAAACAGAATGCAATTTAAATGCCAGGGTATTAATCCAGAAGTAAGAGGATCTAAATGAACGTCCAGACTCCCACTGCTTTATCAGCCTACCCAGGGTGAATCATTTCAGTCTCTAAATCATGATGTTCCCACCAGAAAAGCAGCAAAAAAAAACCCAAACAAAAACCCGTGGTGAACTCTCCATCACTGTGTTCTAGTTCCACTGATGAAATGCCCTAAATATTGAGCTAGGTAGTAGATCTCAAATTTAACTGAAGAGTTAACTGAATCCAATTGACTTAGAGTGAACTGAGAATACCTGAGAATCTATAGACCTTGCTGCTTCAGCAGTGAGAGGAGGTAACTGCATCCTCTTACTATGATAACATGTCCTCACCTGCTTCAGGACTCTGGTAACTTGCATAACTAAGTCACATCTATAAGAACCTATGCTTGAAATTGCAATGCTAGATGATCAAACTCACAGACATCTGATACTCTTCTATTCACAGTATCACAGTATCACCAGGGTTGGAAGAGACCTCAAAGATCATCAAGTCCAACCCATCACCACAGACCTCAAGACTAGACCATGGCACCAAGTGCCATGTCCAAACCCGCCTTGAACACCTCCAGGGACGGTGACTCCACCACCTCCCTGGGCAGCCCATTCCAGTAGCCAATGACTCTCTCTGTGAAGAACTTTCTCCTCACCTCAAGCTTAAACTTGCCCTGGCGTAGCTTGAGACTGTGTCCTCTTGTTCTGGTGCTGTTTGCCTGAGAGAAGAAGGTAACCTCCCCCTGGCTACAACCACCCTTCAGGTGGTTCACCTTCACCCTTCACCCTTCACACCAGAATAAGCTAAATATATCTAGAAATTCTGCTGTAAACTGACATTAACCAGCTTCATGATACTGAACATAAAAAAACCCAACACATTTTTCTTCAGATCCACTTCCTTCAGTTTATAATTAAAGGTATGAAAATGAAATTGAACACAATCACTACTAATCATTATAAGAAAAAGAAAAAAGAGAAAAAAGAAACAAAACAAAACAAAAACAACAACAAAACCCACAAAACTAGGTGAAAAGCTTGGCTTGACTGCAGCCAGTGGAAAAAAAGAACCAAGCCAACCAACACATCTGCAGTACCAAAACCAATTTTGATTCCTGATGAAGGAAATAAGAGTCTTAAATCAAAGGACCATCTTTGTGGCTGTCTGTTAAATCTTTCAGGGTTATCTACCTATTTGAGCTTTACAGGCAGACCTCTGTGAATTTTCAGAAAATATGAAATAAGCAGAACATTCAAAATATGTCCAAACATGGTTCATTGCCTTTTCCTCCTATTAAATGAAGTTTCTATTCATTTTTCAAGAGGGATTTCAGCGCTCAGACTCATATGCTCAATGACACTGAAGAACCAAAAGCAGCTGTTGTTTTCTACAAGCATTCTAAGCACTTTGGAAGTTATAAAAGGACTTATTTTTAGTTGAGTGATATGCTAATACCCCAGCAGTGCGAGATCAGTGCTTCACTGCAGTAATGCAAGAAGCTACCTACAGCTATGGCAGTCATTAGGTACAGATATTACTGCTGGTGAGAATGTATTCCAGCAGCTCCTTTGGCCAGCAGCACCATTAGAAGTTGTTTCTGTCATTGCAGCCAAGTAAAATGCAGTAAAGGCAATCTCCCAGTCCTCTGGGATAAATATTCATAATATAAGAACAAAATTAAGAGTGTCTGACCATAAGCTGACATTGTAGAAAGTATGACCTAATCAGAGAAGCAGCCATGTAATAACCACCGTCCTTATGATATCCTCAGACGAAGAAATCCAGTGGGATGCTCGAGAAGGGTTGTGGATAGACACCTGTTAAATTGTTCCTACAAAACTCATTTTAAAAGCCTGATTTTTTTTTTTTTTTTTTTAAACAGTGCTAAAACCAAGTAGAAAATCTGCTGAAATTCCTGTCAACATCAACAACTGCTGACTCCAACAAACAGGGCTGGCCACATGTGTGACCAGGAATGTATAAACATGGCAGCTTTGGCCAATCCATACACTCAACAGAAAGCCATAGACTCAAAAGCAGTAATCTATTTGTAGCTGCTGCTGAGTAATTACATATATTGCATGGAAAGTAATTTGTTGGTTACCTGGTGTGTGTTTTACTCTTCAAACAAAGCTCTTCCAAGACACCAGAAAACAAAAACACAACCTGGGTTCAGAGATTCTGTTACTGAATATCTGCAATACTGATAAGGTAGTCAGGACGTGATGACAAGCTGAAGGTGTCAGATGGCTTCCTCCTAAGCCTGCCAACACAGGGCTGGAATCCACAAAAAAGACCCAACTCCCTGACAACACTTCATCTGGCAGCTACAACCAACCCACTTCTCTCCATTTACTTTGCCAAAACGAACTAGGGGCTAAACAAGGCAGTATCTGAGGTTAGCACTGGTATGGTGCTCTAAAGAGATTCCAGAAAAATCTGTTTATTGCTGATCTACCACTTTCTTATGCCACGTTCAACAGGTCATCGAATGAAATTTCACGTTCTTTTGACAAATACTTCCTTGACTGACATATATGCAGACCTGGTTTCATAGGCAAGAATACAAACAAGCAAGATGCTGTCAGACATTATCCCTTCATGCTGTGACAAATGTGCCACCAACCACCACACCCAAAAATGCTGGCAAAGGCTCATGCTGCTCTAGATGGAGAAGAGTGTGACTAAGGAATCATTGCCTTGAATCATGAAATAGCCAGCACCATCAGCTACTCTACACAAGGTAAGTGATTCTTGCTTCCATTTTTGGACAAATTCAGACCAAAATCCTGAGTTGCTTCTGCATGACAGGTGTGCCTGCACCTGTTTCTCCTCAAGCTGTATTAGAGCAGGAAGCTCCTCTGTCTCAAAGAATTACAAAATAAATTGGATGAAAGCAAAAACTCAAGCAAGCAGCGCAGAGTTGTCAGTCACGAATTTGAGATTACTGACAAGCATGCAGCAGAAAACAGGTCGGTAATGTGACATGCCAGATTTCAAAACTCTGCACAATGAGCAAACTGTCAGTCTACCTACATCACCTTGGAGCTGGATATTATACTACATCCTTCTGGTAACAGTAAAGTTACATTTTGCTTTTATCTCCATTCAGTTATGCAAGATTTTATCAGGCTATGTTAACCCAGCACGTCACTAACAGCTTCTGACCCCTCTCCATGCTGCCATCAGCCTTTGTTCTTGCATACAGGAACCTGGAATGAATGGCAGATAATCTGTATTCACACTTCATTACACCCCTGTGTCTTGCAGGAGTAGTTAATACATTTTCATGTGCTGTGCTGAAATGGAGGAAGGACAGTTAGCTAATGCTGGTTTCTGAGCAAGATCAGTGTAAAACTAAAGGTTCATCCTTAAAGACTGAGCCATCTCAATTCTTTTTTAACTGAAGGAGAAACTGATGGCATCCAGCACTTTGTGGAGGTTTAGATGCACAGTTTGACTACTTACTTCTGTTTTCCAAACCACCACTAAGTGTCACATTCCAGGCTGATCCTTCTGCCCTGCCAATAACTGATAAAGATGCCTTTCCAGTATTCTGAAGAGACTGTCAAATAATGCTTTGATCATCTACATTCTCTATTTAGTTGGCCTGACAGATGAAAGCAGGGGGGGTTTATTATAAAATCACTTTTAGCTTTTGGTTTGTTATACCATTATGTTACTGGTCAAGTTTTAGGGAACAAAACATTTGAACATTATACAGAAGAGTGCCCATTTTTTAATTCCTTTCAAATAATCTATGAAAACTTCAAAGCATTTAACAAGTTGTTTTCAGTGAGTACAGAACAGAGCCTGGCATTTGACTAAAGGAAAAACATGAAAGAACCATCTTGGAAGATGGACTTTAATGTATTTTGACCTGTATAGGTAAAGTTTTAAAGCTAGGAGAAGGGAGAACCACAAAACCATGTTAAAATCATAGAATGGTAAGGTTGGAAGGGACCTCAAGGATCAGCTAGTTCCAAACCCCTGCCATAGGCAAGGGACACCTCCCTCTAGTACAGTTCACTCAAGGCCTCATCCAACCTGGCCTTGAACACCTCCAGGGAGGGAGCAGCCACAACCTCCCTGGGCAACCTGTTCCTGTGCCTCAGCACCCTCACTGGAAAGAACTTCCTCCTAACATCCAGTCTAAATCTCCCCTCTGCCAGTTTAAACCCATTGCCCCTTGTCCTGTCATTACAGGACCTTTTAAATGTTGACCTTTTAAATCCCCGCTTAGGTCCCAGAAGCAGGAAAAAAACTGCACAGTACTAAAAGAGGCAACAGTTGTGGATTCTGAACTCACAGAGCTCTCTGATGTAGTGACATTTCCAGACTGAACACAGGGTCATTGCAAATGGTATCTTCAGAGTACCTAACCAGATGGTTCCATAGCACCTAGTGGGTTTTGGTTGGGCCACATGTGCAGGAAACACTATTTAATCTGAATTAAACAGTGAGAGTAGCACAAAATAAATAGAAGAGCTACCAAGAAATGTGATTGTCTCTCTAGCCAAATTGCAAACTCAAAACTTTCCACTTTAATCCAAAGCGTTTTCATGCAACAAAGCTGTCAAGATTATTACAATGAAGTGTGAAAGACAATTTAGTCTGAAGGCTCTTCAGTAAAACCTGGTAGAAAAGACTGAAGAGCCTCCCACATCAAACAGAAAGAAGAGCTGTGATATCTAGCTAGATCTACTATTTCTCTGTGGCAGCTCTTCCAGTTGCTGCAGCGGGAGGATAGTACTGCCAAAACTGGGGAAGTTTGGACTTTGAGAAACAGTTCTTCTTCCCATCACTTAAAGCTTCAGGGAAGTGGTACAAAGAAAAAACAGCCAGAATTCAGTATGCAATCTTCAAAAAGAGGCAAAGCAAAGGCTTTCCCTCTGCAATGTGACAATGCAAGTCACTTTGGCATGCTCCGTTACTTCTTCACACCGTGTTCCCCTGCAGTTAAACAAGCAGGGTGCAGAGCACAACCTCCAGCTCAAGCATGTTATTAATGATACTTCTTTTCCCTAAAAGACTACTTGAAATGAACTTCAAACTAGCGTTTTCAAAATGATTTCTTTGCCCTAAGGCTAATTTTCCAGCTTTCATGAGCCATCACTAAACTTTAGGTATCTGAGTTTAAAAAAGAGGAAAGAGTAATGATCAGAATTCTTCAAATACCATTAGCACTGCTTGCATGCATAGGGTTACATCTAGCAAACTGGAGAAAAATAAACAGTATGGCTGTGATGGAAAACTGCTGGCAACGGTAATGAGTGTGACAAAGATAATTTGGTTAGAAAATAATGCACTAATGAATTAAATGAGCATTAGTTTTAAAAAAGTTCCTTGGAGAAGACATTAGAAAAACAGTTTGCTGTTAAAAACCTTCAGAGGGCACTGTCTGGACACAATCCAATAGTTGAGAAACAAGCACTCGGGTAGAAACAGGATATAAACTCAGGTAATGCAGAGCTGGGGTTTTTTGACTTCTGATCCTTTCATCTACTTTACAAAATAAACCTATTTCAAGTCTTTTCAGTTTCTTCAAGGAATACTACCCATCACAGCCACAGCTCTTTCACATAATTCATACTCATCTGGAAAACAGAATGCCTGTTTAGTTATTTCTAGTGCTTTTTACCCCCTCTGAAGTGTGCAGTGACAAGATGCAGCACCTGTGGACCAGGAAATTTTAGTTATTCTATTTTATGTACCATAAATGTTTTACAATGGAATGTCTTTCACAGAATCTCGGACGATTTTGGTGAGTACTATCCAAGCAAACTGTTTTGCATCCAGTCAGCAACAGTCAGGATAGACAAGTGAATAATATTTCCCTGCCTATGGCAGGGGGTTGGAACTAGATGACCCTTGAGGTCCCTTCCAACCTTACCATTCTATGATTCTATGATTTCTAGTTTTCAGAAAAAATTACTTCAAGATATTAAATGTCACCAATTAAATCCAGCAAGCAGAAAACTCAGTGAAGAACATCCACAGAAAAACTTTTTTTCTTCCAGTCACACAAACCAGATTAACTCAAAGATGGAAGAAATGCTTTCACAGGTCATTTGCTCCTCATTTACAGAGGAGAACCAATCCAAATTCTTCAAGCAAGAAATGTTAATGCACTAAATGATCCATTCCCTACAACAGTCATGGTACCTCTGCTCAAAGCACTATGCAACTTTGTCCTTAAGTTTTACATGAAGTCAAAGGTAAAACCCAAAAAAAACCCAGAATCTAAGCAGTTCTCAGGTAAGGGGAAAAAAAAAAGACAAGACTCCTCCTGCAGATGCTTCATTCGTTTTGAACACAGCTGTCAGCTAGTGTCTCAAGTGAAGTGCAAGTTCTCATTGCTCAGTTATTCAATATGCAAAGGTGTTGATCTGCATTGAAGACACCAACTTGTAAAGGAGTCTGTGCTGGCTGGCAGCCACTGCCAGCTGCTCTTTCTGTTTCTGTGATGTTAGGGATGGTTCTGGAGAAACCAAAAGGGAAAATATCGGATCTCCTTCCCTCCAGTATCTGAAGGGGGCCTACAGGAAGGCTGGGGAGGGACTATTTACAAGGTCTTGCAATGACAGGACAAGGGGCAATGGGTTTAAACTGGCAGAGGGGAGATTTAGACAGGATGTTAGGAGGATGTTCTTTACAGTGAGAGTGGTGAGGCACTGGAACAGGTTGCCCAGGGAGGTTGTGGCTGCTCCCTCCCTGGAGGGGTTCAAGACCAGGTTGGACAAGGCCTTGAGTAACCTGTACCAGTGGGAGGTGTCCCTGCCTATGGCAGGGGGTTGGAACTAGCTGATCCTTGAGGTCCCTTCCAACCTTACCATTCTATGATTCTATGATCTGTTCGGAACAGAAGGAATCACTGTAAGAGCTAATTGAGCTAAAAGTACTCAAATGACTTTGATATGGAAATGACAACCAAAAAAAGAGCAGGTAAGGTAGAGAAACAGAGAAGTTACTGTAAGACTAGTTAAGTGAATTACTTCTTCAGGTATCCTAGTTTAAGACAGAGATAATATTTTTTTCCAAAGTTTCAAGATTTAATTTTTTGGGCTGTTACTCTTTGTTTATAATGTGTTTATATCCAACACACCTGTGACATGCCAGCATTTATACCATGCTCTTCATTCACATGCATCATGTAAGATTTCAAGCAGGCTAATTTTCTGATACTCATTTCAAAGTGGTCATTGACAAGACATCAAGAAGAATCCCAATTTGAAGACACACTTCAGTTTGAAATGAATTTTGTCAGTTGCACAGTACCATGGATTTTCAAGGCAGACTTCAATCTAAATGTAATTATACCCTTATTATGCATAAGCACAGAAATAAAATGCCAGAAGGATAAAAGTACAGTTGGCCATGATATTATTTTGGAAGAATCTTTAGAAGGATCAAATCTGAAATGATACACGGGCAGTGAACTCTGGGACTCTAATTTAGAGTCCCTAAAAGCATTATCAGTCTGAGGACAAAGTTACTCTAAAATTCAGCAGAGATGAAAGATTCCAAATCTGGCAGCTTCTGTACTTAACAACTCACAGGGCAGCTTGGAAAGGAAAGTGCAAGGCTCCGGGTCTGTGTGGCAGACTGGTTTACAGTGTTTGATAAAAGCTGAGCCGAGACAGATCTATAATCCCTTTCCACTTGGAGAACATGCTTCACAAATTGCTGATGTAAAAGAAGAAAACAAACCACAAGCAAAAAATAACAAACCAAACCAACCAACCAACCGAAAAACAAACCAGGAAGGATGATAATGGTATTGGTGAAATAGACATTTTAGAGTTCAAATTGTTGCTGGTTCCTGGTGGTTCCAGAACTAAAGAGAATATGCTGGGCAAAACATTTTGATGTAGAGCGACAATGTAGGGGGAAATCTGACCTACTATATTTAAAAAGAGATGCCTAAATATCTTCTTACAGACATGTCTATATTTGTTACTCATGACTGTTAACTTACAGGCAGACCTCCTGCAGGCAACTTTATCTTTCAATGACTTACCTGTTTTCAGAAGATACCTTAATATCCTTTTCCAGAATCTAGCCCAGGAGTTTTGTCAGGTGCTGCTGGTTCATGCCCAGTTGCCCAAGGAAGGGTTTGAGAAATTATGATTACTCTATAAAAATTCTAAACTGTTTGCTATTTAAGGACTTGGAAAAAAACATATGGTTATGGAGAGTTATAAAAGCTCTTCAGTGAAATACATATCCAGCAACTGTTCTTAATTATCAATGGAATTTCTAATGGAATTAGATTAATGCTCTCGTTTGCAAAGACAAGATGACAGTCCTCAAATAATTCAAGGAAAATGTTCATCCCAGAAGACTCATTAAAACAACCTCCAAAGACTGCAAGCAATTGAGAGGAGAGACTTTTTTTAAGCCTAGCTTCCTCAGGAACTAAAGCTATGTAGGGCAATTAAAATCCTAAGAGGAAACTTTTAAGAGGCAGCTTCAGACTCTGTAACAACATGAACATTATAAACCCATCTCCACAGAAACAATCCTGAAATAAAAACCTTATTTTATTACCAGGAGATACTAAAATAGCAAAAGTCAAGCAGTAATGTATTTTGTTGAATAAAAAATAATAAAATTTTTAAAAGTCAGTAGCTGTCACAGTAACATGCAAGTGACACAAGGAGAAGTCCACCCCAACAATCCTCCTCCCCGACACCTCCCAGCTTCACATATCACTGGTGTCAACACTGACTGTGCAATTCATATGAGGGCATGGATAATGAAAATATAGCATTAAATCAGGTGAAACAAGGCTGGCAAAACTGTTATTGATGTCTTCTGGAGGAATTTTGCTAGTGTGTTAGCATTACTGTGGTGAGGAATCAGAGTGACATGATTTGAGCAGGCCCAGAAAGCTCAACTGTAAGGATGATCTATTAAAAATGAAAGACTGTAAGAACTATAAAGGCTACAGTCATAATCAAATCATTAATTATACACAAATTTCAATTTTCCTCAATTTCCCTCTCAATATTCTTAGAAATGTACAACCTCTCCCTCCCTCAGAATAAAAACACATCTACAAACGTCATAAGAGTGTATAAAGCTGTCGGCAGACAGATGGACTTGAAATATAGTTGGTGACAAGCAGAGCTGCTCAAGTTCAGCAGCTGTAGTTAAATCACATGCTTTTTAAAATCTGGGCCAGAACCAAACTCCTCCAGACAAACTTATGCAAATTAATTAATCACTGAAGTATCAACACAACAGCTACAAGCTTTACTACTGATCTTGCTGTGGAAAAGGCACGGACACAAAATTCCCTTTGCTGACAGCAGTAGAAGAGAGCCAGGTGAAAAAAGGTAAAGCCAAGACTCCTTTAACATAGGGCTATTATGTTGCATGTTCTTTAAAAGTTGGTAGAAAAGTGGAAATACAAGAATGCAGGCACAGTCCTGCAGTGACTGGTGGAAGCAGCATTCTGATCCCTCTGCATCCACAAGCAAATGGGTGTTTCCAACGGTAATTACACTGAACCTGACAGCAGCCCTCTTTCCTCTGGCTATGGGATATTAATAACCTTCTCCTGATGCAACCAACAGAGAGGAAACACCCCTTCTGTTCACTGTATTGGGAATATATGTTGCTGCTTTCTGATGAAGATGCACTTCACAGAACTTTAGAGGTTGGAAGGGACCCCTAGAGATCATCCAGTTCAACCCCCCTGCCAAAGCAGGACCACCTAGGACAGACCACACAGAAATGCATCCAGGCAGGTTTAGAAAGTCTCCTGAGGAGGATACTCCACAACCTCTATGGGCAGCCTGTTCCAGTGCTCTGTCACCCTCACCATAACGAAGTTTCTCCTCATGTTGAGGTGGAATCTCCTGTGTTCCAAGTTGTACCCATTGTTCCTTGTCCTGTCACTGGGCACCCCTGAAAAGAGACTGACACCTTCATCTTGACGTTCACCCTTCAGGTATTTGTAGATGTTAGTTAGATCCCCTCTCAGCCTATTCATAACTAACCAGCCCCAATTCTCTCAGTCTTTCTTCATAGGAGAGATGTTCGAGTCCCTCAGTCATCCTTGTAGCTCTCTGTTGGACTCTCCCCAGTAGTTTTCTGTCTCTCTTGAACTGGGGACCCCCAAACTGGATACAGTATTCCAGGTGTGGTCTCACTAGGGCAGAGTAGCAGGGGAGGAGAACCTCTCTAGTCCTCAGGGTTGGTGTTTAAGATGGCTTCTTGGCGAATACATACTTATTCTGTTAAGATTTCTCAGCTTTGGTACTTCAGAGCTGCTGGAAAAAGTCCCATGAAAGAAGACACACTAGATTTTA
>VWZE01020440.1:505172-547052 GCA_013396675.1 Eubucco bourcierii
GAAAAAAAGCAAATGTAAGCATAGAAAAGGGGGGGGGGGGGAAAGTGCCCTCCCAGAGTGCAGTCTGTCTCACTCTTGCACAATGACACAGCAGGAAGCGTTTCCATGCACTGAATACTGACAGATGAGTTTCACTGAGAGAAGCTGGAAAGATCATACAGAAAAATAACACAGGGTGATGTTACTCAGCTTCTCCTATTAAAACAGCTCACGATAGCATGGATGAGCAAGTAAATGAGTGTTTGTTAATGTGCAGGATGACAAAAGTCGCTTTGGCCTTTTAAACTGCACCAAGTACAACAGCCAAAGGCAGTTAAAATAGCACATACCAACAGCATTCTCAATATGGCAGACCTAGGTGAAGAAGAAATTTAAGGAATATTTGGAAAAGCATTGAGCCACATGAACAGGGTAAGGACCTTTTCTGTTGTGTACTGCACATATAGCTTTAGAATGTTTTTTTGGTAAAGGAAATTTAAGAGGTTTTAAGGGATCCAGTAAATTGCAGTGTCCTGAGCTAGTATCTCAAAGCAACCATGACAGATAGATGTATGGAAAGTATTTTCTAGATTTTAGTTAACAAATAGCAGACAGCACCAACAGCACCTCTGGCTAAGGAACACACAAGTCCTGAACTACTAAGCTGATTCAGTGTTGCATTTCCAAGTTATATCCTTGTTATCTCAGCATTCAGCCCATTTGGCTGCCACAGAAGGCAAATCAATAGAGCTTATTTGTGTGAACCAGCAAATCCTTCAATTTTTAGCACATGATTTTTCAGGGAGTAGTCATTAATATTTATGCTTAGGGATCTGTGGAATCGATTTGACTGACAATTAATGGCTCTGGTCATCCACATAATTACTGACAGGTTGACTTTTCCACTACACCCAAGACAGTCAGAGCTAATCAGCTAGGATGTGGTTCTTTAGATTCAACAACAAAAACAATAACAAACAAATAAAAAACAAAATAAAACAAAAAAATCATGCTACCAAACTGATGAAACTGTATCAGTGTGAGAAGACTGAATGTTTGGAACCACCTTTAGTTTACACAGACACAGTCTGATGTAGGGAGTTCTAAACCTAAAGACAGGACTGTTTACTTACCTTCCAGTGATTGTGACCCAACTGCAAGGCAATGTGGCCATCAGCGATATTCCAAAAAGTAACACTGCTAAAAGGAAACTTTTCCTAAGTTGGAAGCAATTACAAGCTAAATGAAGGCAAGGGAGGAATAAAGAGAGAGGAAACTGGAGCAGCTCTCCTATGAGGACAGGCTGAGAGAGTTGGGGCTCTTCAGCCTGGAGAAGAGAAGGCTTCGAGGGGACCTGATAGTAGCCTTCCAGTATCTGAAGGGGGCCTACAGGAAGGCTGGGGAAAGACTATTTACAAGGTCCTGCAATGACAGGACAAGGGGCAATGGGTTTAAACTGGCAGAGGGGAGATTTAGACTAGATGTTAGGAGGAAGTTCTTTACAGTGAGGGTGGTGAGACACTGGAACAGGTTGCCCAGGGAGGTTTTGGCTGCTCCCTCTCTGGAGGTGTTCAAGGCCAAATTGGATGAGGCCTTGAGTAACCTGTACTAGTGGGAGATGTCCCTGCCTATGGCAGGGGGTTGGAACTAGGTGATCCTTGAGGTCCCTTCCAACCTTACCATTCTATGATTCTATGAAACTACAACTGCATCTGAATGCTTTATTAGATGGTGAAAGCCACAGTCGACACATGTGCAAGAAGGTTTGTTTCAGAGTTAAAAAAAAAAAGGCTAAATATGGAAATTAGCATCAGATTTACAGAAATAGATGCAGTCAACATGCTGGAAAGCAAACCAACCTCCACAGGGACCTGCATGGGTCTTGGGAGGCCCAGTAAGCCCAACATGAAGCCCTGCTGAAGCACTCAGCCCCTGAACAGGGATAGTCCCAGTTGCTGCAGACAGCACTAACAGGAAAGCTTCAGGGTGAACAAAGACTGAGGGAATCTTTCCATGGCAAAAGACCTTGGAGTCCTAGTAGAGAGCAAGTTATTCATGGGTCAGCAATGTACCCTTGTGGTCAAGAGGGCCAATGGCATCCCCGGGCACATCAAGAGAAGTGTACCCAGCAGATCTAGGGAGGTTCCGCTCTGCCCTAGTGAGAGCACACCTGGAACACCCAATTCAAGAGAGACAGGGAACACTGGAGAGAGTCCAACAGAGAGCTACAAGGATGACTGAGGGACTTGAACATTTCTCCTATGAAGAAAGACTGAGAGAATTTGGGCTGGTTAGTTATGAATAGGCTGAGAGGGGATCTTACTAACATCTACAAACACCTGAAGGGTGAGCGTCAAGATGAAGGTGTCAGTCTCTTTTCAGGGGTGCCCAGTGACAGGACAAGGAACAATGGGTACAAGTTCGAACACAGGAGGTTCCACCTCAACACGAGGAGAAACTTCTTTATGGTGAGGGTAACAGAGCACTGGAACAGGCTGCCCATAGAGGTTGTGGAGTATCCTCCTCAGGAGACTTTCTAAACCTGCCTGGATGCATTTCTGTGTGGTCTGTCCTAGCTGGTCCTGCTTTGGCAGGGGAGGTTGAACTTGGCAGGGGAGGTTGAACTGGATGATATTTAAGAGTTCTCCTTTCAATCTCTAGCATTCTGTGATTCTGTGAACAGAAATTCCTGGTAGAGTTGAGGCAGGGTTGGAAGGACTGGCTTTGGAAGGACCTGAAAGCTGTCTTCCAATACTGATGACAAGGTTATTGAGGACAGAGCTTCCCTGTAGGCACACAACAGAAGAACATAAGATCAAGCTCATAACTGAAAAGGTAGACAGCTGACCATGTATACGATTACCAGGTGGGTAACTAAGCTTTTGAGCATCCAATGTCACTTAACAGTCCTAGGATAAAGTCACAATTGGGAAAACTGAAGTCTTACAAAGCTGACTGCAGTGATAAAGCCATTTCTTGAACAGTATAATTTCATCCAGACATATACAAGAGTCCTGTCTCTGCAAAATTAAAGTCACACAGAGTGGCAGACGGAATCCTCTCTCACTGAAAAGACTTTTAATGAAAATGACCAATTGCAACACAAGTCTCTAGAGCACTTGTGTAAGTTGCTAAGAAATCAGATTTCGGATATGTTAGTAGAGAGTTAGCAAGTCTGAATGTTGAGCTAATATTTTTGTAACATTTGTGAAAATGTGGATTGACACCTCTGCCCAAGTTTGTTGCACAGTCTTCCAAAAAGTTACTGACATCTTGCAAAGTGTATGAGGAAGAACTGTAGAATTACTAAAGCTGCTTAAGCAATCATATGTAACCTAAAGAAATCATTCATATAAAGTGAACCATGTAGAAATCATGACTTGGTGATCACTGGCTGAAGGAAAGTGGAAGGAAAGAAAATCAGTAACCAACAGCTTCTTCCTGGAACTGAAAGAGGGCCCTTGAGGGCTGAAAGATGAAGATGCATGAACTCAGATCTCAGACAAAATAGTTTTTTTAAAGGAATCAATTGAACAATGTGAGCTCTGAATTTGTATAGTTTTTACACCTAAAACAAGGCTGCTTTCCCAATGGCTACACCTACGTGCTCAGGTATATGGCATAATGAAAAATTGAAGAGGTTCCTTATGCAGGAAGAGAACTGTCCCTTCTAGCCTCACCTGTAATGCAAACATTCACAGCACAACTGTTTTCCAAGAATCAGTAATGAGAATTTGATATCTAGAATGTGACTTCTTTCAGCATCTGCAAGGCAGCAGGCATTTTTGATTACTTATTGCCAGCCTGTCTAACTGAACTCCAGTCTTACACTTTCAATAACCAGAGGCAGGCTTCATATGAGCTGTTAACCTTTTGGGCAGCCACACTTAGCCTGGAATGTCAGCAAAAGGGATCCTAGGATTTAAAATCTGAAATGACATCAGTAAAATACTGAGTCATTATCTGGAAAAATATAGAAGACAGCTGAAGGTACATTTGTTTTGGCTGTTACAAGCTGCATACTTCCACATGGTGAAATGACCAAAGGCATTCTCTTACAGTATCTGTTAGAGACAAACATTTGTATACAAAACTGTCCCCATGGATACATTTGCACATCTGTTTGCACGTAGATTGTGCATATGGGCATAAATATTTCAAGTAAGCTATCTGTATAACTGTATTACAAACAAAAATATCTCAGAGAAAATTCAATGGTATTTCCATATTAACCACACCATCTACTGCAAGTATTTTCTTAAGAGACATGGCAGGACCACAGCAGTTTGACTTCACAACAAAGTGCTTATAAGCACATCTGTTCCTGAAAAAAACAAAAGCAAGCTCACACTGCAACTGCATCTTTCAAGGCTAATTGTAAAAGCAGCAATTTCTCTCCCTTGCACAATTTATTCTCTCCAGACAGACATCATTGGTTTTGTCTTGATGTTGCAGTAAGACATGCCATAGAAAGCCCAGCACTACCTGATGCTGTCACTATCAACTACATATCCAAGTGTGATGGGTTTAGGAAATCACCCCCCAAATCAAAACTTACCACACCAGCTCAGATGGCTTGGAAGTAAGACAAAGCTGTATTTTACAGCAAGCTAAATTTACAAGCATATATACAAAATATATTTACATGTATTTATAATTATACACAATTGAGAAATAATACAGAAAATCCATTTTTGCTCCTGGACAAAGAAAAAGCCCAGAAGAGGCCAACACCACTCACTCTCCCCCGAGACAGAAGAACCAGCAAGGCTCATGTGCTATCTTGAAAAGCTTAGTGTGGAGGAGTCAGAGAGGCAAAGGGACAGTGACAGAGCCAGTGTCTGAAAGCCAAGAGAACAAAATTGTTTCTACATTGCCATTTTATTCCTCTTAGCAAACCAATGAACGATAGAATTTCTCATTATTATTCTTTTACAATCAATGCAATAATTTATTTACATTCTGCACTGAACTTTCAGGAAAGTCCCAATTTCTCTTATTGGAATTATCCAGTAAGACTCAAACTACCACACCAAGCCAAATTCAGATAAACTAAAAAAAAAATATATAAACCATAGTTAGCATGGCAGAATATTAATTTTACAGATGTCTGTGAAGAGACTACTTAGCTTACTAATTACAAAGTCTGTTTCAGAAGTATTTTTTTGTTTAGAAGACTGTCAACAAACCAAATTTCCCTTTCTTCAAATTTACTTCTTCCACAGCTGCTGTAACCTGAAAAGCACCCCAACCCTTCCATGCTATTAGTGCAGCAGGTTTTATTTTGAGTGCTCACCTCTCAGTCTTTGAGGGAGGTGTGTTTTTAAAAGCAGGTAACATCCATCCTTTCTGTGGATTATGGTGAGGTGGAGATGCAGGATAGCAATTTCCTAGTATTTCAGCACTTTTTGGGAAGAGGACATAACTCCCTGGTTGGTCTGAGGTCTAATAATTTACTTGAAGCACTGGCAAGGTTTGCCTATTACAGCCTCAACATATCTGACACAAAACTGTACTAGCACTGCTTTGGGAGCACCTTTCACAGTATCACAGTATCACCAGGGTTGGAAGAGACCTCAAAGATCATCAAGTCCAACCCATCACCACAGACCTCAAGACTAGACCATGGCACCAAGTGCCACGTCCAAACCTGCCTTGAACACCTCCAGGGACGGTGACTCCACCACCTCCCTGGGCAGCCCATTCCAGTAGCCAATGACTCTCTCAGTCAAGAACTTTCTCCTCACCTCCAGCCTAAACTTGCCCTGGCACAGCTTGAGACTGTGTCCTCTTGTTCTGGTGCTGGTTGCCTGAGAGAAGAAGGTAACCTCCCCCTGGCTACAGCCACCCTTCAGGTAGTTGTAGACAGCAATAAGGTCCCCCCTGAGCCTCCTCTTCTCCAGGCTAAACAATCCCAGCTCACTCCATTTCCTTACAATAACCTATCCAGGTACCAGACAAACCACTTTTTCCTCTGGCAGTCAGAAGAAATCAAATGCCAAATTTGACACTCACACATAGTTGTGTAGTCTCAAAGAGCTACAAATTTCCCTGGCAAGGTATTAAAGAATATTTCAGTCTAACAATGCAAACAAAGAAAATAATTCAGTCTGCTGCCTTTGTGACACTGGGTTTGCTTCTTGGGTTGTATTCCCCCTGTGACAACTTTCAGTGTTTTATGGTTTGAAGGCTTCTTGACACTCTTTGCCAAAAAAAAAGTCATCTTCCAAAGTAAATGTCTATTACATTTTTCTCATCTCAGGCTTGAAGTCTCATCCCAGCCATGCAAACACTGACAAATACTAGAATTTGACAAGATCTCTTTAAACAAGAAAACAGTTGAAAGGATGAACTTACAATCCTGATGCTTCCTCTTGAAAAAAATGAGATAAATTAGGTGCACTGCTTGACTTTGCATTTTCAATGAACTCTTCAAATCAGCACTTATGTGGAAACTCTCTTCAATCTTTAAGGCTAACTTCAACAAAAGTACCAGAAGAGTTTCATTTAAAAAAAAATACCTTAGGCATATAAACGTTATGCTTGGCATGTTTGAGATGCATGTCTACAAAACATAATGTGACACAACTTCTAAGACCCACATGATGGAGAAGTTAGCACTTTTGTTCACCTCCACACTCAATCTCAGTTAAGAGGTATATAGGCGTTCATGAGGCCACTAATCAATGTTTTGCTTTGCCCAGCTCATAATACGCAGATTAAATAGGATCAGTAAAAAGAAGATGAAGTTTCCACTCCCATCTTTCAAACAGAGAAGGCTATAGGGAGAACTTATAGCTACATTTCAATAATAACAAATAATAATAAAGGGGACCTACAAGAAGGCTGAGAAAGGATTGTTTAGAAGGGTTTGTAGCAATACAATGAGGGGCAAAGGTTTTAAACTGGAGCAAGGCAGATTTAGGTTGGACATAAAGAAGAAGCTCTTTACAATGAGAGCAGTGAAACACTGGAACAGGCTGCCCAGGGATGGGGTGGAGGCCTCATCCCTGTAGACATTCAAGATCAGACTTGATGTGGTCACAGTCAGCCTGATCTAGTTGGAGATGTCCCTGCTTACTGTGGTGGGAGGTGAATGAGATGATCTTTGAGGGTCCTTTCCAACTCGATGCAGCCTATGGCTTGAAAATAATCACACGACACACAAAGAGCTGGAGATAGAGTTGCACTTTGAAAGAGACAGAAAAGGATAAAATCTTTTTGTGGGCCTTCTAAGGTAAAGGCTACTCGTAGAACTGCACCAAACCATTCACTATCACACTGAGAACACATACAACTTCAGGGAAAAGTCTCAGCAGCAAGAAGGAAAATATCATCTATTTTTGGGGATGTGACTGCATTATGGTCAACAACTCAGGCATATGGTGAATAACACTGCCGTGGCAAGTTTACTTTCCCAGACAAAGTACATTTTGTTTGAATAACTGGTAGCTGATACAGTGAGTCACTCGACTGCCTCAAGTAGCAGCTTACATGCTTTAAAAGGACTGCCTGGGAATCGCTGCCGAGCACCCTGCCTGCATCTGTTTGGGAACAGCACGCTTGAAACAAACTGCTGACTCACCTTGTCACGCAAATGATGCTCTGCAGCCTCAATGTTCAAGGGATCGTCAAAATTCAAAAGATCCTAGAAAAGAAACAGAGAACATTATAAGGTTCCCACTCACTGAGTCACACTAGGAATCCTAAGCCCTAATTAACAAAATAATGAAACTACCTTTACAGGCATCCCTGCTAAAAGTAGATGGAAATGAGTTTGCTGATTTGTGCTGGTTTGAGGCTAATTGGAATATTTTAATGGAGAAAATTATACTATAGGTTGTGAAAAGGAAACAATGGTGATGTCTACTTCACTCATAAGCTTGCTGAGATGTTTAAGTACCCAAAACATAGATAAGTCAGTCTCTGGGGCACAGTGTCTCGGGCGGTCTAGCTTCTGGCTTCTCTTTGCCGAGTAATCTCACTAACCACTTTTCTTCTAACCTCCCTGGCTGATCCTCCAAGCTCACTTTGCGGGTAAGGCAAACCTTGGGGTAAGGTATAGGGGTGGGGAGAAGGTGGAAGGGTGGCTGGGAGCCCCTCCTGGGGTCTCTGATTTCTAGGAGGGGTGTTGTGCTTCTGTGTTACCTTTAACTTGTATATTTCTGTAAACATTCCTGTATATAGTGTATATCTCTGCTTGTACATTGTGCAAAGCTGTAAATAGAGCTTCAGTCCTTAACTTCCAGCTGGTTGAGTTCTAGTCTAGGTCATTTTACAAGTTGTAGGGGATGGGTAACTCCCAAACCATCACCTGATTGTAAGCCAAACCACAAGTCAATTAAAGGCATTCAACCCTATCTAGTGGCATACCAGCCACAGCCTTGTGACACTTCTCTCTGACAGGAACACATTTGTATTTGAAAATGAAGATGGTTTTATATCTAACTTTGAAGAAACATTCTAAGCTTCACAAGGCAGTTTCTGTTGATTTTTGTTTAAAGGTAAACTCATCTCTTAAAAAAAACAAAAACAAACACCACCACACCTACAAACAACCTGGTGGTAAACCTGGAAGAGTTTCCTTAACAACATCTACATAGCAAAGCAATTTCATTTCCTCTGTGGAGAAACTGTATAACCTGGAGCCTGACAGACAGGAAAGTTTTAGTGCAAGGGGAAAACAGGGATGAGAGGAATGACAGTGCAAAGACCCCATGAGCCAAGGGCACACAGGGGCAGAGAGCAGATATAATCTCAGGTCTGCCAGTTCACAGGATCACAGGATGATAGGCGTTGGAAGAGACCCAAAGAGATCATCGAGTCCAACCCTCCTGTTAGAGCAGGACCATACGGTCTAGCTAAAGTGACAGAAGAACACATCCAAATGGGCCTTGAAAGTCTCCAGAGAAGGAGACTCCACAATTTCTCTGAGGAGCCTGTTCCAGTGCTCTGTGACCCTTACAGTAAAGAAGTTCCCCCTTGTGTTGAGGTGGAACCTCCTGAGCTGCAACTTATATCCATTGCCCCTTATCTTATCACAGGGAGCAAGTGAGAAGAGCCTGTCCCCTCCCTCCTGACACCCAGCCTTCAGATATTTATAAGCATTTATTAAATCCTCTCTCAATCTTCTCTTCTCCAGACTAAAAAGCCCCAGGTCCCTCAGCCTCTCCTCATAAAGCAGTGCTCCAGTCCCCTAACCACCCTTGTAGCCCCCCACTGGACCTTCTCCAGCAGATCCCTGTCCCTCTTGAACTGGGGAGCCCAAAACCGAATGCAGTACTCAAGATGAGGTCTCACCAGGGCAGAGTAGTTCAATCTCAATAAATATTTACTTCAAAAGGAGAAAGGGTTTAGGGTTAAAAACAATGGAGACCGAGATGCTGATAGAAAGGGAACGATCCTTCAAAATAATATTGAATCACATCCTCCCCTATTCTGCCTGCAGCCCAGATCCTTTTCCAAGGTTAGCCTGCGACAGCAATGAAATGCTGTCACAAATGTGAAAGGCTCATGTCAGTCTTCAACTTATTTTCAAGTAACAAACTTCCAATTTCACTCAAACCAGCACACCAATCCATCTCATTGTACCACAGAATTGTTTCAGTAGGAAAAGACCTCTAAGATCACTGAGTCCAACTACCAATCCAACACCACTGTGGTCATTAAACCAGATCCCAAAGACCTATGGCCACATGTTCCTGAACACCTTCATTTTCCAGAACTGTTGGTTTTCTGTACTTCCATACTGCAATCTGTAGTTCACTATGATGCACCTAAAGAAAGTCTGGTGTGTCTATGCTATTAGCCACCTCCTCATCCCCTCACAGCTCCCAGCTGTCCAGCCCCCTGTGCTGGCTGACCTGATCCCCAGGTCAGTCCTAGGTAATGCCCTCACCTAGCTGTACTCTTGCACCTGCTGTACTCTTGCAGTTCTTGCCTTGGGCTGTCTGCCAGTGTTTCGGTATGGCTTCTCCTTCCACAGCACAGCCTGAGGTGTACAGCAAGAGTAGTAAAAGCTGCTGAGTGCAGCACCTTTTCCTGCCACAGCAGTTTGAGCTAAGAAAGCATCAGGAGTGGTACAGGGCAAGCTGTGTGTCGGAGCAGTGGAGGTGACAGACAGACCACAAGGGTGAGTAAGCCCGGTGTGTGGAAGCTGACTGGTCAGTCTAGATGGTCTGGATGGAGCTACTGGTGAACACCTGGGACATATGTATCTTCTGTGGGCCTGGGAGGAGCTCCTCTGGCTGTTGGCCTTGACAGCTTAGGAGTAGGCACGGAAGCAAGGTGTCTTCTCTCCAGCAGGGCTGACGATAGCTCCTTAACCACCTCTTACCATGTCACCATACTCATTTGCATGTATAAACCCAGGTGCAGAATTTCCCAGGAGTTCCTTGGCACATCAGCAGCCCAGGCTGGTGATGTCACAAGGATCTGGGCTGGCCCACACCTGGAATGACCAGAGATAAAATAGGTGAGTAATGGCTGTAGGGCTCACTCACTGCCAGAGCTGAAGGATGACTTCTGCACCTCCAATATGTCCTGTGGCATTGACAGCAGGGGGCTGTGGTCTCCAACTGGCCATCAATAGGGAAGAGGAGCAGAAAAGTCAGACCAAGAAAGTCATGTTCCTGCTCCCCATCAAGGAATGACATGAGGAGTGCAAGAGGGAGAGGCTGGAGGCAGCTGCTTCTTCAGGTCTGTCAGCCCCAGCGGAGCTGTACCCTGTTTTGCCCAGTGTCTCAGAGGGGCATGAGCAAATTGGCCACAGTGACCAGCTGCCCCTCCAGAAGACCTGGTGGAGGGGATTTGCCCCTGACATTCTACAATTCTATGATTCTATGACTTTTCTCTTGCCTGTGGTGCTGGAAGAAGCACTGGACAGCAAGAGCAGCCCTTGATGAACCCTGCAGCACCAATGGTGAAGAGAGAGACCCCTAGGTCAAGAAAACGTCACCGGAAAGCCTGTTTGCTGCAGCTTTGATTTGTTCTGTGTTTCTAGTTTTTGAGTGTTTCAAATTTAATCTTTATTTGAAAAAAAAAAAAAATTATAGATAAAAGTGTCTTTTAGACAACTGTGGTCTGGCTGATTCTCTGACCTTTGGTCCAGCACCAGTTTCTAATGGGGGAATCCAAAGTATCTGAAATCATGACAAAATGGGTTCTGTTTATTTGGTCACTCAGATGTGCAAGAGACACCAGCACCAGGGCACTGAATGGACAAGTACATCTCAGTCAAAAATGTCCCAGACTGGACAAAGCACCTTCAATGTGTCAGGACACTGAGAGATCTCTCAGCTTGTTAAGAGGGACACTGAGAGGCAATTTCATGACTAGATGTCACTATCTTACTCCCACTCACGTCAAGAAAACCCCAAAAGAACCTGCCAGGCCAGTACAAGCCAGGGCTAGCTATTCAAACCCTAATTATTTATAAGAAGCTGGATGTGAAGAGGCAAGCTGGGAAGAACAGCTTTGACTGGCCATGAGAAATCCCCATGGCCTCCAATGCTTGACCATCACTCTTTGCAGCTGTTTGCCCAGAAGATTATTTTTATCTGCAGTTCTGCCTCTGAAGGCATTTTTTTGTATCCCCTGTGGATTTAGCTGTCTTCCACTTACTTAGCATGCAGTAGGAGACTAACTGTGAAATGCAATGACTCCTTGTTGCAAAGGCAAATGCTCTCCAATCTTGTAAATCAATTTGCCAAATAAGTTGTTGAAATAAATCAAGTCTTTGGTTATCAGGAAAGCTTAAGAGACTGTAGATAGTCACTGGCTTGGCTTTTGCTAGAGGTTTTAGAATCACACTGTGGTACCAGTGATGGTGCTAGGAATGAAGTCACTGCTCCGCCCCTCCTCATACAGATAGTGATGGAAGCAATTTCATAGAATCATAGAATGGTAAGGTTGGAAGGGACCTCAAGGATCATCTAGTTTCAACCCTCTTCCATAGATAGGGACACCTCCCACTAGTGCAGTTCATTCAAGGTCTCATCCAACCTGGCCTTGAACACCTCCAGGGAGGGAGCAGCCACAAGCTCTCCGGGCAACCTGTGCCAGTGCCTCACCACCCTCACTGTAAAGACCTTCCACCTAACATCCAGTCTAAATCTTCCCTCTGCCAGTTGAAACCCATTGCCCCATGCCCTGTCATTACAAGACCTTGTAAATAGTCCCTCCCTAGCATCCCTGTAGGCACCCTTCAGATACTGAAAGAGTGCTACAAGGTCTCCTCGAAGCCTTCTCTTCTCCAGACTGAAGAACCCCAACTCTCTCAGCCTGTCCTCATAGCAGAGCTGCTCCAGCCCTCTGATCATCTTTGTGGCCTCCTCTGGACCTGCTCCAACACTTCCCTCTTCAAAAACAGGCTGGGACTAGCGAAGCCACAGCCTAAACAATTTAAAAATCCTAATCATCACTTAAAATTCCTAAACATCATTTTAAAAAAACAATTCCTTCTTAGAGCAATAGGAATTCTTGTTTCCTGCACACCATCAGAAAAAACTTCGTACTATGTGGGAGATCCCAGGTGACTTGCTACCAAAATTTCCCATAATGATTTGTAATCCAAAGTAAAAATTATGTACGAAAAAAATTGGCTTTTCAGATCACCCATGTGAATCTTGCAGTTCTACAAACAAAAGCACAAACTGATTCCATAGTTGTATACGGTCTTGTTTCAGGCCAAAAGAAATAACCTTACATTTAAAGAGGCCACAGACAGGGTTCACATTAGGTGATGCTAAAACCAAACCAAGCCACAATAAAGGTAAACGGATATACAAAATAATTATTTACTTACAGTAAATAAAGAGTTTAACCCCCAGACAACATCCTGCAAAGGAAAAGGACAGTCAGTGAGGTATGCATTTCAGGTGTTTTGAACACATTCACGTAGTTTATTTTTCTACTAATCCATGAAATTACTAGAAATTCCACCTAGATTAAGGGTGATATTTTACTAATTTAACTTGAAATACTGAAAAATATTTCCCATTCCATGAATAGTTGATATTTATAAGTCACCAAAAGCCAAACACTGCATATTCAAGCACAAGTTCAGTATTTCTTTGTATAGAGGAGCCTTATTCCTGTTACTTCTCTGCTCGAGGAGGTTAATTAATATCTCAGCATATATATGCCACCAACTGGAAACTGCACTGATTAGTTCAAAGGGTAGGTAATAAAAGTTAACAGAGCAATCTGTTCTTAAAGTTAAACAACTGAAATGGTGTCAGACAAACATCTGAAACTGCATCATAATACCAAAGATATTTAGGTGTAGTATGAATACAGAGAAATGTTTTTATGCAAACATATACCTCAAGTAATTTTACAGCTTTCTAAGTATTTATTTAAACAGAGCTGAATAGAGAGGGTTTGCAATTCCCTCAAACAGGAAGCTTCAAGGGAATCCGCCTCCAAATGGCATCAAACAGATTATTTTGAGGTGGGCATCTCCAAAAAGGTTCTACCAGCACTGACCTCAGAGTCTGCATCCTCCACTTACAAAGACTAAGCAAATAGACAAGATCAAATTATTACAGAAAGAAACTTAAAAGGATCACCAATTCTGAAGAAAAGTTCTTCCTACAGAAAAGATTATTTTCTTGAGTAGCAGCATAACTATGATACCCTATTCCAAAATCCCATGGAAAGCTGGGCACTAAAGCTCCAAGCTGACCTCAGCTCAGTCCTGCTTCTACCACTGCCCATCTACCAGATAATTAAGACCGGTATTGTACCTCCTGACCTTACAGTCTGCTACTATTTGACACATGACAACGGTCTGATTTCCAGCACCAGGACAAACACTGCACATCAACCATTTCACGGCTAAAATGTACCTGCCACAATAAAGATAAAGCCTTAAAGTAAAAACTTCCTGTCCATGGCAAAAAGAAGTTCAATAGATGAGCACATCTGAGCTCGTTTCCTGCTCCAGGCCCTCTGCTGAGTGGTGGAGCAGAGAAATCCATATCCCTTAAGAATGCTATCCAATTATGCCCTAATGAAGAAGACACTATGTCAGCGTTATCTGGACAACAGCCTCTCAGCATCCAATTCTCCTTTGATCTTGCGCAACGAACCTACTTAGTTTATCTGCTTTTAATAACATGATTCTACCTGGCAAAGTTGATGCTGTCAGACAGCCTTTTCAGTTTCAGCATCTTCTCCTAACACAGCTTCTGAAATCATCAAGTGTGGGCAAAGGCACCAACTCTTTCAATTGTACCTATCACCTACAATGGTTGCACTGACACATACCCCAAAAACGACTGATCCAGGACACCCAAGAATTACAGTTATCTGAACATTTTAGGACTATAGTGCTGAGCAGTCATTTCCACTCCCAGACAGCCATACTGTCAGTTCCTTGGCAAGTATTAGAAAAGGCACTGTTTCAAATAATGGAGAGATGTCATCATTTTACCCTTATTCAGCTGCAACCACTGCCACAGAAACTGGGCACAGCAGAGGTTAGTAAAACATGGTATTAAGAAAACCTGTATTAAGCAATCCTGGGGATAAACTGTTTGTACAGTGCAGTGGTGCTACAGTACAAACAAAGTCATTGCTTATAAGGATTTCAGCAGTGTGGAGTGTCTGGAGAGTAGAAACAGGCATGAATGTCTCCGTTTCCACCTTGCCCTCCTGCAGTCAGGCATAAGAGGGTGAGCAACGCTGCACAGGCTGCCAGTGTTACTGCTCTCGGGCTCTGCTTCATGCTGGTGCCCCTGGCATGGATGAAGATTAAGGACTGGCTGATGCAGAGGGTTAGTAAGCAGGGGTGGGTGGGAGTGCCTCTGCCTACAGCCAGCCGCTCTGCTTCAGTAGATGCTCAGAACCCTGAAGAGGTCAGAATGCCGTTCCACTGCTGCCCTCAAAAGCTGTATTGCCCTTCAGGGAGGCAGAAGGGAATGTCTTGGAGGTATTAAGAATCTCTTGTGTCCAGTTCAAACCTGTTGTGTGTTACTCACAACTTCTGGTAATAGAACCTTACTAAAGCACAATACTTTGCTTTTGCATACCTGAAGAAGCAGGAGCAAATTAACTTTTGAAAGTTCATCTACACCATATGATAGCAAAACGTAAGAATTACAATACTGAGTGTTAAAAAACATCCTAATGAGGTATGAGGAGCTCACACTAGCACACTGGGGACTGAATGCCAAAACAGCATGCACACAGTTGCAAATTATGTACCATTCAACCACTTACCACCATACATAAAAAGAAACAAAGAAAAGAGTGACCAGTCACATTGGTTTTGAAATCCTGAAGAGCTCATCATCTCTACATTTAAGAGCACTGAAGCCCCACATCTTCCAAGTCTCCCCACTTGAGTAGTGGTTCTCCAAACAAAATAGCTTCTGCTCCAACACAAGCAGCAGTAAGCCACAGCTTACCACAAGTAAACACGGCAGCTCAAAACAGAGATGCAAAACTATATCAAATTATTTTCCCCTTCTATAAACATCTGGTTTTGCAGTTTACCTAAATTGCTCCCAAATTTTCATTTGCTGAATCCTGGGTTTGACTCACTTAAGCTGGCTTTGCACAGAGTTCTATCAAAAAAAAAAAAAAAAACTCCCAAAAACCCAACCCCAAAAGCCCCAGCAAAAATCTCTCTAAGGCTGCAAGTTTTCAGTGTGCTGTATGTTCTTTAAAGCTGTCTAGAAACAAAAACAACATAAAAGGATTATTATCATTATTATTGAATAACTTATGTGTGAAATTCATACAGTTTCTGATGTTTCCACCTATTCCAGTTTTATGACTTGCCACATTCATTTCATGGCGTTGCACGGCACCCTAAAAAAATAATGTTAAATTACTGCCAGAGGGAAACACTTTTTGTGATGAGATTGAAGCTAGCCTGGATTTAAACCTAAGATATTGAGAAAGGGAAGTGGGATGGAACAGATGAGCAAGAGCGACGCAAATATTTCATATTTTTAAAATGTGACACTGTTGCATCGCAAAAATAATCACTTTGCATTATTGACTTCAGCAGAGCTGCTCACTGCATGCAGATAAGTCCTTGGCTGAACACTAGCTTCACGTTTTCTCACAAGCTAAAACGATTTGCAAGCCATCAAAGATCCTGTCAGATGCAACAGTTCAAAAACTTCCATTTTCTTTTAATGTAACAAAGCACCATCCTTGGCTTCAAACACTTACTGAACTTCTGGCTTAAATACTCTGAAAACAGAAAGTTAACCCTATGTACATGCATTTTTAAAGGTTGTATTCACACGTAGGGGCAGGGCAGATGTCACCTTAAAATGTTAATAACACTTTATGCTGCTCCACTTCAATGAGAAATCTACTTGCAAAAGGGGAGTCAGACACGGGGAATGTGTCGGTTCACATGGTGAATACCTGACGAGGTTGTTTCCTTTATAATGCATTTTTTTGGTCTACTTTCTTCTACAAGCTTAACATCAAAATTATAGAGTACAACTGAAGTTGCTACTGAGAGGCAAGCTCAGAACAAAACTGAGGATCTCTTGTGCTTTTCAGAACAAAGTGGCACAGTCTGCTCAAAGTAGACCTTGCAGAAAAGACTGCAGAATTCCCCAAAATGTTTCATCTGGTTTCTGCTCCAGCCATGCCCAGACAGGCCCCCTCTGCATCCCCCTGGTCTCCCAGAGGCTTTGCATCAGCACTAAACATCACTTGTGAGGTTAAATGCCTATGTGAGCCAACTGCAGGTCAGGTGTGGAAGTATTTTTCATTTGCATCTCTTCTGCATTGGTTCAGAGGATTCAAATATGACAGCTGACCTAAAGAACAGTACCAGGTTAAATCCACAGCAGGAAAGTGGAAGGGGATATAGTGAAGGAAACACTCTAGTCCACAGCACTGTCACCATTTTGAGCTCCAGCATGGAGAAGTCAACAGAAGCAAATCAGAGTATAAACAGACTTTTATAAATGACTCTTCATAATTTGAGTGAAAAGTTACATCAAACCCCTAGCCACAGATTTATTTATGGCAGGCTAAATGAGGGAACAAAAATATAAATCAATCTGCCACTACAGCAATGCTTAAAGTTCAAGAGCAATTAATGGAAAACCTAAATACAGTTTTTTAAATAGCCCCTCCTGAGACTATAGAGTCTCAAAGCATTGCATTTGTAGGAAGTCCTAATTCAGTTAGTCACCAAATCTTCCCAAGTGGCAGTTCTCACAACCACTTCACAAAGGCAATGTCACTGAAACCATGTCACAGACAAGTGTTTAGCTGCGTCTGCCGATGTTTGGAAATACAACCACACAGCACTTCTGGTGAAGAGAGTGTAAGTGTGGAAATTGTAAATTAAGGTTTTCTTTTAACAGCAAAGTATATTTAATACATTAATTTAAGTACAGAACAAGCCAGACAAAAGCAGCTAATGAACTTCCAATCAAAGAAATTTCTTTAGAGATCCAAGGAGCATTTCTGATCTAATAGACTGATTAAATTACAGCTCATTGCTAAACGATTTTTTATACACAAACAATTTAACCCATTCAGATCAATGAAAGGAGCAGCAGTCATTTATACAAGCAGATGTCTGAAGTAATTTGGTTTCCTCTTTTTGTTAAACAAACAAGTTTTTTTAAACAAGCAGTGGCTCAAATAAAGTAAGTGGTAAGCGTTACACATAATGGTTTAGAAAAGGGCTTAAAATTAGACCTGAAAACTCAGCATGCTGAAAGCCAGGACACTGCATGACTGTCTCCTGGGACAGCTCTCTGCTCTGTACCAGCTCAAGATAGTTTTCCGCTACCATTCACCTTCTTCCATTGTCTCTTACTAACAAGCCCAGTTACTTTCTTCACTGCAGCTTAGGAAACCAAGCATCTTTCATCCCACACAGCCTCAGCTTCCCCAGGATCTGCTGGACTTCTCTTTCTGCTTCCTCCACAAACAGCTCTGATTCCCTTTGTGGACTAACCATCTCTCTGCAAACACTACAATGTAACTGCACAAAGCTTATGGTTGGTTCAAGGGGTTAAAAAAGGGAGTATTTTCATGTCAGAGATGGTAGGCACTTTTCAGTTTATGAAAAAAATGCTTCCCTCCTAAACAGTCTTCTCCCAAATAAAATGTTCTCTTTTTATCTCCCTCTCTTGCTCCTCTCTAATCTTGCATTTAATACTGCTATAGTATCTTGCAAAGTTCCCATAGCAAGTAAAACACTACTTCCACCTGATGTAAGGTGATGAAGAGACCAGCCTTCTTTAATAAACCACAAAGGCCATCTCAATTCTCATGTGCATGCAATCCCAGCTCATGCTTCCCACCCAAACACAACAACAGTAGCTTACTTAGTGGACTTTGGGTAATTTAAATGGCATGAACTGCTCCAGTTAGCAAACACAAAAAAAGGAGGAAGGCTGGAAAACGATTTCTTCTGTACTCAAACATACTAGAGGGAAGAAAACAGGAACAATTATAGTCTGTTCCTCTCCCAGACCAAGACAGCTGTGAATTGCCAAGTATGCAGGAGCACTCATCTAAAATCCCTTACTTTTGTTACTGACTCCTTGACATTTGTCCCCAAGGTTACTTCACAACAAGAAGATAATCTTTTATAAATTGTTCCCTGGGGAAATCTGTGATAGTTTCTTAATGAACTACACTACAGTGATTATGAACACTAAAGTTATCCCCCACCCAGACCAGTCTACTCAACTGATTAAAGCTGACACAAATTGCATAGTCAGAAATCAACAATTTGGGGAAAACAAGCATAGTTCAACTAGACTTACTAATGTACTGTGCTGTCTTACTGAATCATTCTTTTTAAAAGTGCTAGTAATAACAGCTATTGTATTTAAGACAAAGATTTAGCTTTATCAGAAGTCATAAAAGAGAGGGAGAAGTGTTGCAAATCTTTCATGAAGCAAAGGTTCATACCAGACATTGATTTGTCTAAGTATTTTCACTGGTCTGAGCACGCAGAGAAGGAAAATACACAGTAACTCCTCAAAAAACTGATAAAGCTGATTTATAAAATCAGAATACAACACAATGCACTCCTGCAGAAAAAAATCCTGATTATTTTAAGAAACACAGAACATCAGATCAGGATGGAAAATCGCATTCAGTGGCTCACAGTTTCTCTTTACCAAATACTGGGTCTAAAGTTTTTTTTGCCTGCTGCTTATTCTGCTTTTAGAGGTAGATAAGAAAGGCATGGAAATGGAAGCTTGTAACAGTGGACATTTTAAGCACTTCAGAGAGCAAAGGTATCAAAGAAATATCCATCTTTTGCTCTTTTCTAACTCTTTTCTAGAGGGAGACTTCAACCAGTGAAAGGTACCTTGTGATGAAGCTGTGCCTTTTGCAACAGCTACAAATACCTATACAAGTTGTGATCAACAAGAACATTCAGAAACCTGGTTGACCACAACAACTAAATCTCCTTCACAGCTTGGTTTTCACTGAACACACAAAGGCCTTGCCCAGCCCCTTGTGCTGATCAGAGGGACAAAGGATGGCCCAGCCCATGGTGAGAACTGTCCTGAGTTTAGGTGGTTGCACAATAAGCAGGGTATCCATGAGTTTGTCCATGTTTGGTTCAGAGCAACAGTGGCATCTTGAAGCAGAACCTTCAATACTTGTCTCTGCTGTCCATGGGGCCAGAGTAGTTGTGGTGTGTGCACGGTAGGAGAAAGGCAGGCCAGATGTCCTGTTGCAGAAGTCTATCAGGGAGGCATCAGCACCAGGGAGGGATCTGGACTATTGAAGAGGACACCACACTTCAAACTACACCAAAGGTCAGGAAGGCCAAGGCACAGCTGGAACTGAACTTGGAAAGGGATGCTAAGAAAAACAAGAAAGGCTTTTACAGATACATTAACCAGAAAAGGAAGGTTAAAGAAAGCATCCCCCCTTGAAGAGCAAAAGCAGCGAACTAGTGTCAGCAGATGGGGAGAAGGCAGAGATTTTCAACAACTTTTATGCCTCCATCTTCACTCTCAACCCCTCTCATCATAGCTCTCATGTCACTGGCCTACAAGTTAGAGACCAGGGTGACAAAGACCCTCCCACTGTAAGTGAAGGCAGGGTCTGTGATCAATTGAGGAACCTGAAGATCCACAAATCCATGGGACATGATGAAATACATCCCAGAGTCCTGAAGGAACTCACTGACACAGTTGCCAAACTACTCTCCATGATATTTGAAAAGTCCTGGCAGCCAGGTCCCTGGAAGAAAGGAAACATTATACCTATCTTTAAAAAGGATAGAAAGGAGGGCCCTGGGACCTACCAACCTGTCAGCCTCACCTCTGTACCAGGGAAGATCATGGAACAGATCCTGCTGGATGCCGTGCTGAGGCACATGGAGGACAGGGAGGTGATTCATGACAGCCAGCATGGCTTTACTAGGGGCAGGTCCTGCCTGACTAACCTAGCGGCTTTCTATGATAAACTGGTTAAGTCATTAAATAGGGGACACTCTATGGATGTGATCTATCTGGACTTGAGGGCTGTGTCAAAGGCCTTGCACCACAACATCCTCCTCTCCAAAGAGCAACTGCAGGGTCCTGCACCTGAGATGGAACAATCTTCATCCAGTACAGGCTGGGGGATGAGGTATCAGACAGCAGCCCCATGAAAAGACATTTGGGGGTGCTGGTGGATGAGAGGCTGGACATGAGCAGACAGTGCACGCTTGCAGCCCAGAATGCAAATCATATCTTCTGCTGCACCAAAAGAAGTGGTAGCAGATCCAGAGAGGCGATTCTGCCACTGTGCTTTGGTGAGACCTCACCTGGAGTATTGTACCCAGTTCTGGAGCCCTCATTATAGGAAGGACATGGACCTGACGGAGCAGGTACAGAGGAGGGCCAGTCAGAAAAATGATCAGAGGGTTGAAGCACCTCTGCTATGAGGACAGGCTGACTGAGCTTTGGTTGTTCAGTATGGAGAAGAGGAGGCTCTGGGGCGACCTAACAGCAGCCTTCCAGTACCTGAAGGGGGACCTACAGGTAGGATGGAGAGAAGATGTTTACAAAGGCCTGCTGTGACAGGAAGAGGGTGTAGTGGAAGGGGTAATTAATTGCTGCCAGATGATATGTTAAAAAATATTAACCTAGTTTATTAATATTAAATATTCAGAACTCACATCACCCTGATCACCAATTCAATAATAATAATAACAACAGATTCTAGGCATCATTTATGGAAACTATATGCAGGTTATTTATAGGATCTAGGAATAACTAGTAAATACATAAATTAATTGATCTTGATTAAACTGGAAGAGAAAGCTTTGCCGTCAGCGTACCGCTTGCAGTCAATACACTGCTTGCTCACTAGATGGACTCAAGGAGCTCCTTTCTGCTTATGGCAGAAGGCAATTAATGATTACAAGAGGCTTTTGGTATTTACTCACAAAAAATATCTGACAGTACCCAAAGCTCGTGGCAGGGTTGCTGTCAGTAGCCATTAGAGGCTTGAAGTTTCCCCAGGCTTCTGAGTGCTGGAGAAATGAGGCAGATGACCTCTGACCTGGTCCTGGCTCTCTAGATGATCCGTGTTATCTCCAGGGCTTCTGTCTGGGCAGGAGGCTTTCAGGTGCAGGCAGATGTCTTGCAGTATGCAATCTCGGCATGGACAGAGCAGATATAATAGCAGACACACTTTGTAATGGCAAAGCGCACTCTGTGCTACCTGCTCATCTCCTTTTATCCATACAGCCTGAGACTAATGAGCCTTTGGCCACAGGATAGCCAATCAAATGGCAGTTAGCCAAGACTGACCATATTAGGTGAAGCCACAGGCTTGCTTTACCCTTTTTAGGGCAGAACACTGGCCTTCCACAAGGCAACTGTGTGCACCTTGTTTACTGCAGGGTATGGGCAGGCCACAGACCCCAGGCATAGTGGCTCCAGATTCTTTGTCCTCTTTCCCACGGTTGATCTGCCAAAAACAGAAGGAGGAAGAGCAGAAAAACATGCCTGGGCAAGCCAGGCATGTACAAGCATATTTTGTCCTGCTTAGGCCTACCATGACAGAAGGGCAATGCATTCAAGCTTGAGAAGAGCAGATTTAGACTGGATGTTAAGAACAAGTTCTTTACTATGAGGGTGGTGGAGCACTGGAACAGGTTGCCTAAGGAGGTGGTTGAGGTCCCTTCCCTGGAGACATTCCAGGTGAGGCCTGACCAGGCCCTGGGTGACTTGGTCTAGTGGGGATGTCCCTGCTGATTGCAGGGGGGGCAGACTAGATGACCTCCAGAGGTCCCTTCTGGCCCAGACCATTCTATGATTCTACAAAAAACGAGGCTTTGAACCACTGGGAAGCCCTAATACACCCTTAAGTATTTCTTATATTATGGAAAAAGACAAACATTGCACTTCCTTTCGTGTTTGCTAACAACCAACAGCTTTCAAATAGTTTTAATTCTTTTAGCCTTTCTCATCTACCCCTTTACTGATCCAAATCTATCTTCTGTATTTGTCTCTACCTGGCACTCCCTAAAGTGTTCTGTGTTTATCACCCCTTTGTTTAACACTATTTCCCTAGAGCTGTCTTCTGCAATAGTGATATTCCCTTTGATACACGAAAGGGTGCAGCTTCAGCCCTGAGGAAGGTACACCAGAAATCTGAGTTGCAAGAGGATCCAAAGCTTCTTAAGCATCTGGACCAAGTAACAATAACAGGGAGTAGGTGATCTCACAACTGTCAAGAAGGATCAGGAAAATGAGAGGACATCACAGCAGATGACAGCAGAAGCCTCTGTTCTCAAGACTCAGGGCAACTGTGGGCTGAGGCAGGTCTGACATCTCACTACAGAGGATCTGAAACAGATCTTTAGTTGGGAGCTCATAATGGGACTTCTTGCTTATTAGTTATCCACACCCTAGGATCACTACACAGGAGAATCTAGAGAAGATGACATTTTAAGCATTCTCCTCCTTGTCCCCACATCCAGGGACACTCCATGAGCCTGTTCCTTATCCCAATTAGCAGCAGCAACTCCCTTGCAGTTCTCCCACTTTTAACTGCATCAGCATTCTGCTTTTCTGTATGCATCTTAGGGTGGCAAGGGATTAAGGCTTTCAGTAGAAGATATACAATTGTCTATATACATATATAGTATTTCTATATGTGTGTGTAGATATATATTTGAGATGGAGAGTAGCTGCTCTTTGTAGCAGCTGCACTTTGTGCGGCAGCACTGCAGGTTCTGCTCCTGCTGCACTGATGAGAACAGAGGATAACTTTGAAGGATGCCACATTATTTGCAACACAAAGCAGTATCCCAGGCTGGAAACTATAGGGTCAAACAAACCCTCTAGAGAGTAGAAGATTGCTATTCAATACTATAATTCTACTATCTCTTCACAAACTCAAGGCAAAGCCAGCTTGTTCTCCTTTCCTTCCCCTCCAGCCTTACGTCTGGTTGAAGCTAGTTTATCAGGACAAACACGTAAGGGTTTGGGGCCTTCAGAGGCTGTGTTTAGGCCTCCTGGATGGCAGAGGCATGGGGGGGAAGGAGTGGAGCATGAGGGACTATAGATTTAGTTTTGGGTTGGGGAAAAATTCAAGGGAGTTCACTAGGATTTTGTATCTGCCTTGTGATTTCTGTCTGTAACTCTCCAAATATTTTTCTCCAATCCATTTGAGAGCTTCATTGTGTCAGCTCTTTAAATCCTCGACAGCAGCCTCCAACAGATCAGTTCCTATACCTTCACAGACATGAAATAGCTGACAGGCTTGCTTTTCTCTTCTTCAGATTCCTTTGATCAAGACCCAGGTGCTCACCTCACACTCTTTCCACAAGTAAAGAATAGCTCTTCAGGGAATAAAGGGTAAGACTAACCCTTCACTAACCTGTTTCTCTTAAGCTCTAGCTAGAGCTCCCTGCTGCTGGGGTGGCCCTCCCCCAAAGTTACTTCCTTGCAAACATGTTTTATTTTGTTATTCACTTTGTTGAGTGGGAAAAAGAGTAAATATGTGAGCATTGTGCCGAGTGGTTCTCGGAAACTCCATGAGAACAACCCACAAGAGCTGGACCACCAAATGCACATACATGTGAGGGAGGAAAGTATCTTTGCAAATTAAGTGAATGAGCTGTATGAGACACCAGAAGAAGCAGGCATAGTTCTCCTCTGAACAGTGTTTCAAGCAGATGGTCACCCATAAAGCCTAGTTAGTCAAGCACAGCAGAGCTGAGGACTCCCAGAAAGTTACTGTTTTATTTTTTCTGAGGAACAAGAAGAAAAGAAAGCTCACATGCCTGAGTATCAACTGATTCCAGATGTCCTTCTGGCATAACTACTGAAGGCACCCTTCTCCTTCCCTCCCAGTTTGCCAAATACTGCTCCAGGTGGGGAGAAGGCTTGGGTGACAAGCACCACCATGCCTCTTGGAACTGACACATGGTGGGAAACGCCCTTGAGATTTCCCCCTTCAGATGATGCGTACAATTTCTCAGGTGGCCAGTTTTGTAACCTTGGTGATCATGACCAAGAAGATCCCAGGAGATGGATGCAAAATGATGCAAGATCAAGAATCTCCTTGCTACATTATGCTTGACTTCCCAATAATTCCTCCTCCTGCACTAGAAAAGCTGGTATTTGTACTCTTTGCCACTGTCATGAAGACATTAGCTTTCTTCTTTTGATGACTTTCTTCTCCTTGCTTTACCAGTATGAGGACAAAGACATTCCATCCAGGAAGGCAGCTTTTACAAGTGCATGCTTTGACATTTCTACATACAGTAAAAAGACTTATTCAAACCAGGACTTGAATAACTCAATAGCAGAACAATGTTACCATAATGCTGGCTGAGAATAACATTAGCACCAGCAAGAATTAATGAGAACAACACAGAACAGAACTTTTTCCCCTTCTTCCTGAAGACAGTGACATTTATTCTCTGTTTAAAATACTCCTCTACAGTAACCACATATGCTTTTGACAGCAGACCACCTGATTTTGTCAACACAATGAATGAAAGCTTTGTGCTTAGACTGAAGCTTTTCGAATTACGCAGGCTTATGCTTCAACACTGAGGTAAAAGTAACCAAAAAAGGAAGTAAAAAAAATAAATTCTGATTTATTTGTCCCAGAAATGAATTTGACATTTGCATGATTTCAAATAAATCACTTAATTGGCTGAAGACAACAGCTGAACCAACCCAATAAATAGGGCATATTTTCTCATTTAGTATTAAACGCTAATTAAATAAGTAAGGCTCCTAAGGATAAATTTCAAATAGCAATAGTTTATTGTAAAGTAGCTGTAACTCCTTTTAGATTAGATAATCTAATAGCATAGACAGATTTTTTTAAAAACTAGCATCTGAAGTTATGGGAATGGAATACCTGGGGGGGAAAAAAAAAAGAGCCAAAAAAACCACCCCACTGTCTTCCTATAGGTGCATATATAAAGCTGTCTGCATATCTATAGCTGATGCGATGTCGTCTTCATATTTCCCATTCCTGCGCCTGTCTCCCTGACAGCAGCAAGAAAAATGACCAAAAAAAGCACATTAAAAAAAAAAAAATCTCAGTGAAGAACTGAAATGCATATAAAACTTTCCAGTGAACATGATAATCCTACAGAAAATAGCACTCCAATTCTGAGACCAACTGTGGTTACAAAACACAGGACCAAACACTCCTTGTGAACATCCACCACACATTTTGAAACGTTGGTTTTAATGCTACTATGCTCAGCTCTCCAGACTCAGTCAGCAGACTTGCGTGAGTGTGCTTTATTTTTATGGTTCATAAATCAGTCACTGACCAATTTCCAGTTGCAGTTTCAGAGAGGTAATTGCAGAAGGAACAGCTTGACTTTCAGAACCAATTAGGCAATCACAATACACAGACTGGTTTCTTCCTTTATTTTTTAAGAATCAATCACTCGAGGTAATTTTATAGCAAGGTGAAAAGTAGATTTTGAAAGAAAGCTGATGAATTGTAGTAGAGAGTCCTATCCTAACCAGGCAGATGATGCTCATAACAGCTCATGTTGAGGACAAGGAGCAAGCAGTAGGGTGTCAGAGCAACAGCATTATTTCATACTAGGCATTTAAAAGCTGGTATCCCAATGACATAAATGTGAGAACAGAATGGAATTAAAACCATCTATTTGCTTTCTGACGGGAAAAATTTAGTTTTTGACAATTGAACCTAAAAATCAGGAGAAAATCAAATCCACACAGTTTGAGCAGAGGCCCAAAATAACTTCAGCTGTCCTCAGCTTTAGAAATGCCGGTTTAGAGAGGAATGACATGCAATAAAATGATGCAGAATACAACCAAATGGAGAGTGGGAAGTAAACATGCTCCTGTTGCCACATCACAGCTAGCTATAAAGAATTGAAAGATGACACAAAGAGCAGTTAGAGAGCATTTGCATCATTTTCTAGATAATCCATATTCTGTGGCCCAAATTGCTACCAGAAATTATCTAGGCATTTAGGATTCACAAGTGTTCCTATAGACAAAGAAAATGTTTACATCACTGTTGATTAAGAAAGCATATGTAGTTTCTTTTAAAATATTAACCTTTCAATGGCCTGTTTCAGGGTTCAAGTCCAGCTTTCTTCATAACCTGATTTAAAAAGTATCCAATACAAGAATTCAGAGATAGCACATTCCTTAGTGCCTTCACTAGAACACTGGTTGCTGTTAACAGTGGTCCAGGGAAACTCATTTGGTAGTGGGAAAAAGAAAGACAATGCTCACCACTTAGCAACTTAGACAGCATTCAGTCACTAAGTGCAACAAAACACTAGAAAACAAAACTGACTTAGCTTTTTTCCCCCACTTAATTCTCTACACTGTTAAAACCACAATATATCAGATAATTCTTACAGGGTATTAAGAAGGTTTTAATTTTTATTTCAGAAAGTTGAAAGGCATAATTTAAATGCCTCTTCAAGTTTCTACCCATTTGATACTGAAGAAAACGTTAAAAAGGTTGCAGCAGATTATTGTGAAGGTTTTTTTCACTTAAGAGCTCTGCTGCCACCACAAGGATTCAAAAGATGAGACAGAATGTAAAACTTGTGTGCTGGTTTGAGGCTAAGTGGAATACTTTAATGGAGAAAATTATATTATAGGCTGTGAAAAGAAAATGGTGATGTCTACTTCACTCATAGGCTTGCTGAGATGTTTAAGAATAAGAATACCAAAACATAGATAAGAATAGTTTTACCAATTCATGCAGAATTGTTTTGGTTGGAAAAGACCTGTAAGATTGAGTCCAACCATCAACCTAACACCACCATGTCCATTAAACCATCCCCTCAAGTGCCATGCCTCCATGGTGTTAGAACACCTCCAGGACTCCATCATCTCTCTGGGCAAACTGGGTAAAAATGTTTTTCCTAATATCCAATCTGAACCTACCCTGGCAAAATCTCAAGCAATTTCTTCTCACTCTGTTCACCTGATACGAGGGAGAAGAGACCAACCTCCACCTCACTAGTACAAATCCCTGAAAGGAGGTTCAGAGGAATGAGGTCTCCCCTCAGCCTCCTTCTCTCCAGACTGAACAATCCCAGTTCCCTCAGCTGCTCCTCTACGACTTGTTCTCTAGACCATCTTTGCAGCCCTTCTCTGGACATGCTCCAGTAACTCAATGTCCTTGTGGTGAGAGGCACAAAACTGAACACAGTATTCAAGGTGTGGCCTCACCAGTGCTGAGTACAGGGGAACAACCACCTCTCTAATCCTGCTGGCTGTGCTATTCCTGATACTAGCCAGGATACTGCTGGCCTTCTTGGCCACCTGAGCACACTTCTGGCTCATGCTCAGCCAGCTGCCAACCAGCATCCTCAGGACCTTTGCTGTTGGGTAGCTCTTTCCCAAACATTACATGGGGTGGTTGTGATCCAGCACTTGGCCATCCATCCCCATTCTCAAATATTTTATAAGGGTTTTTAAATGTTCCATTAAACATTTGGCCATTTCTCCTCCAGAAAATCAGGTTGCTCTCATATTATTGATGAGTGGAATATGAAATACTGACCTTCAAGTCCACTGTTAGCCAAGACTGGACTCAATCTATAACACTATTGTGCAAAGTCACACATTTGTGGAGATGGGTAGGTTTTCCAAACCATGGTGTCCAAACATCAGAAATAAAGTATTCAAAAAGGCTGCATCCGTGGGTGAAGGTGGCATGCTGAGAGCTAAAAGTAACCTGGGTCACACCTTATGGCTCTCCTTTGCTACTGGTCACTCATTGTTCAATGTAATTCTGTGGTCTATAGTCAATATGTACCTAACACAATCATTAATGTGCACTGGCAAAAAACTTGGTGGTGTGACCATACTGTCAATAAATCAGCAATATTCTACATCTTAAAAGTGTGTGTAGTGTGGAATCTAAGTACTTGGACACCAACCTTACTTTTTGTGATGGTATTTAAATCACACGAAGTGACAACATGACAAGTGAGAAAACACTTACTGAAACTGCACATGTACTTACAGAATGAAGATAAAAATGAAAACGTTTTTTAAAAAACATTTAAAGCTATAAAGCATGAGCTTTAAAACACTCTAAAATTCTTCATAATATTCAGAAAAAAAAAACCCAGACTCTGCTTTATGCAATACTTAAGTGCAGCTGCACTGCTCCTCACTTTGAGGATGAATCGGAATCAGGATGGAGCTGTAACTACACTCATTCCATGCCACATGATGTTTCTCTCAAATGCAACTTCCCTTTCACTCTTCCAAATCCTTCTACTCAGATAATTGATTTGTCAGGAATATCAGTACAATGGAAGTTACAAGGGTTATAGATTACTAACAGTCTTAACAGGGGAAAAACACAAAACAAACAAATCCAAACCAGCCAAACAAACCCCACAAAACACAAATGAAAGCCCAAGACCACAAAAACAACAAAACCTCAACTATCAAACTTTACAATGCATCATTTCTCATAGTCACCTGCAGTCATACCATTCTACAAAACCTTTCATCAGTCAAAGCAGAACTTGTGCAGCTATGGTAAAACCAGCAAACATATTCTGGTCAGGTCACATTGTACTTGTTGTTTGAGTATTGCCATCAACACTTGTTGAAAGACAAAAACCTTAGTTGTTTCTAAAGCAAGTCACATTATCTATCTCTTTCCAAGTTCATAAGAGTGTTTTAAAAGATGTATCTATTTTAAGATATGTATCTGAAGAGGAAACAGTACCTTTAATGTTCTAGTTGGAGCCCAGCCAGTGCCATCAATTGAGTGTTCTCTCAATAAACTGCAAAAAAAGACACATGCATTATACAGTGTAACTTTGCTTAAACAACCTTTGCCAGAAATCTTCTCAGAATACATTAAGAGCTTGGGAAATAACTGCAATATAAGAATTACAAACCTCTTGCACTGTATCTGGTGCAGGCATTTTAAAGCACAAAAGATTGGCATGCCTTCCTCAAATGACAGTCTGCACCGTGTTATTACAGAGCTCCTGATTAAAGCTTAATCTTTGTCCAAAAAATGAAGTATTATTGGTATCAAGCAAAACAACATACCCTTGTGAGAGTCTCAACACTGAGATAAACACGTGCTCTGGTTTAGAATGTGTTCATCTTTGGTGAAGACAGGCTTACAGAATGACATCTCATCAGTTCTGAACATTTCCATCATTTGGGTGGGACACCAAATTAGCAAGAAGGAAGATTATCATCCTCTCTTCTGTGAGAGGACCTGAGCTTCTTAAAAGCAGGGACAGGAAAGTGAAATTGTTTTGGTCTGTTGGCTTAGGAAGGCCTGCAACAGCCAGAACACAAGCAGAGGCATCTAGAACCTGCATGGAGACCGTGCAAGACAGTCTAGTGGCAGTGTCTTAACAGTCCTCTTGCAGCAGGTGACCTATATTTCACCCAGAACATTTAAAGACAGTACAGATGAACCCACCACCATTCATCCAACTGGAAATCATGATGAAGACTACCCTGGGCAAGACACACTGCTTACAGGAGGAGAAAGTTCCTTATAAACTGTAACACATGCCCTTGCATTCAAATATAAATACATAAGAATATTAATAGAAATAAAGATACAAACTTTCCTATATACACACAAACAGTATAGAAATTTAACATGATCTGCATATTATGTTGCATGTTAAGTCTAGCAAAGCTGCTGGCTTATTTCCAAGTTGGAATTACTGAAGTGTATCCAGTTGGTTAGGCAATTCTGGACCTTTCAGGACAAAGCTCTAGCAGTTATGAGAGTTGAAAATATTGGAAATTAAAGAGTGTAAGTAAGAAATGAGCTGATGACGTACACATTCGTGAAAGCAAAAGTAACCATCAGAACGAGCACCATTTCACAATCACGTCTTTCTCTGTTAAGAAGTCATCTGAAACTGGAAACTCATACAGCAAGTAGCAAAGGAGAAAAAAGTAGTCATTGCTATCAGCAGCTTCCACTACTGAAATGACAGTATTAAAGTGAAATAGTTTCAAACTATTAGGTTTTACCAACCTTCAGGATCATGTGTATTAAGTAGTTTTTAAATTACAGTAGATGTCTGGACCATGCTGGGCTATCCATATACAGTTATTTATTGAATGAACTGAGTTTCTAATCCAAGGAAATAAACCATGACTAGTATCAGACCTTATCCAATGCAGAGTGGCTAGGAACAAAATGATCATACTGGACAAAACCTTTCCATCTTAACTGTGCTGCTAATCTCATTTCTATGCCTTAAGAGAGACAAAATAGGACAGTATCACTAGCGCACCTCAAAATTTCAAGAACATTAAAAGTAATTCCTCGTGGCTGCAATTTTGCTCATCTTACAAAAGCAAAAATGGGAAATGCTGCAGAACAGGGAAGAGAAAGGATTTTCAGGGTTTGAGTAGGTAAGAATTTTTAGCTTGCTTTCTGTCCTCTCCTCAAAATCCTGGTACAGAACTCCCCTTACGTGGCTGATGAACGTAAGAGAGGGGAATAAAAGTTAACACAAAAAAACCCCACAGATATATCTACTGATAGAGCTCAAAGTGCCTGAAGATGTAAGCTAGGCCTCATTAACATCCTTCCAGTTTCCCAAAGTGTCAGAGGTCTCTCTGACATATCTCCAGATGGGGATATCAGCAGCCAGGACTTGAGAAGCTTCACAACCCTCACAGAGTTCTAACAGAAAAGCAATAAAGATAGATAAGTGTACCTTTGCCTAATATTTCCCATTTGCTGACATAATTCATTTTTAGAGCAGCATCCTCTTTCTTCCAACAAATTGAGAATGATCATCAGGCCTTTAATCAAAGCCTTTTCCCAGCACAGGGTCTACAGAAATTGCATCTCATGCTCTCCATGGGGATGACCTAGATAGAATTGCCAGTTTGTAGGCCTGAACAGTGATCTGCTCTCAGACTATCATACTCAGAGCAGAATCAACACCTAAATATATACAAATACACCAATCATCATGAACTACTTCAGTAAACAAGCATTTGCATGGAGTTTCTGTTCAAAGACCTGTCATCCACAGGTCCTGCTGCCACAGGGGAGTTGGACTAATATTCTCAAATGGCAGAACCTGAAGAGTTTTCATCACCCACTTCAGTTTCTAGAGGTTGCCTTTGACAAGCTATCAAACAGACCACAAAAGCCACCTGTTCTGTCAGCTTTTCAAAATACCTGTAGTGACTATTCTAAAATCCCCAGGACCTGGATGTCTCATGCTGGATTGCCAGAAAGCTCATCTAGTACTGCTTAGATTGAATAAACATTCAGAAGCTTCCCTTGTGATGCCTGAGAATGAAACTGCAAAAGAGAAGTGCAAATCAACTGTACAATTTCTGCAGCATTTCAGATCACTAAAGCTAGTGAGTGAGTGCATGCCTTGGGGAAGAAGCGGCAGGGCTGCCAGGAGAGTGAGTGCTGTAGCACCATCAGGAATTTGTCAGGTGGGGAACTTCACTGGGAACAGGGAAGGAACACTATTTCCTTTTGCTTTGTGTCTTCAGTTGTAGTAGGATCTGAGAGAAGCTGAGTGTGCCCTTAGTCATTGAGGGACCTGAACTGCACCTTAATGTCTGTGTTTATCTATAGGGGCCTCCCAGAATATAATTTCAAAACCTTTTCTCTGAGTTCCCATGGTAAGACTGCAAGATCACAACTTATGAAGCTATAGCAACCAAACCAGCCACTGATGTGACAAGCCAGCCACTCAGCTTTCATTTCCACAGACATCTTCTCATTCTGTAATTCCTGTACAGAGTAAGACTGTGCAGGAAATTGTGGAGGAATTTGTGATTTTTTAAAAAAGCTCAGCTTTTGAATGAATTGCAAAACTGAATTGGTAACTTTGTGTCTCTAGCAAGTTTAAAACTTCCTGAAACTCCAGCTGACAGGATTTGCAGCTTCAGTGACAAAATTTAGAGTCCTGGAGAAAACCCACTATGTAAAGCTCTCAGATGAATATATTTATCAACGTAAAATGTCAGTTCCAACTGAACTTCTGCCTTCCTTCTTCCAGTAGAAAGTATCATTCAAGGTAAATTTGAATTTAAAAAGCTGTAAAAGCACTTCAGAAACTCTCCACCAGCAGAGACACGTCATAGGAGTTATTCTCTTGCTCCACCACCCGTTGCCCACCTCCCTGCTCAACCCAGCACAGTCAGTACAACCATTCCAAAGACCACACTATAGATAAGTAGAGCAACTGATACAGAAAGCCTTTCTAAAAAAAAACCTTTTTACTTCCACATTAGCTGGGAAGATACAGCTGGGAAGAGCAACAGGAAAAAGAAACAAGCAGCCAAGACAGTCAGCTTTTTGTAACTGGAGAATTTACAACCAGTTCTCCACTGGAGAACACAACCAGTCTTCAAACACTTCTCCACTCAGCAGCCTTTAATAGTGCATCATGAAGTGACCAAACCTTAACAACATTTACTCCAAGATACATCCAACCTCACTGACCTCTGGAAGAGCAGTGAAATTTCTCAGTGATTAAACAATGCTAAATGCTTATGCACTCAAGGAAGGAAAAAACCACCACAGGCACTGATCACATCAACTGGGAGGAAAAAAGAGAAACAGGCATGAATCACATATTGGAAAAAAAAACCAAAAACCAAAACAAACCCATACAAAATAAAAAGGTAGCCAGCAAACACATCTTTTACTAGGTATCTTGATGTTTTTCATCCACATGTGCAGTGGAGGTGAGATCCACAAGAACAGTCTAGACCTAATTAATATGGTCCATCATTAATAAAATCCTGAGTAATTGCAATTCATAAAGCACAAACACGTTTGACCACAATGTGCATGTAAAGTCTAGAAGACCAATCACATCCTGGGTTGCATCAAAAATAGCATGGTCAACAGGCTGAGAGAGATGATTCTGCTCTGGTGAGACCTGGTGTACTGTGTCCAGTTCTGAGGCCTCCAAAACATGAGAGACATAGACGTGATGGTGTGGATTCAGAGGAGGGGCACCAAGATTATCAGAGGGTCAGAGTAACTTTCCTATGGAGGCAGACTAAAAGAACTGGGGCTATTCTGCCTGGAGAAAAGAAGGCTCCAGGGAGACCTGATAACTACATTTTAAGGGGACCTACAAGTAGGCTGAGAAAGGACTGTTTAGAGGGGCTTCATAGTGACAGGACAAAGGGCAATGGTTTTAAACTGGAACAGGACAGATTTAGGTTGGACATAAGGAGGAAGTTCTTTACAATGAAAGTAGTGAAATACTGGAACAGGTTGCCCAGGGATGTGGTTGGGGTCCCATCCCTGGAGACATTCAAGATCAGACTTGATGTGGTCACAGTAGCCCTATCTAGTTGGAGGCATCCCTGCTCACTGCAGGGGACCTGGACAAGATGACCTTCAGGGATCTCTTCCAACTCTATGCAGTCTGTGAATCTGTGGAAGTTTAATCATTTGGTATGTTTTAATTCATGGATGATTATAAAACCAATAGATACCATAGTATGAGGTATGTTTACTAAAATATAGTTGGGGAAAATAAAGATTTTTTTTTCCTGTTTTTAAAAATAACTGAAGCTACTTTAATGTACAGAGCCTTGTATAACTTGATTGCAACTACTATATATAGAGTATATTCTCTACTATAATAGGCATAAAGCAATCCAAGTGATTTTAGCTTTTCCATCCAAATGGTAAGACATTTCAAAGGTCTGACATGTTAAAGTACCTGATAATCAAATATAGATGATGTGTCAGTGCAGATGCTGAATTCGAATTACGATGTTCCAACACTACATTCATCTTTCATAATCAAAACTATTTAAAGAAACAAAACAGTGAAATATCCTCAAGAATGTGAGTGCATTTAGCCTCTGTAAGTGTTGCACTGTCGTCACAAGCTTAAACTTGATTGTTTGATGTTTTGTATTTCTTGTTCCCCGATTCCAAACAGTTAACTTAAAAATTCCTCTCCTTGCACTATCTGACTAAAAGCATATAATCTTTCGTCCACTGACTAGGTCACAGGGTCTCTGATGGCACCTACACTGTAAAAATCTGATCCTCAAATCAGTCTCCCCACTGACAAGTAACAAGTTCAGCTACGTAAAATACAACCTGCTTAGAGGGCACTGAGAAACACAACAGGCCTGGCAAGTTTGCCAAAAGCAGCAATCCACTTTGCCAAAACAAAGTGTATCACCAGCATACAGTTCCAAATAATTGTGGTCAACCAGACTTCTAGGTAGCCTCGAAGATTTTAGTAAAAGTTTTTCCAGTGCCCCTAAATCCTCCAAACTCCAAGTGAGGTAATGTTTACTGAGGCCAACCCTCACCGTCTGTTACCCTGCTGCAGTTTGGCACTATCAAGCACCAGGAATGCACTACAGACCCCTTCAGGTTGTTTTTTTTTCAATCCAACAAAATGAGCTTCCCAGAAGCATGAATCAAACCACTGTGGTTAAAAGTACTGATACTATCTCTTTAGTTTAGTTATCGGTTGATAAGCTTGACTTGCTTATGAAGTGTGACAACTAATGAAAACCTCATTTTCACCAGGGCCTTGCACACAGCGTTCAAATGATTTTAAAATCTAGATTAAAAACAACAACAACAAAAAAAAAAAAAACAAAAAAACAAAAAAACAAAAAAAAACCCTGTTTTTTTCTTTTTTTACTTTGCTACATATGGTGGCAATAATTTTGGATTTAAGTAAGATTGAACAGCTTTCAATCTTACTTAGATTCATTGCTTCTGCTTCATCTATTTTTTCTTTTATGCACCATTAACTCGGAAAACAGTCATTATGCTTCTCACTTCTGTTTACATTTGGTTTCTGGCCAATTTCACCATCAGGTACTCATGATGACACACTGAAATTATAAAGTTTCAGAAAGATTTTGAAGGGGAAGCATTTGCTAGCAAGCAAAGCCACTAGCAACCTAAGCCACTCACCTTGGTAAAATAAACCTTTTGGGTTTCGTATCTTGGTTTATATTTTACCAACTCTGGTTTAACTGGCACATGTCTTAGAGTCAATATTAAATAGGCAAAGGGTAAATATAGAATAGCTATTGTCAAAGTTTAAGTAACACTTTTTTCTTCCTTTTTGAAATAGAAATAGTTTTCAAGCACTTAACACATTCAGGAATTAAACAATTAAAGCTTTAAGCCCTCTGATAGCCTTAGGACCATGCTTTTATGGAGGGAGGAAAAAAAAAAAGAGCTCAACAAGTTTGTTTCGGGTTGGAATTACATTTTTACCCTAAGCAGCACAAAGCATGAAGTATGAACCTCAAAAGCCAGCCTCTACATGGTCTCTTACACACAGCAAGAACAGTATTTTCAGATTTCTAAGGATCACATATCACTGATCTGTAGAATCTGCTGGAAAAAAATACTAGCATAAAAATTGCATACAGTGTTTTATCAGAGAGAAAAACCTCCCAGATTAAATTAACAGAATGTTGTTACTACCTTAGGCAGATTTCTCCTGTCTCTGTAATGTTCGGGTGCCAGATCCTTGTCAAGCATTTTACCTTCGGAGGCTGCCAGGAGACAAGAAAACAAATTACAATGTCATCCTTTTGAATAAAACCACATCATGGTTACAAGCCACAAAACTGGAAAAGGCAAATGGATTTGATGTTTACAGCCTAGGTTTCTATGTTAAAGACACTGATAATATAACCTACAGGAGTTGCATCAACTTTCTCTGCCTTTTTAGTTTCTCTCAACTCTTTATAAAAGCTGGGCTAGCATTAGGCTTTTCCCCAGAAAAGCAACTTTAAAGAAAGCCAAGAAAATTTACTCTTCTCCTGTCTCCTTCAGGGGAAAGAAAACATTCCAATTCAGTTGGTATCTTGGTACTGTGTACAGTTCTGGAGCCCCCAGCAGAGGAAGGACATGGAAGTGTTGGAGCAGGTCCAGAGGAGGGCCACAAAGATGATCAGAGGGCTGCAGCAGCTCTCCTATGAGGACAGGCTACAAGAGTTGGGGGTTCTTCAGCCTGGAGAAGAGAAGGCTTCAAGGAGACCTTAGAGTAGCCTTCCAGTATCTGAAGGGGGCATACAGGAAGGCTGGGGAGGGACTATTGACAAGGTCTTGCAATGACAGGACAAGGGGCAATGAGTTTAAACTGGCAGAGGGGAGATTTAGACTGGATGTTAGAAGGAAGTTCTTTGCAGTGAGGGTGGTGAGGCACTGGAAGAGGTTGCCCAGGGAGGTTGTGGCTGCTCCCTCCCTGGAGGTGTTCAAGGCCAGGTTGGACGAGGCCTTGAGTAACCTGTACTAATGGGAGGTGTCCCTGCCTATGGCAGGGGGTTGGAACTAGATGATTCTTCAGCTCACTTCCAACCTTACCATTCTATGATCTTACCACTTAGCGAGTAAGGCAGTAATTTAAACCAGAAAATTACTAAAGTGTTTTTCCCGGAGGCTTATCCAAAGTCAAGAGTTTGAAAAACAGCAGAGGATGTAAACGATAATAACTACGTCAAAAGAACAGTTTCGTTTAAATGCAGACCTTCCTGTCCACAATTGAATAAAAAGTATTACAAGAAGCATCAAGAAGGTGCCCAAACCTGAGACACTAATGTAAAAACCCACCAACCTTCTTTTCAGGCACAATCACCAGATTTCTGAATTCCATAGTGGGTTCTGAAATACAGGTTCTTTAAAGACAGCCTTGTTTGCTCTAGTGTTGTGAAGTACATAAAAAGTGTGGCCATAAAAACTGCAGTAGCTTAGCAACAGCACGTTGTTGTTCTATCCATGCTCTCCAAATTACAATTTGCAGCTTTCAATCAAGCAGATGATTTCTTATAGTTAGTGTACTGGAATACATTAGCACACACCAGTATCTTTCATAACTTCAATTAAATCGGATATTAGAGATGTGGAGCTATTTGCCTTCACTGCTTCCCATGAAGTCTTCAGTCAAGAGACAAAGTACCTCAAATCGCTGTACTTGGGTGGTGGCATGATGTGTTTTATGTACTGCTTTTGTTCTTAACTGCCCAATTACCATTTTAGTAAAATATTCTTTTAAATAAGACTTCACAGAAATGAGACAAGAGAAATGCAACATACTGAATTGCTAGTCCAGCATTAAAAGAGGATCACTCTAGGTTGTCCTGTTCTGGCAGAGGGGTTGGACTGGATGCCCTTTGGAGGTCCCTTCCAATCCCTAACATTCTCTGATTTTGTGTGATTCTATGATAATGCCTCTCACAACAAACCTGCAATTCATAATGTAGACATTGACTTGCCTCCACTCCTACTTAGTTTGTTCAGTAACTCAAGGGATAATGGCTGCCCCAGTGCTGGAGCACAGCACTACTGAAATTTAAGTGGCATACAGAAAACAGTCACTTTTTTATTTTTCTTCAAAAGAAATGTTGTTCTTAGAAGTTTTCAAACAGTGCATCTTTTCATTTGCTACATCTTCACATTGTTTTGAAAGATTAGTTCTCAAGAAAGAGAAAGCAGCAGTGTTTGCAGTGTTTATTCTATGCTGGTAGTTCAAGACTGAAGAGTATATGTTTACCATGTGTACTGTCAAACATGGAATGTACTGATGAGTAAGAAAGGTAAAGACTATGCAAACTAAATCTTGGGGTTTTGGGTTGTTTTGGGTTTGTGGTTTTTTGGGTTTTTTTTTTTTTTGCTTGTTTGTTTGTTGTTGTTTTTTTAAATATAATCCCCAAATCCTCACAGTCAGGAGGAATTAACTAGTGTCTCATTATTTGCATCATGGAAGAATTCCTTTATCCTTTCATCAAAGCATTCTCCATAGCTAAAAATTAGAAACACCCACTCCTAGAAGTAAGAAAAAGGTTCTCTCTATTTCTTCCGCTGTTAGAGGGCAACTGCAGAAGTATCAATAGAATCTATCTTCAGACAAAACTTCTTTGAGATTCTTCAAAGTTATATTTGACTCATTTAATCTCTCAAACTCTTTCCTTCACCTGAGATATTGAAAGCTGCAAAAGTAGATGCAACCTTAACATGGGGTCACTATGGTGAATCTGTTCATTTTCTTATTAATCTCTAGGTAGTCATTTATCTTTCAGGATCTCTCATTAGTTCTGACTACAGAAATTGTCTCACTTCTCCGTCATTCTCAGTCCACTTAAACATATCAGTGAATACACAACAGATGTAAGTGTGTTGCAAGCATGTGAGAACTCCACAGATACTGACTTCAGTTTTGGTAGAAGCTTTTTCCCCTCATCAAATTTCTCTCACTTTAAAAATGCAGCTAATACATCATCTCTCCCCTCCATTATTCTCACCAAATGAGAGAATATAAAGTGCTAATCAATAAGGGACTGTAATTAACAGTTTCAGATCACAGTCAATCCACTTTATAATCTTTTCCCTAAAGAGTTGATGGAGTTCATAGAAGAAACTTGGAATTATTTAAAATGTTTTCTCCAGGCACTGGCAGTCCCAAAGCATTTGTATAAGCTGTCCTGCAACAACGACTCCATTTTTTTTTCTCCCCAGAGGCATTAACAGGAACACAGCTTCCAGAGACCAAGTTAGCCCCAAGATTTCTTGCCACTCTCCTCTACCAGTTCCTTAAGATCTTACTGAGTTTGGCTGAAACTGACCACCAAACAAAGCTAAGTACACGGTACAGAGAAAAGAAGTAGAAAATTGAGCCACGCTGCCCTGTGGTTTTGATGGACTCAATTACATAGGTGGAATAGGAGTTGTCTTACAGAAGAGTGGCTGCAACTCAAGAAGTCATGCACTTTGAGCCTCTGAGCTTTCCTGTGCTGCCACCAAGTTTCCAGACAGAGGCATTATAGAGCTTGAACTCAACTCCCATTCCATCAATTCCAAAACAAGAAGTGCATAAATAGGGTCAAAGAAGTAGATGGAAACCCTGTAACAGTGACATCTGGTCCTTCAGGGGGCAAATCCCCTTCAATTTTTTTGCTGTTTCCATAAGTAACTTATTGGTCAGAAAAAGGGCCAAGACTAACAGTACTGTTGTTACATTTCCAGTTTTTGACCACTGCCTAAGGCACCTCATGTCACATAAACATCAACGAACTGGAGAGTCCCTAAGATTGTCTACTCAGTAACACATCAGAATCACAGGAGCTGCAAACTAGACCTGGCTNCTCACTTCTCCGTCATTCTCAGTCCACTTAAACATATCAGTGAATACACAACAGATGTAAGTGTGTTGCAAGCATGTGAGAACTCCACAGATACTGACTTCAGTTTTGGTAGAAGCTTTTTCCCCTCATCAAATTTCTCTCACTTTAAAAATGCAGCTAATACATCATCTCTCCCCTCCATTATTCTCACCAAATGAGAGAATATAAAGTGCTAATCAATAAGGGACTGTAATTAACAGTTTCAGATCACAGTCAATCCACTTTATAATCTTTTCCCTAAAGAGTTGATGGAGTTCATAGAAGAAACTTGGAATTATTTAAAATGTTTTCTCCAGGCACTGGCAGTCCCAAAGCATTTGTATAAGCTGTCCTGCAACAACGACTCCATTTTTTTTCTCCCCAGAGGCATTAACAGGAACACAGCTTCCAGAGACCAAGTTAGCCCCAAGATTTCTTGCCACTCTCCACTACCAGTTCCTTAAGATCTTACTGAGTGCTTTGCTTGCTGTTTTGCAGCTTCCTCTAATGTCNCTCTGAGCTTTCCTGTGCTGCCACCAAGTTTCCAGACAGAGGCATTATAGAGCTTGAACTCAACTCCCATTCCATCAATTCCAAAACAAGAAGTGCATAAATAGGGTCAAAGAAGTAGATGGAAACCCTGTAACAGTGACATCTGGTCCTTCAGGGGGCAAATCCCCTTCAATTTTTTTGCTGTTTCCATAAGTAACTTATTGGTCAGAAAAAGGGCCAAGACTAACAGTACTGTTGTTACATTTCCAGTTTTTGACCACTGCCTAAGGCACCTCATGTCACATAAACATCAACGAACTGGAGAGTCCCTAAGATTGTCTACTCAGTAACACATCAGAATCACAGGAGCTGCAAACTAGACCTGGCTTCCAGTTTAGTTGGTGAATGTTGAACCAGATCAGCAGTATCAATCAGGTCACATCCCTTAAAGTACCAGGTCCCTTGTCTTGTAGCACTTATTGTTCCATCAGCAGTACTTCAAGACAGAAAAAAATGGAGTATGTTTATTTGGTTTTTAATATAAATTAATCCCCTGGTTAGTGGGGTGGTTTTTATTTTATTTTTAAACATTTGCTTCCATCTCCCACTGTCCTCCTTCTGGGCACTTGGTCGCCAAAAAAAAACCAAAACCAAACCAAAGCCAACCAAATACCACCAACAAAAAAAACCCCCCACACACACACACAAAAACAAAAACAAAAAACCAACCCTGTGCTTGAGGAACAGAAGTTGAGGACACAGAGGTCAGGCAACAGTACTTGGTGCTAAAGACATTTGCTGTACACACCATTAAGTGCTTTGCTTGCTGTTTTGCAGCTTCCTCTAATGTCTGTATGGACAGCAACATTCCCAGCAGGTTTTGTAAGCACAAACACTAACAAACTTCTGTTTGCTTTACACAGAAGCTCGGGAATGTGCAGCCTGCTCCCTAACAAGTGTAATTCTCTAAAAGGGCAAGTGACAGGTTTACCAATAGACTTCAACATTTCTAATGGCACAGCAGAATCATACAACAGTAAGATTGGAAGGGATCTCAGAGATCATCTAGTTCCAACCCCTGCCATAGGCAGGGACACCTCCAACTAGTACAGGTCACTCAAGGCCTCGTCCAGCCTGGTCTTGAACATCTCCAGGTAGGGAGCAGTAATTTGAGGAGACAGAAGAGAACTAGCTAACTGCTTCAGCTTTCTTCTCACAATTTATCTCCAACATCTGTTTCAGTACCAAATGCTTTGTTGTTACACACTATCCTGCCACCACCACCACAGTCTATCTGGTAAATAATATACAACATTGTTAAGGAAGTCTTTCCTTCACTCTGCACATCTAAGGTTAGAAAGAACAATACATTTAGTATATTTGGAACATGTAAAATATTAAAGGCAGATTTGTGGACAAATGGATAGACAAGCAGGGTTAAGCCATTTTCCCTCCCAGATATGAAATATTTTGAACTGTGGAGTAAGTACATCCCACAGTCCCTGCCTGGGACAGAAGGGACTACTCAGAACCACAGAATGTTAAGCACAGGAAGGGACCTCTAGAGATCACCTAGTCCAACTCCCCTTCCAGTGCAGGATCACCTAGGGTGAGCCACACAGAAACACATCTGGGCAGGTTTTGAAAGGTTCCAGAGGAGACTCCACAACCTCTCCGAGCAGACTGTTCCAGTGCTTATCACCTTACGCCATCAAGAAGTTTCTCCTCAAGCTGAGGCAGAATTTTCCCTTGTTTAAGTTTATACCCATTGCTCCTTGTCCTATTTCTGGGCCCCTCAATTTAAGAAGGACATTGAGGT
>VWZE01020441.1:7414-32171 GCA_013396675.1 Eubucco bourcierii
TTAAACTGGCAGAGGGGAGATTTAGACTGGATGTTAGGAGGAAGTTCTTTACAGTGAGGGTGGTGAGGCACTGGAACAGGTTGCCCAGGGAGGTTGTGGATGCTCCCTCCCTGGATGTGTTCAAGGCCAGATTGGATGAGGCCTTGAGTAACCTGTACTAGTGGGAGGTGTCCCTGCCTATGGCAGGGGGTTGGAACTAGATGATCCTTGAGGTCCCTTCCAACCTTACCATTCTATGATTCTATGATTCTATGATGAAGTGAGATTCTATCAGGGAGTGCAGTGATAAGATAAGTAATGGTAAGTAACGGCTTCAGGTTGAAAAAGGATAGATTTAGATATTAGAAAGAATTTCTTTACTATGAGGGTGGTGAGAGTCTCAAAAGATTGCCCCAAGAAGTTGTGAATGGTGCTTCCTAGGAAATGTTTAAGGCCAGAGTGGATGAGTCTTTGAGCAACCTGATCTAGAGGAAAGTACCCCTGCCACGGGCTACCACCCCAATTCATTCAGTGATTTTATTATTCTGTGACTTTGAGAAAATTCTTTTGTTGCCAACAGAGTAGGATAGTGAGAAACACTGTTTAACGGGGGAAAAAAAAATGTAAGTGTATTAGAATGTAAATTATTGTTTAATCATATGTTTTCTGCTCCGTTTTCAAGCCTTAATCCCCTATATTCCTATTTTTGAACACACTGTAAATTATTATCTTCCTGAAGCAGCACAGACCTACTCACTGAATACTATCAGAAGTATTTTAGGGTATCAGACTTCTATCATAATAGTTTAAATAGGCAAGGAATCTTGAATTATAATACTTTTAAGAATTTAAAGGTATCATTAGAAGTCCATCCTATGGTAATACTGTAAAACTAAAGAGAAAATAATATAGTCTTTATATTCTGTTTAAGACTACATCTTTATTTTCTTTTTTCTGATACTAGAATTCAGCTTTTTCCTCCTGTTGTGACTTCATTGAGATTTATACTGTGCTTTTAAAATTAATTCTTCACAAACACTTTTTATTAGCAGTGAATTATACAGACATTATACATAACATATGCTAAATGCTGATTTTATCGGAAGGTCAACATTAATGTCCTGTGCATATTTCTGAATATTTGCTTTAGTAGTGGATCTCTATTAATAGTTGTTTGCTGATGATAACAAAAAGACTTTTCCCAAAAAATATTTAGATCAGGTCCTGTAACAAAATGCTTGCTCACATAAACTGACTACTGTGCATTTTGAAATTATCTTTAATACCTTCATATATTCAACATTTCTAAGGATCACTTATCATTGTTTTGAACAGATGATAACACAAACTGTGCATGACATCTAATTTCACCTATGAATACAGTAAGTCTCAAAATTAGTTGAGAAATGTACTATAGTTAGCCACTTCTCAAATTCTTAATTTTAACAATTTGCTAGTGCTAGGTGAGAAAGTGTGTCCAGTAACCATCATATAAGATGTCAAGACACCTCAAAGATAGTTGGAATACATTACCTTGAGAAAAATAATTAACAGTAGACTTAGTTTCCCATCTGCAGACTAAATTAAAATATGATTTTTTTTTGTTTGTTTTGCAACTTGTAACTACTCCTAAGGTAGGTTTTCTTAAGACAAAAAAATTATTTGTTTGAAAATACTTTCTGAATTATTCAAAGGACATCTTTGGGATGAGAGTAACTCTCAGTTTTCACAGGTAAGTAAGATCCATGAATCAAAGACGTTATAATCAAAGGAATCACTGGTAGTTAGAGATAAATGTTTCCTCTTGTGAATAGATACACATTTTTATTCTCACTTTAGTTTAATATTTTTGATAATTTAGTTATGAATAGATACAAAGGAAAAATGGACTACAATGGTAAGAAACTGGGGAAAATTCAGCAATCATTGTTAGCTCACTGCTGCATGTGTCTAATGTTCCATGGTATTATTTAAATGAACCACTTTGAGAATATCATTATAGTTTTTGGATATCACAGAGAAAATGCTCTCTATGCAGAGATTTGTATCAGAATAATTTTCAAGTTCTGGTCAAGAGAATAAAGGTTTCAGAAGTACAAACTTGCATGTAAATAGATTAAAGAAAGAATAATTAGAGAGAGGAATTGTTGTGGTGTGTTGGCATGCCAGGTACCCTCTAAGCTGCTCTATCATTCCTCCTCCTCAGATGGACAGAAGGGGAAGGGGGGAAAGGGAGGTTCATGAGATAAGGACATGAAGAGATTGCTCACCTAGAATATAACTAGAATATAAACAAACAAACAAACAAGCAAACGAAACTCAAAGACTCAAACAAACAAAAAAACCCCCAAACCCAAACAAAACTAAAATAAAATAATCTACCAATTTGATTTTTTTCTCGCCCCTAAATTTATCTTCAGAACATTTACCTATAAATTGTCTGTGACTGCTCCTGGTTTCTGAACTATAGACATATAAATCTCATACACAGAAGGAACTTCAAGCACTAGAAGTTTTATGAGTTGAAGTTTTGATGTTAAATGGGCTAGAGTGGACAAAAAAAAAGGTGTAACAGGTGGGGCTCATGCACCCCATCCTGGTATTTTAACCCTGTGTGGCAGACACACTCAGTCTTAGGTGAGCCTCCATCCCTTGTCAGTTACTGACCCTTTTCCTGGTACCCTTGAGTGGGAGATTTTCCCTTCTATGAGTGAGTGTGTTCATATTTTGTGTCATCTTTCTAAAAGGAATAATTGCAAGACTTAAGAATTAGTTGTGTAGCATTACATTCCCATCTAACACCCAAACTTGTAGATTGCTTTGGTCCATCAGAGTGCTTGGTAATTTTTGGTTGGAATATTTCCACATTTTGAGTAGCTACTGGTGTCTGTTCAGTAAGTGCTGCTACAAGACCCTGTTACAGTTCTTGTACTTTGATAAAATTCTGTATGACATGAATACTTGAGAGAAAAATGTTTGAAGAGTTCTGTAAATCTCCTTTTCCCTGAAATTTGTTTTTATATGATAACTTTCTAAAACTATCTTCTTACTTAAGCATTTGACAGTACAAAAAGGCTTGATAATTTTCTGGTTTTTTCAAATCATGCATTCATTATGTAAAGCTGATATTTCTTCCTGTTTCAACTCATAGCTTTCATTCAAATAAAAGTACAAAGCCACACACACACAAAAATTCTAATATTTATTGTGTTTTCTTGGTTTAAAAAAAAAAAAGTTTTCAAAACTAAATTATGTGGCTCTTAGTTATCAGTTGGGGAAAATAAAAGGGAAAAAAAAAAGTAGGCAAAATAGATGATGATTTCCACTCCAGATCTTTCCAAAGTGAAGGACCTGAAAAATGAATCTTATGAAGAGTAACTGAGTGTGCTAGGGCTGTTCAGTTTGAAGAAGAGGAGGCTGAGAGGAGACCTCATGGCTGTCTACAACTACCTGACATTGTGGAGAGGCTACTGCTGGTCTCTTCTCACAGGTAAATAGTGATAGAACAAGAGTGAACAACCTAAAGTTGAGACTGTGTAGATTTAGACTGAACATAAGGAACATTTTTTTTTTCCCATAGAAAGAGTGGTCAACCATTGGAAATGTGCTACCTGGGGAGGTGATTGGGTCATGTGTCTAAAAGTTGTTTGGATGTGGTGCTTGAGGATATGGTTTTGAGGGTGAACTTTGTAGAGTGGGGATAGCACTTGGACTTGATGATCCTGAGGGTGTTTTCCAACTGGAATGTTTCTGTGATTTTGTGAAAGCAGAGTTGTGAAGAAAATATACAATTCAGCAATAATCAGGTAGCCCTAGTTTTTTTAAGGTAAACTAAAGGTATATGAGAGAAATCCCAGCCCTAACTCTTAATTGTGAATAACTGATATTTAACAGGAGCTGGATAAATTACTACAAATCTTTTTCATTCCTATAACTATAATATGACACTATGTAAAAACTACACTGTGCTAGGGAAATTTAATTCTGTATGTTTTCTAAGTTGGTCATTGCCTCAAAATACAAGGTACAACATCTTTTCTTCAGCCTGGAGATCAAGTAAAAAGAGAACATCAGAGAGTGGCATAAACTGTCACCTTCCAGATTTTTGACACACACTACTGAAATACACATTAAAGAAAATATTTTGGTAAAGAGAAATGATTTCAAGTTGGCATACAATTTCAGTATTAGCCATACTAAAGTGGAAAAATGTGAGTTTCTTTTTAAAAAGGGCACACAATACTGAATTTGAGATAAAATCTCCCTGGACTATATGATATCTGTCTGAATGTGTTACAAGTTTATTACAGAAGGAATGAAAAATGGTACAAAGGTCACATAGTCCACACCTTACCAATGCAGTGCTTACATCTCTGTACTGGTTTCATTGGCTTGTGTTTCTGGTAGTTTTGTTAACCCCAAAACCTCTCATATCGACCTAAAGTAACTTGTTTAATATATGTATAAATATACAGTATATGTGCAAACACATTCAGACAAACATATGGGGGTTTTCAGCATGACAGATACATGCTAGTATATTTGACAGTTCTGTTTTCCTCCTATATTCAGGCTGTTCTATATAATGGCCTTAAATCTCTGTTCACTACTGTAAATTATGCCACCATCAGATTGTACTAGTGAAATTTAAAATCCCTCTTTAGTTTCTCTTTTGACTGTTTATGATTTCTCCATCTTGTATACATGTGAAAGCATTCTCTCAGCTTCTCTCCCATACTTTGTCTCTTCTCAAGCTGTTGTGAACCACCTACCTTGCCATGAGATAGGATTACAAGTTAATTTACCACTCTTCAAGACCAAGGTGTTTGTGTTAAGCGAAGATCAGTGAAGGTGTCCTGACAAATTGCTGAAGGAAAGATTCTTGCGAAGATAAGACTGTCCTGCTTTGCTGAAACTGACGAAGCAGGGCTCAAATAACAGGAACACCCAACTTCAGAGCAGCTTTCAAGGGTCAGGATGTCCACTCAACAACCTCTGCCCAGTTAATGGCAATTTAATATTAAAGCTGACATCCCTCAATACGTTAATGAGGAAAGTCAGGGGCATACATGACTATGTTACTCAGCGTTCCTCCCAAATCATGCTAAACACCACCTAGAAGGCAGGAACAATCTGAGCAGGGATATAAAACCTATGAGGGGGATTTTTATTGCTCACTGCCTCTGGCATTGGAGACTGTACATTTAGCTGGCACTTGTACCAGGGTCAGGGAGGGGCCTACAGTGCTGGCCAGGACAAGCACTACCATCAGCTGTGACTGGGGGAGAAGACAGAGACAGGGAAGGTTGATGAGCTCTACACCTTTTTCTCCCCCACAAAACAGGAACACTTTTCTTGGTGAGAACTGTGCCTTCAATACATGGCTTAATTTTTGCTGCATTACAGTTAGAGCTGTTGTGAAGGTTTGCATCTCTGTGCTGATTCTTAGTCAGGATTTAATAATCCTGTGAACGTCTTTGATGCCATGTATTAGAGCTACAGCAAAGGTGCAAATCTTCACCTTTGTCAGATGCTACATAGGATTTGCTAATCCTGAGATCATCTTACTGCCAGTCCATTTATCACCGGCAATCCTGTATCTGTTGTATTTATCATTTTAGAGCAATTAAATCATTTGAATGTTTTAACTTCTGAGATGTGACAGAGGAAGTCGTTATCAAGGCACCAAAAAATGGAGGCAAAAGGTAATTTTCCAAATAGTTTCAGCAAGAATGTTAGGCCCTGACACAGAGGAACACTGGGGGGCTTTAATGTGAATGTGACACATGAGAAACATTCACGCATCTAACAGATTTTTCAGTTTCCTGAGATTCCTCAAAGCACTTCTGTTGCAGAAATCCTCCTGAATTCACCTGAAGTTTATTTGATTAATTTAGGAGCACCCCAACCTAACTTTCATCTGCATCTGCCATATCCATGGGTAGAGGAGCAGGTAGCCAGTGAAACCTGAGAGGAAAGGGGAGAAATTGAGTGAGCTCTGAGCTTTACAGCTTTGAGCCAGAGAAACGATTTTGAGTATTGACTGTGGATTTCTTTCAGAGCCACTAAGGTTCCTGACAGCATCAGAATATTGTTCCCCTCACAGATACTGCCAGAATACGTAAAATATTCTACTAAAAATGTGCCCTTGAGATTCAGGTACAGAATTCTGAAATAAGCAATTACTGTGATCATCCTGAATGACAACTCATGAGCAAACAAAGTACTGTGAGACATCTTCCATTTTCCTTTCCATCAACACACAGAAAGAATTGTGAAAGTCACTCTAAAGTATACCATGATAATTAGGGGTTGCACATTCTGTATTGTAATCAGCTTAGATCAACAAAAGTTTCTGAAATACAAAGAACTTACATTTATTATAATGTGCTGTGTCGTCAAACTAAACCATGACCGAGGACATACACAAAGACTACAGAATCATAGAATTCAACTCTTTGGGTTAGAAGAAAGTTTTTATTTAGTACAACAGGGTTAACAGTTTGAATTGCTTACTTATTTTTAAATTCATTTTAAAATATGCTATATTCAATGCTTTTAAAACAAAAGTGTTTCGTAGATTGTAGAGCTTAACTATATACAACAGCTACATTTCACTTCTCATAATGCTCATCTACTAAAATGTAACTATATCCTCTAGCTGCAATTAGAACTCTTCAGTATTATGAAAAGAGTTTTGGTGTTTGGGTTTTTTTATTATTGTTGTTGTTTTGTTTTGTTTGTGTTAGATTTTTTTTTTTATTGGCTTTTTGGTTGTTTGCGGTTTGGTTTGGTTTTCTTTTGTTCTTATTGTTTAGTTGTGGTTTTTTTCATAGATGAATATAAACAGTACATAATTGAACAGCAAAACACTGTGCTGAATTGTAGCTATGGGTTAAGAAATAAAGTTTCTATTAACTTACATTATTGGAAAGATAAACACAGTCTGACCCCCTTACAATTTTTCCCATTTAGTGTTAAAAGCTATTTTGTTTACCTTTTCTAATTCAAATGAATATTGTAGTTGTTGCCCTGTTCTAAGATATAGATAGGTATTGATAAGATATTGAATCAGTTTAATTCCTACTGTAATACTCCAAACTGAGTATTAAATTTAAAACATTTGTATATGCATGCACATGTATGTGTGTGCTTGTGTATATAGATATGTATGTGTATATAGCATATCATTACAGAGTAAATAAAGTACTGAAAATTGCCAGTACTAAACTCACATAAAATGTTGTGCTACTTGGTTTCTGAAGATAGTCACCTTGCAAGAGAAACATTACAATAGAAGGCTAACTAGGCTTTTCTGTTGTAAACAGCTGCTTATATTAGTTAAGCTCATCAACAGAAGTTTGGTGCAATTAATGCATTCAGTTTTAATGAAACATACAAAACTGTAATTGCAGTCATAATTATAATATAATTAAATTCCAATCATATAATTAAAGCTACATAAAAACTTTGCCTTTGAAACAACTTAGAAAACCACCACATCTATTCATGTCTACTTCTCTATGACTTTTCTTCAAAATATATAGATGTTCTGATTTAAGACAGTCCCACTTCCTCTTGTCCTTCTCATGGTCATGTAAGTAAAACCACAGGGCACACTGTGGTGTATGTGCCTCCCACATTCTCTTTCTTGGATAGGGAAGCACCTGCTCCTAATAGCTGAAACATGGGAGCATGGAGGTGGAAATATGACATGTTCTTTTTTAGTTGATGTACCTCCTGAGAAGTGGACAGCTTGCCGCTGTCAATGCCTGAGTAGCCATGGTACCTGTCGGTCTGCCTGCAGGTCCAGAGACCTTCCCTTGCTCCTGAGCATGTTGAACAGTGATGAGAAGGGCTTGATAGATATGGGCCATGCCCCAACATATCACAGTGATATCTGTCTCTCAGGAATTTCCAGTCTGACAGGATAATTCTCCTGAGCATTTCACCAGCTTGTCAGGATTTTTCTCTTGTCTGGGGGTGAAATGTTAAGAAATCAGAGGTGACCACCAGCCTAAGCACTTGCCCATGCTTTACCACACATCCTGTCACTCATAAATATCCAGCCTCTGGGCAGATCTCCAAGTGGTATTCTTGTGAAAAATTTCTACTACTTTGAGTGAGACCAGGCACACATTTAGGAGGCACAACTACTGAATTAGGCTGGTTGGTGTCCCAAGGATATTCAAAACCTTAAAAAACTAAAAAAAAAACAAACCCAAACCTGTTCTCCACTGTTCTATCCATCAGCTGGATGGGATTACATCACTTGCAGTCACAGGATAGCATTAATCCATTCCCTTAGGTAATAAACACCACCAGAAAAAGCACAAAGAGTCCAAATGCATAAACTTTTACATAACTTCGCTGGAGCTGGGCCACAGCACATTGGCCCCAGCCACCCCTTGAAAGCAAATACATCAACTTGGTAATTACAGTATGGGGGGGGGGATTTTTTTTTTTTTTTATTTAAAACCTTAATTAAATACTTTAATTGTCTTGCTTCTCATTATCTCAATTGCTTTTTGGGTCACACATTGGGGTGCCGAAATAGAGAGTCTTGGTTTAAGACATCCTGCTCTAAAAATCAAGCCCCTGCCTCCTGCCATCTCTCCCATCCCCTCCCTGCACCACCCCACTCCCTAGCCCTCCTGGATAGGAGTAATACAAAAAAGAAATGGATTGACATGAGGATGAGATAAGTAGTAGCCTATTTCACAGAAAAGCCGATGTGCTGGTTTGAGGCTAACTGGAATATTTTAATGAAAAAAAATCAGATTATGGGCTGTGAAAAGAAAAACAATGGTGATGTCTACTTCACTCAGGCTTACTGAGATGTATAAAAACAAGAACACAAACACAGATAACACAGAGAGTCTCTATCTTTCTGGGAGTCAGTGTGTCATCTGGCTTTCTGCTGTGTAACCCAACTAATCACTCTGCTTCTAACCTCCCTTGCCAACCCTATGAACTCACCTTCCACGTAAGGCAGACCCTGGGATAAGGTAGAGGGGTGGAAAGAAGGTGGAAGGGTGATTGGGAACTCCTCCTGGGGACTCTGATTTCTGGGAGGGGTATTGTGTTTCTGTATTACCGTTAATCTGTATACTTCTGTAAACATTCATGTATATATCTGCTTGTATACTGTTCTAAGCTGTAAACAGAGCTTCATTCCTTAACTTCCAACTGACTGAGCCTAGTCTGGGTGATTTTCATAGAGTGTGTGTGGGGGGGGGTGTGGGGTGTGGGTATCTCCCAAACCATCACAGCCTAGCAAAAGTGGAATCAGAAGCAGCAGCAGAAGTCAGTGATAAAACAACTCACCCACTCCCGAAACCTGCAACTAGCCCAGATCTAAAGACAATCATCCAAAAACCAGAAAAAGTAAACAGCAACCAGATACAGGAAGCCTTTCATGTTACAATCCTAACTACAAGCAAACTACTTTACTCCAGCCATCACTTTTAAAGTTGGTAAGACATCAACATGGTATTGAATACTCAGCAGCAGATTCAGTTGGCTTACCCCATGATAAGAGCCAATAATAGAAATTTAGAAGGAAAGTACAACTAAGAAAAACTTACATAGTTTACTTGATAACCTTGATAACTATTATTTGTGCATTTATTTTTTTACTGTTCAGATAGGTACTTGAATGCAGACACATCACTTAAAGCTGTGGTCTTGTCAAATTTCATTAGGAAAGTAAATCTGGGCCTGGTCAGAACTCAGGTAGCGGACATCAAAGACTTCACATGCTGCAGGAAGTGATCACAGAATCACGGAATGTTAGGGGCTGGAGGGTAACTCAAAAGATTTAGTCCAACCTCCTTGCCAGAGCAGCATCACCTATACCAGTCCATATAGGAACACATCCAAGTGGGTTCTGAATACCTCCAGAGAAGGAGACTCCACAACCTTCCTGGGCATACTGTTTCAGACTCCATAAATAACATCATGTAAGTTGATCTCACAACAATGTTAAGAGCCATTCTGACTTTGCATTCTGTCATTGGAGACAGATGGTGTATTTACTGTCACTTATGGATACCAAACAAGGTACAGCAGTGTTCTATTTGTGAAAAAAGACAAAAAAAATCAGGGGAGTATTATGCCTTTGAGGAAACCTTGTTGCTTGCTTCTAGTATTTGGATAATTTAGTGCATTAACCTAGGTATATTTAATTGACAATGAAGATTTACTTCCATTGCAGTACCTCTATTTGGAACATAGATGTCTAAGCTAGATAGGATAAATTGCTTTCTCCTGCTTTCTGGAAGTACTTATGTGTATTTGTTGACTCAGGCTGTCAACACATGAGATTAGAAGCTTAAATTGCATGCCTAGATTTTAAGTAATGTGAAATGACTACATAATATCTAGGTATCAATAACGTGTTTCCTGTTCTATACCATATAATGGTGGCTCAGTTTGTTTTCAGGCCCATATTCCCATTCCATGCTGAGAATGGAGTACTCATGCTCTGCTTTGTAGGGAGCCATCCAGTGTCCTTTGAGATGACAATAAGATTTAGTTCTGAAAGCTCTAGAAACCTTTTCCTTCTAAATGATATGGACACCCTCTCTATGTTGTCCAGACCTTTCACTCACAAATAACTCACTGTAATGCAGCTTCCCAGGGCTGTCCTCTACCTATCTCTTTGGCACCATTCTGTAAACAAATCAGTTTGGATTCAACAATGGTGTACTATATCAATCATTTTAGCCACTTTTAGCAAATACGGTAGTTAGTATGTATTTGGGTTACATAGCAACACAGGGAATACAAAGGAGATTTAGGTCAATTGTTTGATTTCATTTAGTGCATAAACTAGTGATGCAACAATTACTTTAATGTTTGATATTCCCCAGGAGAAGAGTGAATTATATATCTGTCCCAAAATAGAGCCTCAACACAGCAAAACTCTGGAAACTTCATAATCCAGTTACATCCCAATCCCCAGGAGGGTGGCAGATGATCTACAAATGGCAGGAATACGTTTTTGTGGAGATCTTGGCTGGTAACATACCTGAGTTGTTATTGTGGTATAAAAAAACATCCACGCCATTCTACAAGGCAACTGGGGTACATATAGCCTTTAGAGTATGTTCTAGCTTCACTGGCTGAATTTGTGGTCTTGGGAAAGGCCTTGATGCACACAGCCTGGTTCAATCACACTTTTTATTTTCACATCTACTCTCTCTCTACTAAGAGTGTTTATACATTGTGGGAATGCAAGAAGGCGAAATGTAAGGAAGAAAAATAATAAGAAAAATAATGAACTGCGTAGAGTGTGAGCAACCTTGATTCCCAGAGCTTAGGGTGTCTCCCACATGGGAGAGGAGAGAAGGCTAAGATAACAGGCCAGCTAAGATAACAGGCCAGGTGGTCCAGGGAAAAACAGGGTGGTACATCATCTGTATTATGTTAATGGTCTGTCTATATGATGGTATAAAAAGTAGATTTGGCTGTAATAAAGAGATACCTGCATGGCATAAAGATGCATCTGCATGGAATAAAGGGGCACATGCATCAAACCAAAAGGGGTTGCTGCCTTTGTTTGGTACTACTGACAACGACAGGTGGTGCCCCAAGCAAGGAATTTAGCCAGGGTAGAGGGATGGCAGTAACAGAGATGATGAGGCGGCAGATCAAATTGTGTCTTGAGTAGGTGGGACACCGAGGGGGAGCTCAGGGAACCATAACAAGATGGTGGAGCCAAGCCAGGGATCCAGATCAAATTGACACCCAAGCAGGTGAGCTATTGAGAACAATTGGTACGCAGATGTCTCATGAAAAGAAATACTAATCATGTTAATGAAGATACTAGATGAAAGGGCCATAAAATGTGAAGAACGTACTTTAAGGACTTTGTTAATTTGCATCAAATGTAATGGTAGTGGGGTAGTTGCACAAACTACCTTTGAGGAGGGGACTTGTAGAGAACTGGGGAACATGCTTTTTGATGTCACCACTAAAGATGATACTGTTTAACAACCCGGCCCCTAGTGTTAGAGTCCTTAAAACAATTAAAGAGTGACTGAGCTACAAAGGCAGACGCTGATAAAGCGATAACTTTCACAGAGGCAACAGTTAACAAAGATGATCAATTACCATCCCCTACTCCACTGCCTGCAACATTTACAGCAGAGGCTCGTGGGTGTCTGCTTGATGACACTCCTTTGTTTGTGAATGAGGGATGGGGAATTCGGGCAAATAGAAGGAACATGGAGGTACTGCTTCCCAGTGATTACAATTTTGGAGATGAGCCTATGCTTCTGGCTCCATCCATCCTACCCAAGGAGCAGACTGTACGTTTTTTGGGACTTTGGGGTCTGGGGGAGTAATGGTGCTTGCCCACCATTGACATTGATGAAATGTGAGGCTGTAGGGGACCTGGAGTTCATGAGGGGGTGCTTGGGATCTAGCCTGCAATGGTGACTGTGTCTGCAGCAGACCCCCAGTGCTTAGGAAACATATACAAGAGCAAGTGATTGTAAGTGGGAATGCAGGCCTTGCCACTGCACTGAGGGGAGGAAACTGGAGACTGGGAGCTCCATTTGATGTGCACCTACCAGAGTGACAGCAAGTTGAGATGTCTTTTCCCTTGCACAGCTTTGGTTTGGAGGAGCGGTGGCCTCTTTTCTCAACCTTGGGGAGCCTGCTGGATCAGGAAAAAAAAAAAAAAAAAAAAAAAAAAAAAAACATTTGAAACAAGAAGACACTTTGGAACCAAGGGTGGTGTTCATGCAGTGAGGGCCTTGCGTCTGGTGTTTGGAGTCCGTGCATTTCTGGGGGCAAGGGGTTGTGGATGGGGAGGCGAGGCTCCTGTGTTTACTATTGTCTGTTCACAGTCCAGCTCGGTTCAGCCCCACTCCTTCCCCTCTTCATCCCATCCTTGCAGTTTTCTTCTTCTCCAGAAGTTGCTTCAAATCTTAAAGTGGCAGTGTTAAATTTGTATTCTAGTTATAAAGAATGTTTCAGAATTTTGTGGGTGCAAATCCTGGTACGGATAATATCTCCAGAGCTAGGTTTTTTATTGTAATAGATCTTAGAGATTAAAAGTTAATGGATAGGATTGTTTTGATATGAATAATGTAATCTGGTGTAAAATTGTAGTAGGTGAAGTTTACGATGGAAAGTACGTGGAATGCAAGAGGAATACATAATAATAGTAATAACAATAATGATAAGTGATATTAATAGAGGTATAGGAACAATAGGAATAACAAATAATGAGCAATTATACTAAGTCTTAAGTAATTATAATAAAGTATGTTAAGTAGTTTATAATTCTAATAGAATATGACAAGTGGTTAATAATTATAATAAAATAAGTTGTGATTAACTATAATAAGTTATGATATGTAACAGTAAGTAAGTAATAGAATAATATAGGATATGGAATAGTAACTAAGTCATAGAATAATATAGGATAGAATAGTATTGGATGGAGTGGAATAATACAGGACCTCTTGTTATTGGCTGAAGGGTTGGATCCAGTTATTACTAAAGATGGGAATAATTGCTTTATTAATCACGTATGTAGTAATGCTTCACATAAATGTGTAGCTAGGTGTCTGTCTCATTCAGCAGCAGGCAAGTATTTTTCTTTATCTCCATTTTACTTCTCTACTTACCCATAGACTTGCTTCTTGCTCCCCTTCACATCTCCTATCATTTTCAATGTTAATCGAACTTTGGGTTCCTTAACTCTCTTCCTAGAGACTGGACACTATTTCTATATTACTTCTGAGTGGAGTGTCCCCAGTTTTATTCTGTATGCTTTCTTTTTGTGCTTGAGCTACTCTAGGATTTCTGCAGTGACACACTTGGCTGTCTGCCACACCTTTTCATTCATATTGGTTGCTATTAAGGTTGCTCCTCTTGCTTTAAGGAACTTTTTTTGTTGTGAAGAAAACTGGATCCCATCAGTCCCTTTGCTGTAAAGTCAGGGTTTCTTGGTCCCTGAAGAAACTGATTTTCGTTCTTATCTTCAGTGCTGAAGCACACAGTCTCTATTCTGCCACAATGAAACATACAGATGAATAGAAGCCATCTCACTGACAATAAAGAGACCAGAAGAGATGTATCTCTAACCCTTGCAACTGTTCCACTGATTCTTTTTTTCATAAAATCTTTGTATCTATCAATGTGAAAGTTCCTATTAGAAAAGAAAATTTATACTTATAAATGTAGTGACCTTGAATATTTTCTTTGGATATTGATTTGCAAATTAAATCTTAGGTAATAGATGACACTTTTACTCATTAATTCAAATACCAATTATAATTTAAACTAAGTTAAAGAAAAAGTACAAGTATCATTATCATCATTCATTGGATAGTATTAACTATTTTACTATTATGAAATATTAATGATAGTATTACAATATTTTGAATAATATATTCACATTTAGATATCTACATAAAAGACTCTCAGAAAAACAGGACTAAGACATTTAGAGGTCATCTAGTCCTTTCCCTGCCTAAGGCAGAATTAACTGTCCTTATGATTCTACATAGACAGTTTTCTGCATCTCTTAAAGGCTTCTATGAGAAAGACTCTCCTAGCAATCTATGACTGTAATTCACTACCTTACCTTTGCATGTTTCCCCAGTGTCTATTCTGAAGCCTCTGTGTTGCTTTTGAAGCTCATTATGTCTTACCTGATATATTATGATTATGGAGGACAATTTAATTCTCTGTGAATCCCCTGTGGTTTACACCTACTCCAATACCATTTAGCTACACTTCCCCTATTTTATTAATAAAAAAAACCAACCCTCTTCAGACATGTTAACAAAGCAAAACTATATGACTCAAAACTCTATTTGTCATTTTGTAAAAAGATTAGATTGTTTACATTAGTTTGACCCTTTTGTTCTTCATAGATCACCAGTTTGTGTGCTGTGTACTTCGCTCTTACCTATTTTGTACTTACAAATAAGAATTTTTGTTGTTTATTGCTGATTTTTTCAGAAAGTTGAAATTAAGGTAACTTATCTATTGTTCTCTGCTATTGTTACCTGATTTATCCACTGCCACTTTAATTTTTTTTTCACACACTTTAAGCTTTCTACTATTCATAATTAATAATCAGAATGACTATTGCAAATAATTTGCTTATATGTGTTAATAGAAGCTATGCAGTTAGTTTATAAGTAACTATACCTACACCATCAATTGTATATTACCTCAGCATGCTATATTGGCCATTTACTCATCATATTTTCACTCATATTACTGAATCATCTATCAAAAATGAGATAATATTTCTGGTGATCATTTTTGTTACAAAGGAGAAAGTGCTGCTGTGGCAGTAAATTATTATCACTAACAAATTCTACTTGTGCTCCTCTGAATCATATGTAGAAAATGAGATTGTTTAGCTTGGGATGAATTTTTGACAAATGCTACAATCTTTAGAAACCGAGTTTGAAGACATGATCATCAACTCTAAAACAGGTAAGTTTTACTTATATTAAAAGATTCATTTTAGATCTTCAATGAGAACCTGACACTTGAGAGGAAACTGTTGGCATATACAAATTTATTTTTGTATACATTATACATGAAGAAAAGATTTAGTTTAGTTCTTATATCATCTGATTGTGCATAGTCATATGTTATACTCATAAATAAAGAAATCAATATTTTCTGTCCTCATATGCTTCACAAGTCTACTTCGATATATAAAAACAGGCCTGCTTATGAAGTTTTTCAGATTTTAAACTGAATTAGGATTTATGCATAGGAAATATATAAAATAAGTAGAGGAAGTAATGCTCTTTAGACATGCACATTTCATATAATCTTTCCATAACAGGTCAGAGAATAGTGACATGTATGATGTTCCAATTGCATATTTTTATATTGGTTTACTATTTCCATCTATATGCAAGAATCTGCAGCTTCCCTGGAGGTTATTCTAGCAACTTTTGGATGTATTAAATTTATTTGAACTAGAAAAATCAGTGAAGAAGTGAAATAGTACTGAACAATAGCAGGACTCTGTAGTGTGCACAAATACATTTACAGGAGGTCATTCCTCCTGTGAATCTGTTGTATGTGCCAATTTGTTGTACTCTTCATTATAATAGAAGAAGTATGGGAAGCAACGAACTGCAAACCTTACTTGGAAAACACATAACTTACAAACATCCAATGACAACTGGGGTAATTTCTAAGGCAGATTTCATAGTTGCCAATGAACATTTTGCGGCTTTCATTAAATGGACTTAAAAGGATTTTAATTGAATTTTTTATTTTGGCTAACAACCTTATTTTAGTAATACTAGATCTACAGCTGTTCAGCTCTAAAAAGCATTAGTTAGGCTCAGGAAAAAAGTCCCTAACAATACAACTGAGATCTAGACTAAGGGATTTGCCTGAAAGTGTGTAGCAGATTTCTTTTATACACTTGGTTGCTAACATTTTCTTGTTTCCATTTATGCATTTTTTCTCCATGATAATAGGTTGTATGACTGCTATCTTCTCTGAATTTGCAAATCATATGCTACAGAAGAGATATGAAGTGGGAGAAAAGTCCAATTCAGATGGAAAACGCAGGTCAGTGTGAATTAAGTTTGGACTTATACACATGCTTCTGCCAGTATAGAATAATGTACACATTGTTCAAATCTAGGAAAAGGTAATTCCCTGTTGTAAGTAATGAAATCATACATTATCTAAATATATTTGGAACAGCTGATCTCATAGTTGCTAACATAATGCATGCAAATTTTTAGAGATTACTCCTGTTTTAGGCACAGAACTAAGTTTCAGTTCACTGGAAATGAGTATGCCAAATATGGAAAATCTATGACTCTCTACAAATAATGTTTTTCTATGTTATCTTCCTTCCCTAATAAAAAAATAGATAAATATCTTGATAAAACACAGTGGGTCAATGATACCTCTAATTCATTTCAGAGTTCCCAGAAGTGTGTTTTATGATGATGTAATGAAAGAGAGAAGAGAGAACTGTTTGCTATATAAGAGTAGGAAAAGATAAGAATAGCTGTACTCTGCTCAGTTTTAATTTGTCTTTATCATACTGAGTCTTGAAAGTTCATGTTACTGCATGTACAATATACAAAGCAAAGGTCTGTGCGGGTTTGAGGCTAATTGGAATATTTTAATGAAAGAACTTAGATCATTGGTTGTGAAAATAAAATCACGATGAGGTCTGCATCATTCATTTGTTTGCTGAGCGGCATAATAAGCCAAAATATTAGCAATCACTCTCACTTGGGGCTGCATTGCTAGATCTAATCGCTTTCTCTTAACTCCACTCTAATATCTCTCCTATAACCTTGGCTAACAACACATAAGCTTTGCTGGCTTTTGGTTTTTGTTAGTCTGAGACAGAGAAGGAGAAAAAGGGGGTAGTTTTGAGCCTCTTCTGGACAGTTTCCTTTGATCCTTTGGATTTCTGTATTATTTCCATTTTGTAAATAATTGTAAATACTTGTAAACATATTGTGTATATATGCTTGTAAATTTTGCCATGCTGTAAATATGGTTTCATCCTACTTCCAAGCCATCTGAGCTAGTCTGGTAAATTCCAATAGTGTGTGTGGGAAATTTCCTAATACATATCAAGGTCAAAACAAAGTCACTCTTAATACCATATTGAAAAGGGGTGTTCCAAAGTTTGTCTAAAATGAGATGCCATGGTAAGATTGTCTGTTTTTTTCCTTTTCCTCTGGATTTTATTTTAATCAGTGTGGCTGCATATGACAAAAGAGCTGAAACAGTTTGTACAACTCTATCTGTTGAGACTGCAAAAAGATACAATGCAGGGAATCTAAAGATAATGAAAAATTGTTTTTAAAATGTTTAATATAATTCCAGGCTTTGGTTTTTTTGGTTTTGTTTTGTTGTTTTTTTTTAACTGCCTCATTATTATTTACTACTTGAGGTAACTCTTTTCAAAGTTTTAAGGTCTTCTTATAAATTTGACACTATATCTTTGAAATCATAACAACCCCCAAAAAAACATGTTTTGCTTTCAAGATTTTAGAAATAACATCAATATTTTAAAAAAGGACATCTAAGAATCTGGTTTAAGCACTGCATGAAGATACATAAATATTGATAAACTTCTACTGATTTTAAATTTTGCAGTAATTGGGTATTTATTCACAGACTTGAGGTTTCACACATTACTGTTATTGACATAATTCATTTAGTAAAATAATGAAACTTCAAGTTAATATTTAATGGCAAATAAGACAGAAATCTCTTCCTTTATAAAAGTAGTTTATTGATTTATTTCTGAGAAAATTGTATAAGTAACTGTCATTTAAAGTCTATTTTGCACTAAAATTATTTTGCTTTCTCTGAGGATTTGACTCAGATCTACTGTAAGAAATTTGTTAACTAATAATAAGGAATTACTTTCCTGAATAAACAATCTCAAGTTTTTCTCACGATAGACACATTGAAATGCATTGATACAGTAAAATGTTGTCCAGGATATAATCTTCTACCAGGATCTAGAAAATATAATTTGGCATCATTTTTATCCTGTTGTTATTTATTTATGGGTTCTTCAGCATATCAACCTGATGACAGTTTTCTATCTCTGGCTTTTAGCATATCAACCTGATGACAGTTTTCTATCTCTGGCTTTTCTGACAATATTTAAGATATGATTTATCCATAGGAAGAGCCTTACTCTGTATGTGTAGAATTATAACAGTTAATTTCCTCTCACTGGAATGACAAAAATTAAACCCTTTGTACTCAGTTCTTTTCAAAGAGAAAATCAATAAGAAGTCAAAGACACCATCATAGCATAGGCTTGAAGTAATTTAGTATTTTAAAATTAATATAATTTTTAAAAAATCAATACAGAAGTTAAATCATTGCATTTAGATATCAAGGTTTAATGATTTTGGAGTAAAGTCACACAGAATATGGCTGAAAATATAATAAAAATTTTAAAAAGCCATCAAACTCTGAAAAGCCATCTTGTCAGCTGAAACTTGAAAAAATGCATAACATAAACAGCTACACTTGGCTCTTGACATTAATACTGTTGAAATATTTTTTATGTGGCCCAGGCATGTCAAAAGAGCATTGTCTCAGGTTAGGACCACAAGCTACCCAAGGCTAGAGGACAGAAATGACACTCCTTTTGAACAGCAGTAATGAAAATACTGTGCACTGATTGGAAGTTTAAAGGGAGATTCTATTTGCAGGTGCATATACGCAAAAGCCAATGCGATAGAATGAATACATCCACAAGCTAGACCAAGTCTATCAGACTAAAATGTTCTAGAATCCTCTGCCTCTTCCTCCCTCAGTGGGCCTGAGAGTAGGCCAAAACTGCCCTTCCCAGCTTAGGTCTACAAGGCCTCAGCAAGCTGCATGATGCAGCTCAAAATTCTCTGCCCTGGAAGCCATCTTCCTCACGCAAACCGTGAGATAAGTAGGGATGTGCGCTCTTCCCAGAGAAAAGAATTGAGGGGAGGAAAGGCAGGGAAGAGAAGAGAACAGTATCAGCCAGGCACTACCTTAGAAGCTATGACACTGGAAAGTGGAATAGAATAACAGTATTACAATATCCTGGGACAGTCAGGTCTGTCCCCCAGTCTGTAGTTTTCTTAAGGGAACCTGGGATCTCTCAAATTACCACAAACATATTGATCAGCTTTAACTGATGATATATCCATAAACTCTGCAACAAATACCAGTGTCTCTTTCTGAAGTTCATGAAGATGCCTAACATAATAGATGATAGTGCATTGGCATTGCTAAGTAAGATTTTTTTGTGTGTTTATTTAGAAGTTGGGTGCTTTCTGAGATATTAATAAGCAAATTTCTTCCTGTCTCACTTTTTTTTTTAGTGTACATTTAAATGCCTAAGAAGGTTTAATAAATATTTTTTCCAATGTGTCTGAGTGACTTCGGGACATAAAATTTGAACCAAGATTGGTAAATTTTTCTTGGGTTTCTGTATGCGAACATATCATAAATTTCACATAGGTTTGCTCCTGGACCTGAACCAGTCTGACTCCACGGATTTACTTTTCCTCTCACTACACACAGAAACACTGTGATTTGTAATAATATTAAACAACAAAAAATCAAAACCACAGTGTGTGAACATCTCCCTCTGAATAGTGTTTTCTTGCAATTTGGATGTGAATTTTGTCACCTATAGTTTACTTTCAAAATCACATGGCCTCTACTTCACTTTTAAGACAGTTGTTATGATATTTATAATCTTGGTAGTCTTGATGATTTTTCATGAAGAATAAAGAACTGCTATTACAGAAAAATTAAGATGTGTTAATGTTGTATGTCAGAAATAGCAAGGTTTATGTCTAACCCAGAAGATTTCTAACAGTTTCAATGGATTACATTTTATTTTATTTCTGTGAAGGTTATGAAAAAAATACAAACAAGTATTTATAAGCCTCCTGACAAGTAGACTAGTAGAAAACAGAAGGAGCAAAGTCACTATCTACCAAAGACCTCCTTAGGAATACATCATAAAAATAATTTGGTCTGACTGACTTAGCAGGGAATTCACACTGAATCTCCATGCTCAACAACAACTATGATGGTCCCTTTGGACTCATGTTCATTCTTCTGGAAGAATATAGTGTGTTGTATAGGCCAGTCACATAGACACTGCTTCTTGTTCGTGTCGATGATGATCTGACTGACAGTTGGTGACATATTGTGCATCCAGGGGGACAGAAGAATTCTCATACAGGGGTTGCTGATAACCTTCCCTGTGAGTGCCTCTCTAAATAAGAAGCAAATATAATGGGATTATATTGATTAGACTAATGACAAAGCTGATGGTAAGTTGTAATCTCCTTTAAGAGGCCATTCAGAGGGATAGTCTGCTGCTTAGTTAAAATTATTTAACAGTCTAGAATTAGTAGAAGCCTTTTCTGTATCTCTTTTGGTTTTTTTTTTTTTTTCCCCCAATCCTTTTTTTCCTTACAGCATGTACCCAAGCCTGTATGGTGGAGCTGATGACTGATGATGACGATAGTAATGATAATGACTGCTTGATTTTTTTCTTATGCTGCTATTTTCTAGTCCAATATGCTGAAGTTTATATAGTACATGCTAAAACTTCATTAGGAATTTCTGAGATGAATGATTCCTATTTTTTTCATTTTTCACCTGAAAATGCCTTTCATTATAAAAAGAATTTTGAATTAAAAAAAAAAAAAAAGAGAGTAAAAATAAACATATTTAAAAAAAAAAAAACAACCCCACCTCACAATAATAGTAATTTAAAAAAAAAAGAAAATCACATCTGGTGCTATTTTTAAACACGTTAAAATCATTGGCATTTCAGGAACAAAGAAAGGCTCTTCTATTTTCTTCTTCTTCTATTTTTCTTCTTCTATTTTCTATATATCTTTATTAATCGAAGTACCAAAACCAATGAATGACAAGAGAGAGTTCTGCATATTAAAGCAGGATCTACAAGGTGATTTTCATATTGGGACAATGTAAAAAAAAGTATAAAGCAGTTTCCCAGGAAATAAACAAAAATTACATATTGTGTATTTCTTCAGTCACTGTGACTGTGGCACTGCTGAACAACTCTGGGTATTCTGAACTCCAAACACTGAGGGTTAGGATCAGAGATTAGCTGTTGTCTTTCATAGACCCTATTTATGAACACAGGAGACTGAAAAGGTATTGATTTTTAAAACATCCATCAGATTCAACAATCAACCAGGACTACTACAGAGATTCCTTACCTATATGTATGATAGCAAGGTATTCATTTTCCATTTTTATGATTAGCCATCGACAATAAAGGTTAGAAAATAAGAGAGTGAAGGGTATGTACTGAGTAATTGTGTATCACAGCTGAAACATAGTAAGTTGAATTGACCTTGAAATGGAGAACAGCAGAGGAGGGTTGGGATAATTCTCTTTTCATACATAAAAAGGAAATTAACTTCATGTCATTCCTACTTTCTTGACCACTGGTTGTTATCCTGAAGGCGTTGCGCTTGAGAGATTTTTATTAAAAATACTTTGTGATTATGATTGGGCAATCCAGAGAACCACATTAACATTGGCCTCAGAGAAATTTTTCCACATGTCATCCCAGCCAGAGGCTGAAAAGCTATAGAAGTTAAGGAGGAACGCTAATTAGAAAAGGGAGAAGATGATGGAATTGAGTATAAAGATAAAAAACAAACCAGAAGAAAACAAATAATAATTCTATTATTTTCAAAATTGTGATGGTGTGTGTTCTTGTGTGTATTTCTAGCTCAATGATGTTCTCACATTTTAAATTACGTTACATATTCAGTGAGAAAGCAAGCTTGGAGAAATAGTGTGTCATCAATTTTTTTCAAGATTGAAATTCTATAGCATGACTTTTTCATGAAAGTCAGTACTGTAAGTTAAAAAATGAAAAACATATGTAACTATTGGGGATGATTGTGATTCATAAAACATAGGTTTCAAAATATGTGTAACTATAATCTGTCACACACATATGAGGTGGAGAAAAATAAAGGTGTTATCTGAAAGTTTGTGTCTTCATGGAAGATCTTTCACATAGGTTCTTTCACTAGTAGTTAGACTGTGACAAACAAAACCCCCCAAACCAAATAAACGAAACACCCCTCAAACCTCAAAAAACAAACAAAAAACCAACCCAACCACCCCCCCCCCAAAAAAACAAACAAACAAACAAACAAAAAAACCCAAACCAAACCAAACCAAACAACTAGACATTGTAAAAAACAAGACATGGTAAAATGAGATAATTTCTTTCCTAAGAGTGAGTGTTTATTTCCATTCATTAGTTAACAGCAGTCAGAATGTTTAAAGGAAGACATTAATGACTTGAGTGCTGAAGATGCCTGTATTTGATTAATTGTATTCAGTCCTTGAAGACTAGATCATTTCAGCACATTATAGTCTCAGAGAGCAAAGAGGTGAGCAGAAAACTTTTGTTTCCTTTTGAAGTGAGTAAACGTTCACATGCTCACGTGTTCCAACTTTGTTTATGCTATTTTAAAGTATTTTTTCTTCCTCTATATGCTGATAAAATAAGTAATTCTAAAGCTCCCTGTAGTTTGGAACCTATCACTTATGAAAAGGACATAGTACAGCTGTTAAGATGCTGATGTGAAGCACTAAACATTGTCTTTGTAGGCTGAGCAAAGTGGACTCTGCATGGATTTTCATTGCCTTTAGAATTTGCTCATCTGATAGGTTTTGGAGAAAAGTTGCTTGCCTTCAAGGAGAGGCAATTTTTTTTTGGTTTTTTTTATTTTTTTAATGAGGAGTGTTTCTTGGTTTGCTAGACTTGAAATTACTACTGAGTTTTCCTAATAATGCCTTTAAATGACATGTCTAGCAGAAATGCTTGTCTTATTTATTCTTGCTAGTGAGAGTGACATGCAATTTATAAGTTTTTAAATTTTTAAACAAGCTGTTGTGGAAGTCTGTACTATAAAAGTGAATTAAATAATATTTTTGAAATTCCTAAAATTCTCTTATTCATGTCCGTCTACTGTGATAAAACTCAAGGTGGTAGGTGCTTAATAAAATGACTGACAGGCAATATAATGCAAGTCGCTGGTAGCAGAGCTAGTTCCATTGCACACAATTCAGTACAGCTTAAACCCCATATCTGTGAAGGATGATAATTAAAGACAAATAAATATGAGACATTTAAAATGCCAAACTGAACAGACATAATGCTGTACATTTTTAAAATTTTAATTCTTTTCCTGAAAGTTCTTTTTTTACAAATTCTGCATGTTATATATTCTGTTGCCCACAAACCTGAATACCCAGTGCTGGGATATTATTCACTTCCTAATGTTTAAATTGTGATAGCATTTGCCTTCCTTTCTCAGATGCCTGTAGAGTTGCATGCAAATGAAATATTTTTGATTCATACATTTAGCATTCCAAATAAATCTTTCTGATGCACTAAACAGCAGAATACACATACATAAAATTTATAAAAGGAAAGAAAGCTTTGTGAACATGAAAATACCTCTTTTGTTTATAGATTCCTCTTTTTTCCCCAACTGAATAGAAAAGGATAAACTTTCTGACATAATATAATCATAGAATGGTAAGGTTGGAAGGGACCTCAAGGATCATCTAGTTCCAACCCCCTGCCATAAGCAAAGACCTCCCACTAGTACAGGTCACTCAAGGACTTGTCCAACCTGGCTTTGAACACTTCCAGGGAAGGAGCATCCACAACCTCCCTGGGCAACCTGTTCCAGTGTCTCACCACCTTCACTGGAAAGAACTTCCTCCTGACATCCAGTCTAAATCTCCCCTCTGCCAGTTCAAACCCATTGCCCCTTGTCCTGTCATTACAAGACCTTCTAAATAATCCCTCCCCAGCCTTCCTGTAGGCCCCATTCAGATACTGGAAGGCTACTATCAGGTCTCCTTGAAGCCTTCTCTTCTCCAGGCTGAAGAGCCCCAACTCTCATAGCCTGTCCTCATAGGAGAGCTGCTTCAGCCCTCTGATCATCTTCGTGGCCCTCCTCTGGACCCGCTCCAACAGTTCCATGTCCTTCTTGTGCTGGGGGCTCCAGAACTGTACACAGTTGAAAATATGACACTTGTTCATTTGTCGTGGTTGACCTTCCTCTGGACTAACCAGAAGACCAAAGTAGAAAAGAAAATCTGTATCTTTCTAAGCAAAACCAGTAGCTGCTTCTGTATTATGCTTTTGGATAATTTCTTTAAATGATTCACATCTGCATTAAAAAAAAAAAAAAAAAAAAAAAAAAAA
>VWZE01020443.1:9435-28445 GCA_013396675.1 Eubucco bourcierii
AGGAGTGAAGATCCCTTTGTCACAGAAGAGTTCCATCTCTCAGAGTTCCAGTATCTACAAGAGTCCCATGCTTGTCTCTTGTGCCAGGCCATCCACCACCCCTCAGGGTTCTGTCCTGCAGTTCCTCCAAATGAAATTGCCACACCACCAGTCCGTGCCCTTATCTTTCTTCCCCAATCTAAACACAGTTGTTCCAGATTTATTTAACCTTTCCCAGCACTTCTCCAACCACCTTCTCAATGGACAACTGAAAAGGAGGAGGATCTGGTGGTGGACAAGAAGGAGGTGGCTGAATAGGGAAGAAAATCATTACGGGGTTTGTGCCATTGACAGAAACCACTACCAGACCAGGACTGTCCATCCCCATCACTGCCTCACCGACCAGAGGAGGCGCTACCGTCAGGGCACCCTTGTGGGTCACCCTGCAGCTTGAGCTCAACACCAGGGCTGCGGCTGCCACCTCTGCCACCGCTGAAAACTCAACGGGGATAGGCAGGGCCACACTGCCCTTTAGCACTGAGCCTGACTGGTCACCCTGTGCAAACCCGAGAGGAGTGTGCGGGAAGGGGAGCAAACCTCCGCCTCTGCCCATGCTCCATACGGCCTATCCGGCCACTGTAAAGTCAAGAATGACTCGCAGCGGGGGAAGGGGATCCCTGTCGCTGCTCTCCGTCAGTACCCTGGCAGAGCACACTCCAAATGCAGGCTCACCATTAGCAGTGGCTACCTGCCCATGCATGTTGTCTGTACTGGGACAAGAGGGGTACTGAGGCAAGGCTGTTTCTTGTGGACTCATCAGCTCAGCCCCTGAACAGGGAGTGGCTGCGCCCAGCAAGAGGATGGCCACCACTGCCACCAACCCACCTGGTGCCGTCTTTGTAGCCCTGCCCGGAGCTACAGGACCAGGGGAGGCTGCCAGCACAGCCGGAGCCGCCTGCGTTTCCCCTCCTCGGCGCCACTTGCGTTTTCTCAGCCCACAGATCCACATCAGAAGGGGAGAACACGCAGGGGTTCGCCAGCTCCACTCTACTCCACCCATCCAGCTCGACCCGTGCGGCACCGCTCGGCACTGTGCTCTGGGTCAGCTTGAGACGTGGCCACTTCAGGGGTGGGGGATCCAAAGCATCCTCAACTGCCTCAGACCCTCCAAAACGCTGCCTGCCACTTGCTTCTACCCCCTCTGCCACCTGAGAGGGGCACTGCTCACGTATCCAAGCCTCCCAACTCTCCAGTACAACTTCACTAAGAGGCACCATTTTTCTAAATTTCAATTCTGTATTTTTCTCCAATTCAAACTACGCAAACCAGCAACTTTTCTCTTCACAAATCAAGGAACAGATCTCCTTGTTGTTCTTCAAAAGGTTGGCCTTGGGAAGCTTTCAACTGGGAGAGCAAACTCAGTGAGAGGCTTCCTGTCTAGTTGCCATTTACTTCTGCATGTATTTAAATATCATTAACTGGCCTACATGAATCTTTAGGCTTATCCCACTATGGCCATTTCAGGATGCTATGTGAATTGCACATTCTGGAGTTGAGTTGTGTGCCCAGTAACGCTTTCTTACCTACAAGTTAAGTAATTGTTAGTGTAAAGCTGTCTCCATCAACAAAACATTTGCTGCTGTGGATATGTGTTTGTGGTAGTTTTGTTGAAGTTTGATCCAGTGCATTTGCCTCTGGGCCTGTTAAGTGACTGGGTTTTTCTCCACTTCCCAGGCTGTGAGGTGATAGCTGTGAACACCCGATCTACCAGCCAGACTTTCATCTACAAGTGTGATGCTGTGCTGTGTACCCTTCCCTTGGGAGTGCTGAAGCAGCAACCTCCAGCAGTACAGTTTGTGCCACCTCTTCCTGAGTGGAAGACTTCTGCAGTGCAGCGTATGGGATTTGGCAACCTCAACAAGGTGACTTGGTCAGGCAGAGGGTTGCAGTAGGCAAGGGGCTGCAGCAGACATAATCTGAGATTTGTAAAGAGCACGTGTGGTGGGTGAGAGGAAGAACACTTTCCACTGCCATTTGCTAGGCTTCGATCCAGAAAATTCTGTGGAGGACTGTAAGGACCTCTTCTCTCCCTCCTGCATAGATTTAAACGGGTTCCGTTTCAGAAGTAGGCTGAGCCACTGTAGTTCAAGCAGCAAATCTGTGGTCTCTGAGAGCATGCTGAAGTTGGAGGACAGCACAGATACACTGTGTGTGCACAAGGTTGTGTACCTTCACCACGGTTTCCTTTCCTCACCCTTCCAGTGATGAACATCAGTGAAGGTATTTGGTGTTTTTTCCCCTGAGGGCTCCTCCTGACTCTTGATTCTGTTTGTTCCCAGGTTGTGCTGTGTTTCGATCGTGTCTTCTGGGATCCAAGCGTCAATTTGTTTGGTCATGTTGGCAGCACTACTGCCAGCAGAGGAGAACTCTTTCTGTTTTGGAACCTGTACAAAGGTAGCTGTGGTGGATCTCTGCTTCTGCAAGTGTTTTGTGTAGCTTTGATCTAGAAAAGAGAGGATGTAAGAAGCATGCTGGTAGTATTCATGTGTAGGTATGATTGGAATGCAGTGTTTGTAGGAAGATAAATGGAAGCAGAGAGCTCCACTGACTGGCAAACAGCTCTGTACTGAACTGGGCCAGACACAGGTTTCCTGATGCTGAGTTCCAGGCTGTCTGCTGGATGCCATCACTGCCTGTCTGCTGGAAGGTCTGCTTTTCTGTAGGCTTGCTTTATTGTCTTGCACACTGGTGAAGCTGACCTGTGACTCAGTGGTATGTTGGTTGCTCCGATTAAGCATCTATTTAACTGGCACTGGTATTCTGAAAACCTTCCATTTCTGATTTTTATTGTGCTGTATTAAAAAAAACCAAAAAACAAACCCCTGTCCAACATGGTTTTATACTATTTCAGAAACAGAGCAAATGCTGTGTGTCTGCTGAAGAACAGTGCTTTCTTAATTACCTGCTCTGGCAGGAGGATCTGTACCCTCCAGGAAAAGGATGATTTGTCTCTGCAGCATTTCTAGATGAAAAGTTGTTTCTTAGTTCCTAAGGCTCCTTGAAATTCAGATTTTTTTTTTTTTATGACCACTTGAAACATCCTCCAGGCTCTTCCCTCTTTCACTAAGCTGTCTGGCATGCACTTCAGCCTTAGTTCTGAAAGCCTTGGTTTGCTGGATGTTTTTCAAGATGAACTGACAGTTCGAAGGCAGACCTCTTTCAAGTGACTCCACCTGACCTGGGATGACTTGGTTGCTGTTTCTGCCACAAGAGGTTGCAGAGGATGATTTCAGGAAGTGCAGTTTTTGTCATTGCCATGTATGGTGCTGAAGGCCAAAGTGTGCATGCAGGGAGCAAAAAACCAGAGATGTGCTGTGTCAGTTCTGTCCAGATGCTTTGAAGGTCTTGTCCTGGCAGAGACCAGCTTGTCTCTGAGGAGTGGGTGAATGGAGTGAAACTCATTAAAAGACTACTTGTGTCTTCAGTGCTGTTGGGTGACCTGTTGTAGCTCAGACAGGAATCCTCCCAGTGGTCTAAGCCTAGTTCAGGTGCTGCTGAGGAATCACAGAATGTCTGGGTTGGAAGGGACCTCCAGTGGTCATCTAGTCCAACCTCAAACCTGTCTCAGGAACTGTATGCATGTGCCAGAGCAGCTGGTCTCTGCTGTCAATGCCCCTTGCTCTGCCATGCTGTTGGATTGTTATTGTAGCTGCATACATGGTTTAAGATGGAGAGGCTCCATCAGCATAGCACAGAGGATATCCTGGCAGAAGCTTTCAGTGTCTCTTGGAAGTCCAATGGCATTTCAGGCTCTGTTTTTTCTCTCATAGTTGTTCACTGACCACATTATCTGCTTGCCATTTGGTAAATGTCCCTGCCTCCAGAAGAGAACTTTTTTGTGGAGCGGTGACACTTGCTTAGCATAGAAGCAGCTTTTCTGAGGAGCTGGAAGCTCCATTTTTCAATATGGTGCTTTTCTATCAAAAGACAATGCATGGCCTGGATAATTGCTTGGAAGTTCAGGGAATCTCGTTGTGTCAAGTATGGCAAACCAGGAAGAACTTTGCTGAAATAACAAGGAAACCCTCCCAATGCCTGTGGATTATAGAAATTAGGTTTTTGTTCTTCCCTTCTTCAACCGTTTGAAAGACTCTCAGAAAACTGAGCTCAGCTGGAGAAGCAATTATGTATCTGTTTTTTCCCTGATCAACTACTTTCAGTCACAGAGGTCCTGCATATTCAAGTGTCTTGATTGTACCTTGGATAGTGTAATTATCCTTGTAGTAGTAACAGTCTTGGGTAATGTAATTACACTTGTAGTAGTAACAGTCTTACTAGTCTGACTTCTTCAGAATTTCAGAGTTTTGTTTTATAAAGAAGGTGTTCTTGGGGCTTCTAGCCACTAGATTTCAACCTAACTCCTGCCAGTTTTCTTTGTAGGCAGTAATTTGTTTGGAATTTCTACCAGGAGATTTCCATTTACACTGGAACGTAAGGAATTCACTAAGGATTTTGGACACTTGTACAGAAGTTGAAACCAAACACTTAGCAGGGACGTTATTTCCCATTTCAAATGCTTGACATTTGTTTGTAGCTGTAGCTTCAATAATTCTTTTTTTTTTTTTCCTCTCTCCTTCCCCATCCCCAGCACCCATATTGTTGGCCTTGGTGGCAGGAGAAGCAGCAGGGATCATGGAGAACATCAGTGACGATGTCATCGTTGGGCGCTGCCTTGCCATCCTCAAAGGCATCTTTGGCAGCAGCGCTGTGCCACAGGTTGGTACAGCAGCACCTCTGAGCAACCTGGCTGCATTGCAAAGCAGACTGCAGTTCTCAGCAGCATGGCTGCAGCGTGCAGCTGTCTGGAATGTGGACCACCTCTTGGTTGATCAAGGGGCTCAAGGTGTTTAGAATCACAAAATCATTTAGGCTGGAAAAGACCTTTAAGGTCATCACATCTAACAGTTAACCTGGCACTTCCGAGTCTGCTGCTAAATCAGGTCACTCAGCACCATGTCTCTGTCTCTTAAATACCTCCAGGGATTATATTTCAACCACTTCCCTGGACAGCTTTTTCCAAACCTCAACAACCCTTTTGGGGAACAAGTCATTCCTAAGGTCCAACCTAAACCTGCCCTGGTGCAACTTGAAGCACTTTCCTCTTCTGTCAGTTGCAACTTGGGAGAAGAGATCAATCCCCACCCCACCTTCAGCCTCCTTTCAGGGAGTTGTAGAGGTCTCTCCTCAACCTCTTTTGCTCCAGGCTGAACTGCAGGTCTCTCAGCTGCTCCTCATAAGAGTTGTGCCCTTGACAGTTCCCAGCTTCGTTGCCCTTCTCTGGACACCCTCCAGCCTCAAAGTCATTGTAGAGCGGAGCCCAAAACTGAACCCAGTACCCAAGCTGTGGCCTCACCAGTGTCCAGTACAGCAGCACAATCACTGTCCTGCTCCTGCTGGCTATACCATTGCTGATCCATTGTCTTAATAATAGAAAAAGAAATGGAACAAACAATGCCCTGTGTGCATGTGCAGCTGACTGCAGAGTCTGAGTGCCAGAGCAGGAGCTGTGTGCAGGGTGCTCTGGTGACATCTTGTAAAGAAACAAAGTATTGCCACCCAGACAAATCCTTCACTTTAGAGTGCATTAGCAAAGAACATGCACCTGCAGTTCCACCATGAACCTTGACCTAAGGACTTTTTTGTTCTTGCAATGTGGATTTGTTTTATTTTGCACTAACTGTAGAGCTTGCCCTGTCCCAGCCACTGAAGTGTCTGTCTTGTCTCAGCCTAAGGAGACTGTAGTGTCCCGCTGGCGTGCTGACCCATGGGCCCGAGGGTCCTACTCCTATGTAGCAGCTGGATCTTCTGGGAATGACTACGATTTGATGGCCCAGCCAATTACTCCAGGACCAGCCATTCCAGGTGCTCCTCAGGTGAGAGATGTTCTTGCAGAGTGATTTGCCTATTTTTGTGCACACGAGTGCCGATAACTTGCAGTGAATGGAATGTGTACAATAACTTGGTTCTCCATCCATACCTTCCTACGTTTGGTGTCATTTGTTTACGAGAAAAAGAGCTTATTTACTCAGAAAGTCAATTTGGTGATGTTTAAACACTATAATGCTATACATTTATTGTGTTTCATACTCCATATTTACATTGTACATTATCATCATACTTTATCGAGTGGTAGTGAATTGAAAGAGTAGGAGTGGAAGGAACAGGAATCAAAAGGTCTCCCTCAAATTGGTTGTGAACATGATGAAGGTCTAAGTTCACTTTGAGAGGATGAAGTTTTGAAATCCATAGCCCTTCTGACAGCACCAGCAGAGAACAATGTATTTAGGTCCTTCATTTAGGTCCTTTTTCTAGTGATGCAGGACATTAATAAACACAGCTATGGATAGAGTGGTTCTCTGCAGAGTAGAATGTATGGAAGCTTGGGGTTTCCTATTTTCATGGCACTATCAATAGTGGTTTAGGTCTCAGCTTTAAGAAACTGGTAATATGAGTGAATTGCTGAAGCTTTTATATGCTTGTTGTGCTAGAGGCCATGTCTGACCATCCTTGTTCCTTAGCATGTGTGGTGGCTTGGCTGCAGAGCAGACACAGCTCGATGCCATGTTCAGCTAGCACTTACAGCTGGGGATGCTTATCGTACTTGTCTGTCTGGTTCTGGAAGGATTGGTTTTCAAGTGGAGCTTTATCTTTGTACCTAAGCAAGAACTGCCAAGTGTTCGCTGGTACTGCAGTCCTTTTCAGACGCACGGAGCCACCCTGTGATGTGAGCAGTGTAGGTGCAGATTTGCTGGGTAATTTGTAGGACGTCGAAGAAGAGACTTGTGTTCATGGAGTCTGGGCTCTGAAACATTCTGCTTGGAAATATGTGTTTGCTGTGGCACAAACCCTAACAGTGTCCCTGTCCCCCCAGCCCATCCCTCGGCTGTTCTTCGCGGGAGAGCACACAATCCGCAACTATCCCGCGACGGTGCATGGTGCCCTGCTGAGCGGCCTGCGGGAGGCAGGGCGCATCGCCGACCAGTTCCTGGGGGCCATGTACACTTTGCCTCGCCAGCCTACACCTGGGGTCCCCCCACAACAAGCTGCCAGCATATGAGAAGAGCGAAAGGTACCAGAAGAGAAATGAGAAGACCGCAGTGCTGGTGTGGCAGACTCTTTGGAGTGAAGATACTCCCCCAGTGTCTGCTGAAGGGACCCAGCCATTAGTTGCTGTCTAACACTCACATTAGAATGACTCTACACAAACCTCCCTCACCTTTTGGCTTTGACATCCTTCTACAAAATACCTCCTAGCTCTCTGGAGTATCAGTGTACACAATCCTTCACTGACGAGCTGGTCAGGGGATTTTGTGACTCTGAAGATACTGTTTGAAAGTCAAGCTTATAGGTGGAGGTTTTTTAGGTTGGATTCTTTTGTTTTTTCCTACCTGTGTGTATATTTACAATTTGGTAAGTGCACAGAGCCTTCTAGAAGCTTGTTCCTGCAAATAGTAGCTTAGTGTAGAATTTATGTGAACCTCATTGTTGGGTCTTTGTGGTTTTGTTTTGAAGAATATTATTTTTGGACCAACTCTGTTCTTATCTGGCATTTGAAATTTGGTGTGACTGTTTCCCTACCAGTACCAGCAAATCACTCCACTCCAGCACAGCCATTGTCTGTTGCACCACGTGCACCCAGGCCTAGAAAGAAAGCCAAAGGTGTGCTGAGCATACTGGTTCATTAAATACTTCTGAAAAAAGAAATTGTTGGAATTGGGTATTTGTAGGTCAAAAACTAGGAAATATGTTTGCGTTTGTTTCTATAGAAACAGAGTTGCCAAGCCAAGACCTTAGCAGAAGGCTCTGATCTCTGCGTGCTGCAGCCAGGCACTCTACTATGCCTTTGAGCTGATGGTGCAGCTGCTGTTGTTATGCTTCCAAAGATCACTCCTTATTAACTCAGCACATGGAGCCCTCTTTTCATGCACAGAGCAGGCCTGTTTAAACATTTAGGTCCTTTTCCTCTCCTTCTTCCCCCATTTAGCATTAGATTTTTCCTTTTTATTCCAACTTTTCTCATCCTCCCTTTCTTACAGTTGATTTCTCTCTCTCACATCTAACCATGGTCTCTCCACACTTTTTTCTGCTTTTCATGTTTTGTGTCCTTGCACCTCCTGCTCTGCTAGAGGACCAATACTCCTTCTTGTTCCATACTCATCTCTACAGTTACATCACCTGCCCTTCTTCCTGAAGAAAAAGGACACAGAAATACAATCGCAGCCCTGCTTGTTTGTAACTGCATTGTTGTTAGTCACAGACTTTCCGTCTTCCTGCATTGTTGCCTCTACTGTTTTCTTATGTCTCTTCCTTAGTAGCTGGAAATGATTCCTCTTCCTGATTTTGTCTATTGCCTGCTGATTCTTTTCTCATTAGATGCTGAAGTCTGTAAGAGGAATCTCTCCATAAGCAGCCCTTCTGACAAGCTGTCAGAAAAGGAGGACTCTGATGTGTAGGGGTCACAGTCTGTGAGAGGGCACAGACTTGCAGTGGGCTAAGCCCATTGGAAGTGGCTGTATGGAGTGCCATGGGGAACCTTCCATCCCAAATCTCTGTCCAAATCCATATAAACTTCTTCATAACCTTGCAAACATTGTTGCTACTTGAGCCCTTTGTTGGAGCAGGTGCTGCTCAGCCTTGCCTCCCTTCCCAGGGAATGAGACGTAGTGGTTGAGCAGGAAACTGCCACTGAAGTGGGGCAGGAGTTAGAACTGCAGGTGGGCATGGAGGAGGGGTGTGCTGGGCTTGACTGCTCGCCACACAATTCCTCATCCAGGCCAGGATGCTGGTGTCCTTCCTTACCCACCTGAGCACACTGGTGGCTCATCTTTAGCTGCTGTCACCCAGCACCCCCAGGTCCTTTCCTGACTGCAGCTTTCCAACCACTCTGTCCCAAGCCTGGAGCGTTCATGGGATGGTTGTGACCCAAGTGCAGGCCTCAGCACTTGGCCTGGTTGAACCTCATACAACTGGCCTTGGCCCATGGATCCATATCCCTCTACAGAGCCTTCTTACCTTCAGCAGATCAACACTACCATCCACCTTAGTGTCATCTGCAAACCAAAACAAGACTGGCCTGAAACAGCCTCAGGGAGCACCACTTGTGACTGGTTTGTTCTAACTGAGACTTAGCAGAGTACTCAGCAGGCTGAGTGTAAAGGGTTAAGCCCTTTTGGGTCAGGGGAGTGGTCAGAACCTGACCCCACGTTTGTTCGACCCCAGGTGTAGTGTTCAGCCTACTCCCACTTTCTGTCTGGACCCCCCTATATAAACAGGGGAACTTGCTGTCTTCTTCCCTTGTCTCCTCCCACCTTGTGGCCAGCCTTTACCACATGGTGGGCATCTCCTTGGACCCCTGCCATCCAATCTGGCATCCAATCCCCTTCCCTATACCTATTTGTAACTTCCCAATTCTGTATATCTTTCATTTGTTGTTAAAGATCTCTCTTTTAGCTTCCAAATCGTGGTTAGACTGTTCTGTGGGTGGCTTTACCCCTTCTACCTTTTTTTTTTCTCTCCCCTATCCAAAGGTGGGGGGAGGGGGGGCGGNGATGCAGTCTGCCCTGACCTTAGCAAGGCTTTTGACACTGTCTCCCATAACATCCTTGTGAGCAAGCTCAGGAGGTGTGGGACAGAGGAGCAGGCAGTGAGATGGTTAGGAACTGGCTTTGCAATAGGGTGCAAAGAGTGGTGGGCAGTGGTGCCAGGGCCAGCTGCAGAGTGTGACCAGTGCAGTCCCCCAGGGAGCAGTGCTGGGTCCAGTCCTGTTCAACATCTTTATCAGTGACACTGATGAGGGCACAGACAGACAGAGGCTGCTCAGCAAGTTTGCTGATGGCACCAAACTGGGAGGCTTGGCTGAGACCCCTGCAGGCTGTGAGGCCATTCAGCGAGGCTTGGACAGACAAAACTGGGCACAGAGGATCCTAATGAGGTTCAGCAAGGACAAGTGCAGAGTCCTGCACCTCAGAAGGAACAATAAACTGCAGCAGTACAGGTTGGGAGGTGATCTGCTGGAGAGCAGCCCTGTAGAGGATCTGGGAGTGCTGGTGGGCAGCAAGTTCTGCATGGGGCAGCAATGTGCCCTGGTGGCCAAGAAGGCCAAAGGGATCCTGGAGTGCATTAAGAGGAGTGTAGCCAGCAAGGCAAGGGAGGTTCTCCTCCCCTTCTCCTCTTCCCCACTGAGACCCCACCTGCATCCAGTTCTGGGCTCCCCAGTTCAGGAGGGACAGGGATCTACTAGTCCAAGGGAGGGCTACCAGGATGCTGAAGGGACTGCAGCACTGCCTGATGAGGGCAGGCTGAGAGCCCTGGGGCTCTTTAGTCTGGAAAGAAGACTGAGGGGATCTGATCAATGTCTGTAAATATCCGAGGGCTGTGTCAGGAAGGAACAGACAGGGACAGCCTCTACTCACTTGTGCCCTGGGATGTTGCAAAATGATTCAGACTTAATAATTGATATTAATTGTGATATCCAGGCAGAGATTGTTTATGAAAACTGTTTATTAACATTAAATCTCGCCAGAAATCTTAGATACAAGGTTCAAAACTCACAGTTTGGAAATTTATACATAGAGGGAACAGGCAAAACTGGAACACTTTAAAGGTACCCAGCATAAACAAACATATTTCGCTGGCAGATAAGGTTTGTGCAGTCACTTACATCACTTGCAGTTAGTTATCCTGCTTAGCCACTGGATGGACACAGGAAGCTCCTTTCTGCTTATGGCAGAAGGCAATTAATGATTACAAGAGGCTTGAAGTATTGACTCACAAAATATTATGGGACAATACCCAAAGCACGTGGGGTGGTTGCTGCAGGGCTGAAAGCTGTTAGAGGCTTTGGAGTTTCCTCAGGCTCCTGGATGCTGGAGAAAGGAGGCAGACATTGCTGACCTGGTCCTGGCTCTCTTGGCAGCAGGCTGTCATGTGCAGGCAGATGTCTTGCCATGTGCAGTGTCAGCACAGTGTCACGCTGGCTGTGCAGGCCGAACGTGTGGAGGCATCAGAGCCTCAGCTGAGGATCAATGAGGTAGTAAGCAGGCAGGATACAATAGCAGAGAGCACCTTTGTGCTACCTGCTCATCCCTTTATATCCGTTCAGCCTGACACTAATGGACCTTTGGACATAGATTAGCCAATCAGGATGGCACTTTGCCAACCGTGACCATATTAGGTGAAGCCAGGGCTTTTGTCCCCATTCCTGTGGCCACCAGAAGGAGGGGGAGCAGGGAAGCATGCCTGGGCAAACCAGGACATGTACAAGCCCACCTTGGGCCTATTTAGGCCTACCACGACAACAGGACAAGGGCAATGGATGGAAACTACAGCACAGCAAGTCCCACCTCAACATGAAGAAGAATTTCTTTACTGTAAGGGTCACAGAGCACTGGCTCAGGCTGCCCAGAGAGGTTGTGGAGTCTCCTCAGGAGAATTTGAAGCCCTATCTGGATGTGTTCCTGCATGACTTGCACTAGATTATGGTCCTGCTTTGGTAGGGGGCTTGGACTCGAAGATCTTTGGAGGTCCCTTGCAACCTCTAATATGCTGTGATCACCATAACTGGTCAAAGCTATTCAAACGTCCTTTGGCACATTCCCTGTGATTCGATGGAGTGGGGCTGATGTTTCATCTGATGACCAGGCTGTCCTGTTTTCCCTTTCAAAAAGACATCTGAAAGCCATGGTGACCACTGAAATAAGGTGGGGGTTTCAAGTCTCTTGAAGGTGTTGTGCAAAGGGGTTGTTGGGTGTTAGCTGATGGTGGTGATGGGAGTGAGCAAAGGAATGGGAATGCCAGGAGGATAGGCTGGGGCCCTGTGACTTGATGTAGTCTGTTCATCACTTTCAAAGTCTTCACTGGAAGATGAAGACCATGTTCTGTGGCCTTCTGCATCCTGTTCCCTTCATTATCTCTGAGGGCTCTGGGATCTATTCCTCAGCTAGTCCCCTGCTAACAAGCCCTAACAGAGAGTTGTGTCAGAGTTGTGGTCAACAGGATGGAGTCTAGTTGGAGGCCTGTAACTAGTGGGGTCCCACAGGGGTCGGTACTGGGACCAGTGCTGTACCATATATTCATCAATGACCTGAACGAGGGCATTGTCAGCAAGTTTGCTGATGGCACCAAACTGGGTGGAGTGGTTGCCACAGCAGAAGGCTGTGCTGGCATTCAGCCAGACTGGGACAGGCTGGAGGGGTGGGCAGGGAGAAACTTAATGAAATTCTATGAGAACAAGTGTAGAGTCTGGTACCTGGGAGAGAACAAGCCCAGAAGATCAGTATAGGCTGTGGACCTGTTGGAAGGCAGCAAAGGGTAAAAGGATCTGGGGGGGTCCTGCTGGATGGGAGGGTGACCATGAGCCAGCAGTGTGCTCTGGTGGCCAGGAGGAGCAATGCCATTCTGGGATGTAGAGGTGTGTGGTCGAGAGAGATTCTCCTGCCCCTCTGCTCTGCCCTGNGTGCCAGGAGGCTGGAGCCAGGCTCTGCTGGGTGATGCCCAGTGCCAGCACAAGGGGCAATGGTGGGAGCTGAGGCGTAGGAAGTTTCGTGTAAACATAAGGAGGATTTTTTTTCCCTGTGAGAGTGACTACACTGGAACAGGCTGCCATGGGGAGTTGTGGAGTCTCCCTCTCTGGAGATATTCGAAACCTGTCTGGATGTGTTCCTGTGTGATCTGGTATAGGAGATGCTGCTCTGGCAGGGAGTTGGACTGGAAACACTTTTGAGGACCCTTCCAGCCCCTGACATTCTGTGATTCTGTGATTAGAGGGTGCACAGCCTAGAGTACTTTGGGCTCTTCGGGGTGTTTGAGGCTCAACAAAGACACAGGCTGTGCAGCCAGTTGATGGACACCTGAAGAGCTGCTGTGCTGAAGCTTCTGCTCTGCATGGCCCAGCTTCTCATGGTCCGTGGCACTGGTTACACCCTAAGCAAAGGGGAGCAGTGATTGGGTTAAGGTAAAACACTGCTGCTTTTGCTCTGGTTGTGTCCTATGGAGCTGGGAGGGAAACACCATCAGCCCAAGGTCAACTGGAGCTTACAGACCTGGAGGAGATGGCCTAAGCAGGTAGGGATGAGTTAGCTCAATGTTGGGGTTCAGCTCTGGCCACATGGTGATACCTCCATTGCTTGCTGAGGAGCAGGGAGTTTCCCCCAGTCTGTGATACTCCTTGAGCAGGCACTCTCCAGCAGTTGGCAGCTCTTACCTCACTGCTTCTGTTATCCTAGGAGTGTCCTCTGCTGTGTCTCAAATGTTAGCCCTGAGTCCAGGCTATCAGTGTAGGTGTTGAGGAGCATGTTGCTGTCTGCTCCTGTGCCAGGCTTTGTTAGATGGACCTCTGGTCTGACCCATAACAGCTGGCCCTAATTAAGTATTACATGTACAGCCTTCCTACCCCTGTGACCTATGGAGGAAGAGATGGCATTGCAACAATAGCCTCTTCATCTCAGCAGCCTCTTAAATGCTGTGGCCATTTTTGCCCTTGCTTACTTGCCCTGACTGCTCTGCAGCAACTGCATTATCTGGGTCAGCAGTGCCTGGGTGACCTTTGGGAGGCTGCTGGCCATGGTGCACTCGGTCTGTACCTTGCCACCTATTTCTCAGGGATTTGCCACTTCTTCCTCTGCTCCTTGGCTAGGTGGATTGCATTTCTGACAACAAAACTGGTAAGTGCCCATTTGGGCAAGAAGTTTTCTAGCTGGATCTCCTTTTCCCTATGGAAGGTGAAGAACCATAGTCACCTGCACTGGGGTTCTGACCACCTGCATTTGCTGGGCAGGCTGTGAGTTCAGGTGGGGTGCAGCTGCAGCAACTTTTGCATTTCCTAGCTCCTCAGATGCTTTGTTTTTGTGAGGTGCTAGCATGTACTTGGCAATAAACTACTCTTAGGTGTCCAGGTCTTGGTGTCCAGGTTTTGCAGAATTGAGAATACTTTGGGTGGATCTTGCCTGTAGTGGAAATTGATTCCAAAGTGTGAGTTCTCCCTTTTCTGTTATCTTGTTAGTAGACTGGGTCATAAACCTAGAGGAGCTGCTTCAGTTCTTTTTTATTATTATTAACCTCCTCATCTGCCCAGGTCTCCTGCTGTATTCCTAAAAATGTTCAGCTGAGGGTACTGTGGTCAACAAAGTGCTCAGAGTTCATCTTGTAGCCTTTAAGTCATGAAATGGCTCAGTATAGTCAGGTGTCCAAACTTGATTTGTATGCTTCAGGCTCTTTCTGAAGGTGGTGATAATGCCATGAGTTGCTTCTCCCCAAAACTGTTTACCAGGAAGGAATTGGATGCTATCGGTTGGTTTGTTTCCAGGTTTGCTGCTTTTACCAAGGATGTTTTGTGCAGTTTCCAATGTATGTGACTTCTAGGGGTGCAAGCTTTTGGTTGTTAGGAAGACATTGGAACTTGTGGGGAATGCTCACACAAGTAATCATCACCAAAGCACACAGCACAGAACTACAGGCTTAGCACCTTGTGCTCTGGGTATTACCAGCATCAGCAGGACAAATACCACAAGAAGTCACTTTGATAAAGCCCATGGAGTGTTTGAAGGAATCCCTGCAATTCCCTGTGTGTCTCAGCCACAGAATGTGTCTTGTCCAAAGAACACTGTCTTCAGTTTTTTTTCCCCCCAGCTTTGTGGAGTTGTCTGCTAGAAACTGTTGCTTCTCAACAGGCTCTCTATACTACAAAGCTCCTGCAGGGTTCCTGGAGTCCATTATTTCCAAGCGCTGACAGGCATCAGATGGTGTTCAGAAACTCCCTGGAACAGAATAACAGAATGGTCTGGGATGGAAGTGACCTCCAAAGGTCATCCAATCAAAACTCCTGCATTCAGCAGGGATGTCCTCCACTAGAGCAGGTTGCCTACAACCCTGTCCAGCCTCACCTTGAATGTCTCCAGGGATGGGGCCTCAACCACCTCCCTGGGCAACCCTCCTGATGTAGAACTTGTTCCTCACATCCAATCTCAATCTGCTCTGCTCTAGTTTGAAGCCACTGTCACTGCAGACCTTTGCAAACAGTCCCTCTGCAGTCTTCTTGTAGCCTACTCTTCTCCAGGTTGAAGCACCCCAGCTTCCTTAGCCCATCCTCAATAGCAGAGGTGCTCCAGAGCCCTGATTGTTTTTGTGGTCTCCTCTGGACCCTCTCCATCAGGTCCATGTCCTGTGCTGAGGGCACCAGGGCTGCACACAGTAGTGCAAGTAAGGTCTCCCCAGTGCAGAGCAGAGAGGCAGGATCCCCTCTCTCCATCTCTGGCTACACTGCATTGGCTACCATTGGCCTTCTGGGCTGCAAGTGCCCATTGCTGGCTCCTGTCCAGCTTCACACTCACCAGCACCCCCAAGCCCTTTTTCTCAGGGCTGCTCTTAATCTCCTCCTCCTCTAACCTGTATTGATACTGATGGTTGTTCTGACCCAGGTCCAGGACCTTGCACATACTGTTGTTGAACCTCATGAGGTTCACCTGGGCTCACCTCTGCAGTTTGTCCAGGTCCCTCTGGATGCCATCCCATCCCTCTGCCTGGGGTGCTGTCTGGCAGCACCACTAAGCTTAGTGTCATCTGCACACTGCTAATGGTGCCTGGATCCCACTATCTATAGCATGGATAAGAATATTAAACAGAACAGATTCCAGTATGGACCCCTGAAGGCCACCACTTCTCACCACTCTCCGTCTGGACTTTGAGCCTTCCATCACTGCCCTCTGCGTGCGACCATCCATCCGATTCCTTATCCACTGAACAGTCCACCCAACAGTCAGGCTGAGGGATGCAATAAATCATCCAATACAAATACTGACAGCAGGACTGCATTTCTGTGTGCAGTGCAGCTTCTTCCTCTTCTGTGGGGCACAGGAACTGACTGAACTCTCTCATCACACAGAATTCTTTTTTTCGCCCAACCAAAGATGGTGATGATGTGACCCTGGTGCGACTGAAAGGTTCTCAAGTGTGGCCATGCTCCAGAGAAGCCCAGAGCAGACACATGTTTCACTGGAGTGAAATAAGGTTCAACCTTCCTGTGGTTCACCTGTGACCTGGTGAGGCTGATGCCTGGCCTGGCTGAGGTGTCACCTCAGTGCTGTTTCTGATGGGCCTGGTCCTGCACTGCTGTGCTTAAAATCGTTTTTGTAGTTTCTGTGGTGGAAGACCTAAATTAAACCTAAATACCCTTCTTGCCCCCCCGCCTCCCTTCTCCCCTTCTTCCCAGGTGGAAGAAGTGGGAAAGCAGACAAAAACCTTGGCACCTTCCAGTCTGCCATAGAGACTCCATATTTGCAGTTACCATACACCCTGCTTTGTTTCTGGTAAACAAAGGTCACGGTGCTGGGCTCGTGCATCTCCCTTTTTTGGTGAGGTGACTTGGGATTGGTTCCAGGAATGTTTTTTGTCTGTTGCTGTTGGTCAAAACACTCGGTCAAAACTCTTAAAAAACCCCAAAACCAACTCAGTTTGTTCACTTCTACAGTTATTATTTTGCCTGCTACCTGTTGGCATTGCTTGGCATCACATAGCAGGAGACTTGCCTTTTCCCCACAAACGGCAGACCTGACCCCATCTTGTCTGTCGCGCTGAACCAGGGGACTGCAGGGTTTGCCCCATGCTGGGGTACAGCTGCCTACCTGAGCTCAGCCCAGCCCCAGTCCATTTGATGCTGGCTGAGCCCAAGAAACAGCCCCGCAACACCGGGACTTGCTGGCTCGCCGCTCTAGATCGAGAGCTGAGCCCTTGGCCAAGCCTTGCGGCCGATAGGACTGCTCCAGCCAGAAATCAGGATCCTGCTTCACCCAGGGGCTGGCCACTCCGATAACCTCCTGAGAGCCATGGGAGGTTTACCTCGCGTCCGTGGTCTCCTTAGTTAAGGTGTCCCATTGGAGCTACAGAAGCAGTGAAACTACATTGCATCACCGCCACGTGGAAGGCCACCACGAGGCAGGGACCTTATCTTTTGTCATTTAAGTTTCTATCCATACTTTCGAGTTATCAATACTGAGGCTCCAGTCAGTGAGTAAATTCTCTTTCTGAAGTTCGTGAAAGTTTATGTTTAGTCTTAAGGCAGCAGTTTCTGCTGCAGGACTCTCTGGCTGTTCACATTTTCTAAACGTCTCTTAAATTCATTTAAATTAATTTGATTAAATATAGATACATTCTGCAAAGAGAGTTTTACCAACCACATAATAGAATCTGTGTGTGAATTGTAAGTTGGGGGAATTTTCTTTATTTAATAAAAATATTTACTATTTTTATATCAGCCTCGTTACAATTCATTTATAACCCAGATTCAACCCCTCCTTAACAGTTTCCCATCCAATTGTTGTTTGCTTTGGGATGTGCTTTGTAAAACAAAAAGTAACAAAACAGCAGCAGAGTTGTTCCAAATTATCCAGAGTGCTGTTAAGCTGAAGATGTCACTTGTCATGTTCATGCTGTGTTTTTTTCCTGATGCACTGAGGATACCTCAGCTTCTGGTCTCAGGTAAGCATGAAAACATGTTCCTGTAACTTGCAATGTGTTTGTCAGGCTCCTCAGCTCCTACTGAGCAGCAGAAGCAAACTTCTGTAGCTGTTGAGGATGGAGGATGCAGTTTAGACCCAAGTGTTGCCTGGAGTACTCCAGCTAATTCATTTGCCTTCATTGGGCTGTGTGCCCTACCTGATGTTTTTGTGTGCCTTATAGTCCAGATAATTTGGAAATCTCTCCACCTCCTCAGTATGCTCCTGATATGCCTCAGGCTGCAGATTGGTTTGGGCCAGCACAGGAGCAGATGTGCTTTTTGAGTGGCTAAATATTTAGGACTTTTTTTTATTCAGGTTTCAGGGTATTCTGATAGGTGTGAGCCACCCAGCATTTCCTCAGAGTGAAGTGTGAAGTGTCTGGGCACTGCATCTGTTTTCAGAAGCAGCTGAGGCACTGCAGCCTTTGAAGAAAACAGATTCCCATTATTGTCAACTCGTCATAGGTCTGGAGGTAGCCAGTCCATTTGAGGAGGCAGGATAAGCCAAACTGCCCCTGAAGGGAGATTCTGTTATCCAGCCTGCAATGAGCTCTGGCCAGGGCTGCAGCTGGTAAGATCTTGGGCCTGGGAGCACCTGGAAAAACTTCAACTGAGAACACTGAGCTAGTACAGGTATTTCAGTAAGGAGCTGTCTTGTTCTAGCCTTCACCTCTCCTCAGCTGTCACATCAGTCTGCTTGGGTTCATGTCATTGTACAGCCTGTATGATTCCAGCTTTCTTGGGTGCACCACAGGAGGATCAAAGTGGATGGGGAGCTTGGGTTAACAGCCGTGGTCTGTCACTGACAAGAAGATGTTGGTTTGTTCTCCACAGCACCATAAAGGGGATGTATTCTGCAGCACTCCAAATTCCTTCCTTCTCCCCTCCCTCCCCTGTGGGCTTGAATGGGGAGGAGAAGGCAGCGCAAAAACTGCTTTTGCACCCCTGCCCTGCAGGCTTGAAGGGGGAACAGCCAAAGGCCTTTCCCCACACTGTACGGACCCGTGTGGAAGCTGGTACTGGGAATCAGGATGGTAGTTGGCTGGGTCTGTGCACCAGTAGAAACGGAAACTTTGTCTAGAAAAGCATAAATAGAGCAAGGGAGAAGGTGCCAGGTGCCCACCTTGACAGAGCTCCAGTTTGGGACCATCCTCACTTTTGGACGGCTCCTACCTTTCCACACAGCTCTGGGTTTTGCACCATCCCTGCCTTTGGATGCCTCTCCCCACTTGTGCACCACTCTGTGCAAATTCACAGGCTTGCCAAGCCCTGGGGTCCTTTCGAGAGAGCTGCCAGAGGCACCCGGACCCAGCTGCTCTCAGACCACACTGCAGCTGATTTCCTGGCTGCTATTTCACGCTGGGCACACCTGAGCGGTTTGGCCCTCCCCTGCGCTGCGGAGGCAGCGTCGCCCCCACAGATCCCTGTCTGTGGCAGTCGTGTTTGGAGACACTCCTGACTCTGGCAGCTTTTCCACCCGCCG
>VWZE01020443.1:28837-48016 GCA_013396675.1 Eubucco bourcierii
GGGAAGCCTTGGACCAAGTTAGGCGATTCTCCTCCCAGCTAAACTCCAGTGGCAATGCCTCAGCTGCTGACTTGTTCATTTCTTCCTGACCTGGCTGAATTCTTTTGTGTCATGGCTGCTTCAGCAGCAGGGTGCCCTATGCCCTCACCACCCTTCAGTTTACCCTTTGTCTTCTGAGGTCTGAGAGATGTTGGCTTAAATCCACAGCAAGCTGAGGAGACTGAAAGCAGGCTTTCTTGTGGTGTGTAGGGCACCAAGTGATTAAAAAAATGCTGCTGCTTTATCTGGTGGTGGTTTGGAACGGAAATAGTTATGGTTGCCGTGCCTGACTTCATGCCAGCACCATGCTTGGACACTGTCTCTGGAGACTGAAGGGTCTCTGTACCATTAAACCTCATTTCCTGAACTTTATGAAAGCTATACAGAATTCCAGCTCAAGCTGAATGCAGAGAGCTGCACAACAGTGCTGTGTGGCCAACTGTACAGGTACCAAAAGCAAGGAAATACATCTGGGGTTCAGCTGTCTTGGTTTAAGAAGCACATTAATGGAACTCTCAATAAGCACACCAGGGAACTGGTGGAAGGGAAGCTGTTGGTGGGAACATGAGCATGGGTCACAGGCAGGCAGTATCCCCCTCTCTGCCAGAAGGCAGCGATGCCGTGTGACGAAGGCATCCAGAGGTCACTGGGACTGGCTCCAGTCAGACCAGCACTCCCCACCTCTGTACAAGGGCAGTGGGCATTAGGACTGTTCCTCTGGTTGGAGTGGTAACAGTGGTAAGCAGGTCAGTATGCAAGGTTAAAGGCAGCTGTCGGCTACCTCTGTAGCTTAGACAAACCCTGCCTTGGGATGTGATGTCAGAGGTAAAATGTAAAGCACTGCCTAGACCTCTGCAAGTGGCTGATCAGGAGCCCACGGGAAGGAGAAGCAGTGTTGGATCTAGGCAAGGCAGCATACAAAGTATAGCTCAAATCTCACCAGTGAAGCTAATTAACAGCAGCAACCTTCTCAGAAGTACAAATAACGCAGAAAGATTTGCAGCTGGACAGGTTGGTGGTCGTAGACAGTGTGAGGACTCCAACCCCTCGAGGTAGACAGAAAAGCTTTGGCCAGTACTAAGGCCCCTTCAAATCCACGTCCTTCTGCCCACGATATGGCTCTGCTCAAAGGGGATCCTTCTGCATGTGACAGCTGCTGGAATGGTGAAGAAGGTTTTGCCACTTGTACTGACCCCTGTAACCTCCAGGAGCTGGCAGCAAATCTTGTTGCTATTGCCACCTGCACTGGCTCAGTGAAAGAATCCCAGGTGGTGACTTGCTCCCCTCTGTAAGTCCTCTTCCTCCAACGTGCTCCCAACAATGCTGGGCCAATGTTGCCCAGTGCAGAGCGGCTGTGTTCAACTTGATTTGCCAAAGGTGAATTTAATGCAGCCTAGGGCTGAGTGCATGAGCTCTGCTCAGACACAAGCTAAGGACAAGGCAGACTCAGTTCTAACACATAGCAGTCCAGACTGGAGCTACCTCAGCGTTCAATCAAGGGGGTACCGGCACCAACAGTCACTGCAGGGATGCAGCCAGAGCTACAAACAGCACAGCAGAGACAGGTAAAAAGAGAAGAGTTTTATTGGTTATATACTGCAGAGCTGACAGTGCTGGAGTCAGGAGGGACATGCAGCTAAAGTGTGTGTTTACATTTGGCATGCAGACTAAGAGCACTGTAACTGGAATGAGGTGAGCACCATCTGTGACCACTGCATGGGCAGCCTGGGGAGGAAAGACCTGGCTTCCCTCTGCTGAGCATGCTAAAAAAGGGCAAGTTTTGAGGGGGTGAGACAGTCCAAACAGCTCTGTTGGACACAAAGTTTGGTTTAGGGGAACCGGAAACAACCCTGGAAAATACGCTTAACTTGAATGAGTCTGTCATGAATAGATTCTTGCATTATCTGTCTTCTAACTAAGCTGCCCCAGCCCAAATATATGTCTCCAAATACAAAAAAAATAGATTTATTTTCTTAAAAATACATTCCACACAGCCCAGAGTGCTGTGTCCCCAAGGCAGGAGCACTGCATGAGGGCAGCCTAGGAAGATGATCCTTTGGGTCCTTAGAGTACTGACCATCAGAGGCATCTGCAAACAATGGCTTCATCATAAAGAGCAGTCCCCTGGAGGCTGGCCGTGGAGCAGTGACTCCACCACTCCACGGATGTGCAAGTGTGGCAGAGATGAGGTCTGCTTTATTGGAGAGGACACCAGTGTGACTATTGCTTCACTCTGTGGCTAGGAAATTGCTTGTCAAGGGTCTTGAAGCACCAAGGAGAGCCAACCTGCCCTGTGCTTCCTGTCCTTTTCCTCTCCTGGAGCTCCTGCCCACAGGAGGACCATGGCCCTCCCCTGCCTGTCCATTAAGCAGTAGCTGACAATGCATTGGACTGGTGGTTGGACTCCTCCGTGCTACCTGAGTGCCTGGAGAGGCATGCTGGTGTGATGGTTTTGGACACAAAGGAAGCTGATCCATGAAGCAGCCAGCTGCTAAGCCCTTCTGGGAGCAGCTGCTGGCTCTCCAGAGGGGAGCAGCACCTGGGTGTGCTGGGGAGCAGCGAGCACTGGCACACTTCCTCTGTACAGAAAAGACATTTACAACTTTGGAATTACCCCAGAGCCTGGCACGCTGCCTTGTGGCACCGGCAAGCCCACTGCAAAGCCTGCAATATTTATGTGCTAAAAATACAGATACTTCAGTGCTGGCAATATTTACAGATAGACTCTATTTTACAGCTAGTCCAAACTGTGCAATTTGGGTCAAATTTCCTGAAGTCACTGCTGCAAGTTTAATAATACAGTCGGCTCCTATTGCACTCACGGTGAGAGGGCAAGGCCCCTTTCCATTTTAAAGAGGGTTTTCTTTCTCAGATTTAATCTCAGTTGTGGTAAAAACAACCCAGTGTAGAGTTACCGAGTGACATCTGTGTTCGTTATTTACAAGCAAGGCTGAGTCAAGAGCAGGAGTTCAGTGCATGTGCTGTGAAATATTGAACAGGTGGCTGAGGCAGCTGAAGAAAGAGGCAGCATCTGTGAGCAGCACCTGAGGAGAGCAGAGCCAGATGAGCTGCATGGCTGGGTCAGCAGCTGGGGCTCCTGCTGCATGCTGAGCTGGCTGGGCAGCAGGCTGAAGCCCATCCAATTGCCTGTGGCTAATGAAAAAGCCTGGTCCTGGCTGACAGAAGGGAAAACCCAGCAGCTACTGCTGCTGCTGGTAGTGTTTCAGACAACTGTGTCACTGGGGTGAGCTGTGGGGTTGAACAGTCAGTGAGTAGGAGTCCTGTGGGTAGATACAGGGAAGCCTGTATTACTCCAGGGTGTCACAGCAGAGAGGCAGAGTTTTTCTGACCAGGACTGAAACCAGTTCCTTTAGAAAGAGCTTTGGAAGCACCACACTAAGCTGGATCCACACCAAGCCCATGAGAAGCAAAGAGCTGCTGGATGCGTTTGGGCACCTTGGCTGTTCTGTGGGCTGCGGACAGGGCTCATCACTGGGAAGAAAGCCATACAGCCACTGCTCAAAGCAATCCTTTTCCTCTTCAGGGCACATGTGCTGGCCAGCTGTTTGTAAAATGAAGCTGCCAGCCCAGCCCAGCAGTGACATGGGGCAGGAGAAGGCCCCCCCTCAGGGTGCTGCTTCTCTGTGGGACTGCACTGCAAGGCCAGGCAGGTTGTCACTAGCAGTTCTTACATGGCGACTGTCACTGAGCACATAGAGCATGGCTGCAGAGCTGCACAGAGCAGGTTTAGGAACGTACATGGAGATAAATAATTACTGTGATGTCTGAGGAGCTGGTAGATGCCAAGACACCTCCAACACTTGTGCTGCCAGGTGAAGCAAGCAGGAACTGCAGGAGGCAAAGGGGCTGGTGCAGCCACCCTGGGGATTTGCAGCAGTGCTTGACATGCAGTGAGGACGTGAGGCAGCTTATTGAGTTTTGTAGGGAAATATTTTCTTTAGCATGAAACTAAGGACAAAGAGTCAGAGCGTAGCATTCTGAGGCTAGCAAGCATGAGAGTGCTGCTGAAATTGGCACTTCTGGTCACACTGTGCTTCTGTTCAGCAGCTGTGGAAGGCTGCAGCTGTGCAGCAGAAGGCAGGGGAAGCTGCTGCTGTGCAAGCTTTCAGAAGCGTCTCTTTGGGTGGTGATGCTGCCATCCAGGTAACCCCTGAGCCAACCAAGCTGCTCAGGGTGGGTACTGCAATTTCACAGGCTGCTAAAGAAAATTCCATTGTGGCTTCAAATTGCAGGAGCTGCAGTGGCTTTCAGTATTTCCTGGTCAATGTGGGGCAGGGGAAGGCCTTTCAGAAACCTAAATTTAACTTCAGCATTTTAATTTCTTTCACTTTTAGTTTGCATTTGGAGTTTAATTTTCTCCCCCACTATAGCTGGTGACATTTATCCCATTCTGCCATGCTACGAAATGGGAACAGAGAGTAAGTGATAGAATATATTTTAATATAATTTAATTTTATGATTATTAGAGCTGCCTCTTAGCAGTAATTTTGAATAATTATCTTTTGGTCTTCTGCAATGTGACATCATGAAATAAAAACAACAAATGGTTAAAAATATAAAATTAGGAAACCACCTAAAAACTGGAAATGGAAGCACTGCCCAATGAGCCATGCTGCAGCTCAGCTTGGGGTCCAGTCCTGCTGTCTCCAACCTGGTTTTGGAAGGAACAAAAACATTCTGGTTGTTTCTTTCTGCCCTTGGAGCTCAGCTGCTCACAACGAGCAGCAGGGTTCTTGCCTGCAAAGCATGGTGAACATAAAGCTTCATGTAAGGAAGCTCCTCAATCCAGGTCAGAAGAAGGCTTCACTGCTGCATGAACTGCTGTTGGTTTGGCTCAGTGGGTGACTTCTTGGTGCAGGCTCTCAGCTGGTGATGAGGAGCAGGTCATGCAAAGCTTGTTGCACAGACTGCCAGCAATAGGGAGGAAACTGCTTCTAAACATTCTCTGCTCACCTCTCCTCTTACTGTGCAAAGCAGCTACTGGGGAACAGTGTCCTCCGGCCTAGACACAGAGGGTGCTGAGGTGGCCACAAGCCAGGCCACCAAGGGTGTATTAGGAGAATGCAAACTCCTCCCAGGAGCTGAAAGTTTTCAGTTGTGAAGCTGTGTGGGACAGCTATTAAGGGCTGGTGGGCTGTGGTCACAGGGATACCTCTGGGATCTTGTCTAAATGCAGGTGGTTACCAAGTTCTCTCCTGTCCAAGCAGTACCATCATGTGGAGTTGCTGTGCAGCCAGGTTTCCCACAGGGAGACACACCTGACATCCTATGGAGAACATTAAGTTTGCAGGTACAGAGATGAGAAGTGAGAGTCCCCTGAGCAAAGTCTCTGCAGCTGCCTCTTCAGCAATGAAGGAGAAGAATTCATGGGTAAAGCTCCTGTACCTTGCAAATCACATTAGCAAACTGGTTTCAGGCTGGCTGAAGCCCCTGGAGAGGTTACAGCAGGTGTGATGCCAACAGCTCAGGGCTGTCCTGCCTCTTGCCCCAGTGTATGCCTATTCCTGGAGTGCAGGACACAGCTCACCTCCGAGATGTCGACCGGCAGGCACGGGGAGCACCCTGAAAGAGACAAGACCACAGCATCAGCCTGGCCAGTACCTGCAGCTGCCCCTGCCAGTTTTGCTCCGGGGCAGACCATTAGGACTGCCTTTAGGCAGCCACCCCAAAGCCTGTCAGGATCCCAGCCCGAAGCAGAACGAGAGAGCTCTGCCCCGCGCAGGCTGTCAATGCTGCAGCACACCCTGCACCCACTTGCACACCCTGAATGTGGCTCTTGCAAGTGAGATGCACAACAGCTGATAGCAGAGAGGAGATGAAGCTCTCTGTCAGAGCATGGCTCCATGTGTGGAGTGTTAAGGCTTCTGTATACCAGGGCAGGTCTGGGCAAGACAAAAGAGCCAAAGGATAGCATTTGTGTTATGGGCACCTGACTTCATCTAAGCTTTTATTTGCTGTCAACCCAGACTGTGCCAACAAGGGAAGCACAGCCTCAAGTACAGGATGTCACTGTGGATAACACCTCTCAGTGATTACACAGAGCACTGCTGTGGTGTCCCTCAGCAACCACCAAGGACAGTGACAGTTCCCTCCTCTCCTGTGCAACCATTACCTGTCCCTAAATGCCTGTCTGCAAGGCTCAGTGGGAATGATGTCCCTCTCTGGGCTCTTAATTTGTGCAACTTCACCAAGAGGCATCACTATGTAGGGCTCTCAGCTGCCTTCTTGCAGTCCTGCTGCTCTCACATCAAGAATCAACAACTCCTGTGGGTGTCCAGTAAGATATCCTGACGGCAGGTTTCAGGTCTTAAAATAATTCTGCCATGAACAATCCACAAAGGGAAAGGTGCTTTCTGCTGTGGGCAGTGGCAAAGGGGAGATTCCAGGGGACAAATGACCCAGAGCACTGTGTCTTCAACAGTGCTTTACAGCACTTCACAGGGAGCCCCTCTGAAGAGTCTGGAATCTGTATTTCAGGTAGTAAGTCACAGCCACTGTAATTCAGAGCTCTCCTCTGCTGTATCCAGACAGGTGTTTTAGGAGGCAGAGCAGCAGGTGTGCAGCAGCAAGCATACATCCTAGCACAGCAGCCAGCCAGAGCAGGTAAGCCAGGGGCTCAGATTTTGTCCAGCATTTCCCTTCCACCCCTGATGGCCACTGTGCCAGAAGATGCTTACGTGCTTCAGGCACAAAGTTGAGCAAGTTCAGCACAGCAAAAGCTTCCTTTTGGCCAGTGTAGGAAAGAAGTCGTTTACCAGGGCACTGCAGCAGCCACCTCAGCTCTGGGCTGTGCTCCTTTTAGACTGAGCTGCTCCTGCAAGGTTTGCATTCACATTCGACAGGTTCTCTAAGTTCTGTTACTGGGAGGTCAGTCCAGAGATTGGTTTCTGCCCTTACACCACTTTTGTCACATGCTCCTTGGGCTTGCATACCTGGTCCTGCACTTGGAGATCCACTGGGGCTTGGGGCCTGGACTCGGGGTCCTGCAGCTCCACCCTGCTGGCTGACCTCTTCCCTGCTGTGTCAGCCTGTGAGAGGTACTCAGAAGAGCTGGACTGTTTCCTTCTGGAACTGGGCACAACATCTTTGCTTTCGTTCTGTGTGAAAGAAAATGAAGAGGGTTGCGGATTGGGAACGGCGAAGGGGTCTGAAGCAGCACTGAGTGCCTGGCCCTGTGCTTGTAGTGCAAGGTGCAGGTTTGAGCCTCTTTAGAAAGCAGGGACTTGGGCCTCAGCTCTGGCATGTCCTCACTTCTGTGCTGGGTCACTGTGGGTTTTTTTTCAAACTACCCAGTTTGTCAGTGAGTGACCAGACACACAGACCTGTGCTCAGCTGTGTGGCTTGCTGGGCCAAGAGTGCCTGCTGGCCTGAACATCTCCCAGCAGCAAATCCCACATCTTAGTGCCTGGAGCAGTCACTTCAGAATTAACTCTAACTCCCACAGGTGGGAGGTGGCCAGCAACCTGCATCTCCCATTTTCTTGGGAATGAAGATGTCCTGTGGGACTGTCCTACACTACCTTCCTCATTGATCATTGACCATCTGCCTGGCACCTTTTAAACTCACTGATGTTTCCTTGTGTGTTTGGAGAGACTTTCATGGCCTCATGCTCTGGGATTCACAGACCTAGGGGCTGAGTAAGGGCTGGGTGAGTCAGCTGTAGGGATCAAAGGCTCAGAGGATGTCAGGGGTTGGACAGTCTAGCTCAGGTCACACAGAAACACATCCAGACAGGCCTGGAAAGGCTCCAGAGAAAGAGACTCCACAATCTCTCTGGGCAGCCTGTGCCAGGGCTCTGGGATGTCCTGTGCTGCAGCTTCCATCCATTGCTCCTTGTCATATCCCATGCAGTAAGTGAGCAGAGCCTGTCCCGACTCCTGACAAGAGCCTCCAGCCCTCAGATAATTATAAACATTTATTAGATCCCCTCTCAGTCTTCTCTTTTCCAGACTAAGCAGCCCCAGGTCCCTCAGCCTCTCCTCAGCAGGCAGTGCTCAGTCCCCTCAGCATCCTCACAGCCCTCCCTTGGACTCTCTTCAGCAGGTCCCTGTCCCTCTGAAACTGGGGAGCCCCAAACTGAAGGCAGTACTCAAGATGAGGTCTCAGCAGGGCAGAGTAGAGGGGGAGGAGAACCTCCCCGGATCTGCTGGACACACTCTGCTTAGTGCCCCCCTGGACCCCATTGCCCTCCTGGCTGCCAGGGCACATTGTTGCCCATGGATGTTCTCCACCAGCACTCCCAGGTCTCTATCCAAAGGGTTGCTCTCCAGCAGTCACCTCCCAGTCTGCAGTCACCTCCCAGTCTGTACTACTGCAGTTTATTCTTCCTCACCAAAGGGATGAGTGAGGAGTCCCTGTCAGACTCCAGCTCCCTGGGAAGATGGCAGTGCTTCTGCTGGTGCTAGCTGGAAAGCTTCCTTATCCAGAAGTTGCAGCCCAATGTAAGGCATCTTCACACCCACATCGCTGTGCTGAGGAACTTACAGCTGCAGTCATGGCACCAGCTGCTGGGCAAAGCGCAGTGGCTGCATTGTGCTGCTGAAGGTTTCATTGTCTCTGCTCATTTTGGGGGTGGTTCTGTATTTGCTGAAACATGCAGTGCACACCCTGGGCAGGGTCTGTGGGCACTGCTGGCATAGATTTGGGCCCTGCCCTGTGGCTAAAAACAGAGCAGGGAAAGTAGAAGCAGCAGTCCCCGGGTCTGGTAGAAAAGAATCTCTGAGAGGGACCCAAGTTTTGATGGGCTCCCAGGAAAAAGATCTGATGTCTGGATGGGAAAACATTTGCCCTGTGCTGGCTCTGCTGTGGATAACATCCAGCAGACACTGGCCCTGACCTCTCCGTCGTGATCCAAGCCTTACAGCAAGAGTGAAGTATGCACAGCAGCAACTCAGTGATGAGGCACAACACAGGGATTGCCAACAGGTCAGAGGTGACCATAGGGAGACAGGCTGCTCAAAGCCACGAGCTGATAATTTTCAGTTCATGAATGGCTATCAGCTTGATGGATCTGGACAGCTTTGCAAGAGCTGGGCCCACTCTGTATTTCTGACCAAGCTGTTTTGAGCTATGACACCACCAAGTGAGCACGTAGGAGCTGTATCCCCTTGGGCATGTGGGATCAGTCCATCTCTGCTGTCAAGCCACAAGAATTTATGACCCAGAGAGCCTCAAAGAATTCCACAGGTGAAAAGCCAAGCCAGGGACACTGGGCTGCAACCCCCCATGTGATGGCAATGCAGACCAGCACTCCCTGGTACTGCACCAGAGCCAGGTCAGCGTGGAGCTCCACACTCTTCACAGCGCCCCAAAGGACAATCTGCTGGTCACTGACAAGCATCTGGGAAGCTGCTCTGATCAGAACGTGAAGATTCACACAAAACAGAAGGGAGCCCTTCTGTCCAAAGAAAGATGAAGATGGAGCTGTGGCCTGCCTGTCTGCTTCAGGAGAAACTGGAGTGGAGTCAGCAAGGGTGAGCTAGTGTCAGTCCCTACAGCAGAGCGCAGAAGAGGCAAGGGGCAGCAGATCCCTGGATGCTGCCTAGGAGACCTTGCCCTGAGACCTGCCCCCCACAAGCAGGTGTGCACAGCTTCACTTGAAGAACAGCCTAGACTAGATGATCTTTTGAGACGCCTTCCAGCACCACCCCCCAACCTATCTCACATGCCCAGACCAGCCACATCAAAGTCACAGCCACAAAACCATGTCGGTGTCCTCAGCCTGCAGTGCTGCCTGCCTGCTCGCTGCGCCAGGAACTGCAGAACAGCTGCCAGCCGCAGAGGGACCTGGGCTCCAGCTGCAGCACTCAGCCAGCTGCAGCACCTATTGCTCCAAAGCGGCACTCTGAGGAGCTGCTGCTGTGGCTGACAGCTGCTGACACCTCCTCTAGCTTCACTGGGGCTTCTGCCCCCATCAGCAGCCTAAGATCACACCTTGTGCCTTGGCACCTCCCTGCAAGGATTACTGCCAGGTGTTACGCTGGACCTGTTCTAAGGGACAGGCTGAGGCAGGGGCCAAGCCTCCAGCTTGCTTTAGTCTCCTGCTGTGCTGCAGGAAGCAGTCAGGCACTGTGAGGAAAGGAAGATGCATTCTGGCAAGCCAGCCAGCAAAGAGCTCACGTTTTGCAGCTCTGGTTCTTAAGGTAATCTCAGACTCTGGACAGTGAAGCTGCAAAGAGGGGCTCCTGATGCCTTCACATGAAAACAAAATGTGTAGTCAGCACAGATCAGTGCCAAACCTGCTGCCAGAGAGACAGCTACATCCTGAGCTGAAGCACAAACCCCAGCACAGTAGACTGCTTGTGATACCAGGCAGCTTAGAAACCTGAAGGTGCCTTTCAAAGGGAGATACTTTGGGTGGGTTTTTCCCAAGGGCACAGTGCAGTAGCTCCCTACTTCAGTACTGAGCCTCGGATGAACTAACCCTGCTGTCACCTTCCTAACTGTCCCTGCAGCCACTGGCACAGCTGGAAGCCACCCCATTCATCAAGAATACCCGGGATAGCCACGCAGAGATCAGGCTGCTCTCTGAAATACACTTCAGCAGCTGCTGAGGACACATCACACAGCTGTCAACTTTGATCTTCCCTGAAGCCCAGATGCAGACCACTCCGCAGAGCTCCACTCAGCCCTGGCTGCCATGGGGCAACAAGAAAGCAACCTTCAAGTACCCATCCTGCAGGGCTCCAGGCCTGTGAGCCGAGTGCCCATCCTGCAGGCCACCTTTAAGCCCAGTTGCATGTGGAAACCAGCGAGGCTCAAGGCTGTGGGTGTTGGGAATTGAGACTCTGGGACAGAGGGAGCCCCAGGCATGGATCCCAAGCACAGAAACACAGAACAAAAATCTGTCATGCTAGTTCTGCCTGGATTCAGAGACTAGCAGAGGCTGCCTGTGAACCTGGTCAAGGAGACAAGGAAACTCTCAGTGCCCCAGGGTAGCTTTGTGACACCAAGCAAGGCTCTGCAGAGCAAAGGCGTCAGCTGTTCTGTGCTTCTCACTGCCACAGATGTGGGAGAGAAGTTTAACAAATGTAGAATTCCTTTTCTATCTCCACTACCTCCCCTCTGCCAGTGTCACTCAGCTGTGAATCTGGCCCCTCTACCACCAGCCTTGTCAGATTACTCAGTTGGGCTCCTCCTAGAGAGCAGCACTGGCACTGGCAGCACTGGCACTGGTAGCAGCTGCTTAGAGCAGCTCTGAGTGTTAGAGAGCAGTGGCAGAAGCTGCAGCAGGAATCAGCAGGTGCTTCAATGGATTAGAGAGGCACTTGACGCCACAAAGCCTACAGCTCTGGCAGGACACACAGCTCTTGACACCAACTGTCTGCATGTGCCTGTTCTGATTTGAAGAGCTCCCTTCACTCTGGTACCAGCCAATGGGACAGAAAAGAGCTCAGCTATCCCAGCAGCTATTACGTCTTTCCAGATGGCACACTGGCACAGACCAGGCTGGCTGCGGCCCTGGCCAGCACTCATCTGTGTAGGGGATGCTCAGGAAGCATTTACAGTCTAGAGCCTGGTTTCAGGCGGGGAAACTGCAGCTCCTAACTGAAAGGAGATGAATCTGCACATGATTTCCACCATGCTTTCATTTCTGCTGCAAGCTGGCAGTGCACTGCAAAGCCACTCTAAAAAGCATAACATGTCCTACATAAGCTGTGACTATCTTCCCTCTTGGCAGCACCAAACACTACTCACATGGCCTCACAAGACCCAAGCAGGTGGATGGAATTTTAAGAAGCCTAAATCGGGTACTTTACAAGTGAGGAGTCAGCTGATGACAGCAGGAGCAGGGACAGGGCAGCACTTCAGAAATGAGCAGCAAGGATTTCAGATCAGGCAACCCACAACCAAGAGGCAACCTGGAAAACCTCCTCAGCTGCTCCCCACAGGGTACTTACGAGTGGTGTGGCACGATGGCAGGCAGCTGCAGGGTCACTGGCGTAGCTCCTGCGTGGCAGCAGCTCAGATGCGCTCAAGTTACTTTTGGTCCTTCGGGACTCCAGCTCGGGGGCACTCCAGGAGCTGGCCATGGCACTGGTCCTCGCTGAGGTCTGCTCCAGGGCGTCTGCTCTTATGCTGTTCCCTGCCGTGTCTGAGAGGTCCACTGAGGACCTACACATGTTTGCAGCACTGGAAGCTGCAGTTTTCTCCACTTTGGTTTGAGAGTCCTCCAGGGAATGTAGGCCTTGTCTTGTTCTCCAGGAACTTCTCACAGTGACGTGTTTGGTTTCTGCTGGAGCTGTGTCTGGAAAGCTCTTCCAGCTGGTAGTCTCTGCAGGCGTCTCGCTGGTCCTCTCCAGGAGCTCAGAAGTCTTTATCACAATGCTGCTTCTGGAGACCACCGTCTCTGCTTTACTCCTGGATGCTGCCTCTCCAGTTCTGTCTGTCTCAGATAATTTCAGTGCACTTTTATTAATCGATATCTCAAAGGGAGTGGGGAGATTGTTTGCTACTGCTGAGGGCTCATTAGAAGCAACTCTGATGTTGCTGGTGGTAAGATGCCTGTCCTTGGCTGCTGGATCTGCACCGCTCCTTAGAGCTGTTGGCTCAGAAGGGAAGATGGTGATGCTGCTTGTCATTTTGTTTGTCACCATTTTCAAAACAGACTTCTGTTTCTCTGACTCTGCCTCAGATGTGGTCCCTCCCATGACTGCCTTCATGTCCTTCTCAACAATGGCAGGTTTAATGACAGCTTTTGACCTCAGAGCTTCTCTTGGGCTGAATGACCTTCTGGGCTGAAATCCTCCAGCGGTGGCATCTGATGGTTTCATACACTTAGTGGAGTCTTCCTCACTGAGAGTGGTTTTGTCATTTTCAAAAACTGATTCTCTAGGAACTGCCCTGGAATTGGAGAACTGCTTGGCACTGACTTTCTTTCTGGCCTCAAACTCTGACTGAGTGCTCGTTTTTCTGCTTCTTCCCCATTCTTCATCTGCATTAAGTTTTTCTTGGTTACTCTGGGTGGTCCTGGAGTCTGTTTTTAAGCCAGCATTTACATGACCTGTTGAAGCTGAAGACTGCTCCATGTCTTCTTTATCCAGACCTGTGAGAATCTGCAGAATGTCCTCCTGACTCCTGGAGCGATGGCAGCGCTTGGTGAGCGCCGGAGGCTTTGCACTTTCAAGTGAGGTCTCTGCAAATTCTTTCTCCTGGGACATTATTGCTCTTCTGGCCCTCCCCTCTGAGGGCTGTCGGTTTGAGGCAGCAGAAGTGGTCACTGCTTCTGCTTTAGAGCCAGTGGAGTCGGGTGCCAAGGTGTGAGAGGAGAGGTGGTACCTGTGTGCTGAAGCTGTGCCATTGGCAGAGACATGGTGACCCCTGCTGAGCAGTGTGTCCCCTGAGCACTCACTGACCTCTGCCTGACTGCATTTCAGCTTCTCACCCAAAGAAGCCACCAAGTCTCCTTTGTTTGACTTCTCATCCTGTGTGTCAGCACCAGTCTGGCAGCTGCCACGGAGCACCTGGGATGGCTTTTCAGCCTTGGATCTCAGGCTTGCATCACCAACAGGTCTGGAAGGCACTTTCCAAGACTTCTGCTCCTGTGCAGCAGGAGGGTAGCGGCTAAGGACAGATGGCTGCTCCTTTGCTCTCTTCCCCTCATGCTGGGTGACACTGCCTTCTTTCTGACCAGTAGGAAAAGTGGAAACTGAAGATTTCTCTTCCAGTCTTTTTGTATCTGTCCCAGCAGTGTCTGAGAGGGCAGATGCACCAGCTGCCCTTCCTGCTTTTCTGTTCATTAAGTTTGGGCTCAGCACCTGCTTCCCAGAATGACTGTAGCTGTCATTGCTGATAGAGAAGTCTCTGTTCCTTGTTCTTTCCCGGCGCTGCTGTGGTGAGAGCTCCCTCAGCTTGTGCCTGCTAGTGGTTGGATCAGCTGTGACACCTCTGTATTTCGGTCTGTCGTGCTTGCCCCTGCCAGCAAAGCTCATGTCCTCATTCTCCAACTCCCCGTTCTCCAGCTCTTTCTGTTTCTTCATCTGCATTTTGATTTCTTCCAGCTGACTTGTTAAGAGTTTGTTTTTGTTCTGCTCACTCAGGTAACTGTCTTGCAGGTCACTGTTTTTCGCTTTCATTTTTTTGAGTTCTTCTTCCAAAGACTCAAAACGCTTGATCTGAGTTTTAAGTTTCTCAATTTCTTGGGTGAGATCTTTCACTTTGTTGTCTTCCTGATTTTTATTCTTTTGGTTTTCCGATTTATTCCTGGTTTCATTTTCTGCATGCTTCAGGTAGTCCACACTTCCCTTCCTCCTGGTCTCCTTCGAGGGCAACGCAGAAGTCAAATCATCTTCAATCCTCAAATCATTTCTGTCCAGGAGATTATTTGATGACCTTTCTAGCAAGTTTGACGCATTTCTCGTTTGATCTGCCCTAGTCAGTTTATTGTTCTGTTCTAGCTTCTGTGTGAGCTCCTGGATTATTTTTTCATTCTGCTTTTCTCTTTCATTAAAATGTTTTCTCTCAGTGATGAAGCTCAGAGCTAAGGATTTCAGTTTTTCTAACTCACCTGTTAAGCTCTGCTCAGTTTTATCCAGCCTGTCCTCAGAGGATTCCAATTCTTTCACTTTAACTCTGAGTATTTCTAACTCCGTAGATATCTTTTTGGTCAAGTTCTTTTCTTCATTGAGGCTAAGACACAGCTGCGTGCAGTCATTCTTGCTCCTGCCAAAGGCCTCCTCCAGCTTCTCCAGCTCTGCCATTCTCCTTTGCAGGTGCTCAATTTCTGACTTCAGCTCTCGGGTGAGGCTCTCCTCCTCTTCAAGCTTTCCTTTCATTGACCGGCAGAGCTCCTCAGCTTTCCTAATTTCTTCGTCTTTGCCTTCAATCTTCAGCACTCTCTTCCGCAGGGCTTCGACATCAGCCAGCATGCTGGAGTTGCTGCCTTCCGCCTGGATGACTTTGTCCTGGAGCTCCAGCAGCTCATCCTCGGCCTTCTGCAGATTTTTGGTTGCTTCCTCCAGCTCATCAAGGCGGCGACTAAGGCTTTGCAGCTTGAACCGCAGGTGCCGACTGGAGGTCTCCTTGTAACCTGTAAAATCTGCCATGGTGACTTTTTACTCCTTTTGGGGGACAGCTCTGCTTACTCTAGGTGTGGTCTTTAGCACCTTGTGTATTCCTGGTACCTTACTCTTCCTTTGAACAGAGGCAACCTCACCTTGAAAGAAAAAAATGCTGAAAGTCACTACAAGAGCTCAGAACACAAACACTATCACTGTGTGAGTCAGACTAGAAACGTTCATTAAAATAACCTACTAACTGAACACATTCCTGAGTGCTGTGAGACTGCAGAACTGCAGTCCATTTGCACTGGGATCTCCAAAGCCAGCCTGTTCCTGCAGGTGAGGGAAGGACAGGCTGCAGGTGTGCATGGGCACTGTGTGCACAGCTGGCAGCCCCTTTTTGCTGCCCCAAGCTGCAAAGGTTCCTGCACGTGCAGGACTCAAGTCCCTGTACGTGGACACCTCTCTCTTCAGCACTGCACCAGTCCCCTGAAGACACCTTACAGGTGAAGACTCAGGAACCATACACATGACCTGGAAACCAGAAAATGCAATCCCCAGTCATCTGGTGGCCACTGAAGAGGGGACAAGCCCCCATACCCCCAGCTCACAGATGCAAGGTGGGATTGCTGCTGCTGGGCAGCACTACCCATCACTCTCCTGTGAGCTGCTTGGCAGAGATATATACCTGGGTTGTAGTCACATCCTGAGAATATTGTGGCAGGGGAGTTCTGAGCTTCTCCCTCCAGTTTCAAGAGCTGTCACTGACCTCAGCTATGCTCACTCACCCGCTCAAGAGACAAGCAGCTGCACACGTTGTACCTCTCCTTGCTGCTGCTGCTGCTAGAGAGCAGTGAGCAGAGCGGAGGAGCACAGCCTGGCACACTGAACGCAGATCTCCTCCCAGCTCAGAAGCAAGCAACAGGGAGGGAACCTGAGTGGGTCAGACTGGAGGAGGTGCAGTCCCTGGCAGCACTGGCATCGTCCTGGCCTGGCCCTTGCGGCATGACCCCAAGCATGTGCAAGGACTGCTTGAGGGCATGGAGGTGAGCGCAGCTCTTTGCCCCACACCCTTGTTCAGCTGCCTGCCTCGAAGCAGGCCTTGGCATCCAGCATTGTTGCAGAGCTCCCTGCAGAGGAACCATTCAGAACTTCCTATTCCACAGCACCAAGAAGCAAGGAGCCGGATTCAGGGAGGAGACCAGGAGGGTAGGGAGGCTCCAGCACCCCATGACCAAAGCTGATTCATTTCCTGCCAGGCTGGGGGGCAAGCCTGCCAAGAAGCCCTCTGCACAGGCTGGGCACCCTGCCACACCTCTCCCAGGGACCTCCCTCACTCAGGGTGGGAGTCACCAGACCGTGGGCTTGGTTTCAGGCATCTGGGAGGAGCCCTGAAAAGAGCACCGGGTGAGGAAGCTCAGAGACTGGCACATGCCTGGCTTTGGCCACATGCCCATCCTCCCCCTCATCACTACTCCTGGGCCACCTCCCTCACACTGCCCACAGCTGCTGCACAGAGCCAGCAGATGCCACCCAGGAACCTCAGCAGAGCCTAAGAGAAAAGCCAAAGTGAGCCGGGCCCCGAAACAAAGCTCTGCTCCAGCAGCCCCAGAACAGGCAGCTAATGGTTAATGATGGTGAACAAGGGTTGGCAGTGGCTAATGATGGTTAACAGTGGTTACTGGTGGTTAAAACAACGATTAAGGATGATGAACAGTGATTAGCAAGGGTTAACACTGGTTAAAAGTGGTTAATGGTGGTTAACAGTGCAGCACTGGGCTGCAGGCCACAGCTCCTGCAGATTGTTTCTGCAGAGCTCAAAGTCTGTGTGTGGCCCAAGTCCGTCCAGGTCAGGCTGCTCAGCACAGAGACACTGCCAGTGGCACCAATACCAGTGCCCTCTCGATGGGAAGAGTGGGCCATGAACAGCTGCCTCCAGAGGCAAGAGGGCAGCTGGGTGAGGTGGAGGGACCACTCCTCCTTTCCCTTCCCTTTCTGTACCACAACTCCTCCTGCAGCATCAGCTGTGCCCTGGGCACAGCAGGATGCCACAGCTGCGGGTGCTGAGAGAGCCTCCCTGTGCATCGTGGAGTAGAATCACAGCATCCTTGTGGCATCAGAAGCCCTTTGAGATCATCCAGGCCAACCTTTCTCTACCTCTACCAAGTCTGGGGCTGAACCATGTTCCTCAATACCTCTACATCTTTTAAACACTTCCAGGGGCAGGGACTCAACCACCTCCCTGGGAAGCCTACTCCAGTCTTTGAGAAGCCTTTCAGGGAAGAAGTTTCTTCTAATATCCAACCTAAACCTCCTCTGGTATCACTTTTCCCTGGGGAGAAGAGCCCAACCCCCACCTCATGCAACTTCCTTTCAGACAGCTGTAGAGAGGTCTCCCCTTGGCCTCCTTTTCTGCAAACTGAGCAGCCCCCGGCTCCCTCAGCTACTCCTCCCCAGCCCTGTACTCCAGACATCTCAGTACATTCATCACCCTTTCTGGACCTGCTCCAGCTCCTCAATGTCCTTGTTGGGGTGACAGGCCCAAAACTGCACAGTACTCAAGGTGTGGCCTCACCTGTGGTGAGTACAGGAGGACAATCCTGTTCCTGTTTGTTACACCATTCCCAATCTAGGCCAGACTGCTGATGGCCTTTTTGGCTCACTTGGCACACTGCTGGCTCACATTCCCCTCTCTGCTGAGCAGCACCCCCAGGTTATTTTCCTCTGGGCAGCTTCCCAGCTGCTCTGCCCCTAGCCTGCAATCTCCATGGGGTGGTTGTGACCCAAGTGCAGGACCCAGCACTTGGCCAGGTGCCTCTGCAGAGCCTGCCCACCCTTAAGCAGATTAATGCTCCCACCCATCTTAGCATCACTGCAAGTTTACCTTGGGTGCAAAACAATTCCCCCATCCAGAGAGAACTGGCCTGAGACTGAGCCTGTGGAGACCACCACTTGTGACTGGAAGCTCAGTGAGCAACTGGAGGCAGAGAGGGGACCTTGCCCTGAAGACAACAGACTTCTGCAGACAGAAGAAATAATCACCCTGGGAGATGACCTGCAGTGGTCCAGTGCAGTCTTTGCCAGGAAGGAAAGGGATTGTGGGCACAGGGCAGGGACACAGCATTGCTGCTCCACCAAACCATAGTCCTGAAGTTGGTTGCTGGAGCATCCAGGTAGTGCCTGCAGAGGTTAGTCCTGAGTGAAGAGCTTCATGTGAACCATGAGTCAAGATTTAGTCTCTTTGGCTACACTGTCACAATGTAGGGATCACAAAGAGGAGGGGAGGGATGTCAGGACTGAGTCATGGATCTCCTCTGTGGATGTCAGAAGCTGCCCAGAGGAGAAGCTGCTGTAAGAGGAAACACTCAACACTCAAACCTTCCAACGGAGCAGAAAAATGGCAATTAGCTGCAGGAATGGATTATAGCAGGACTGATGATGGTTAAGGTCTTTACTAACCAGCTCAACAAGTGTGTGGATGATACTCATGGAAGGTGAGGAGGGGCATGGATAATGCACTGGAGGGCAGGGCTGCTGTTCTGAGGGACCTTGACAGGCTGGAAAAAGGAGGGGACAGCAGCCTCCACAGAGGGGTCCAGTTCCTGCTCCTGCAGCAGCAGGACAGGCCAGAGATGATAGTGGGAAAGCAGCTTCACAGAAAAGGATCTGAGCAGTCCTGGAGGGCAGGAAGATGCACAGAGGTCAGAGATGTGTCCTGCCTGAGGCTAGCCACAGACCAGTGGGCATGCAGCCAGTAGGTCAAAGGATGGGATCCCTCCTCTCTCTCTGGATTTCGTGAGGCCACACCTCGAGTGCAGAGTCCAGCCTGGTACAAGACAGATGTAGAACTTCTGGGTTGAGTCCAGCAGAGGGCACCAAGACAGCCATGGGCTGGAGCACTGGCAGTGCAAGGAGATGCTGAGGAAGCTGGAACACAGCTGAGGAAGGGAAGGCAAAGACCCTTTGCTGCCTGCAGCTACAAGCAGGAGGATGTAGAGGAGGCAGGAGTCAGGCTCTCCTCTGAGGCACACAGTGAAAGGAGCACAAGATACAAGCTGCAAGGAGAAAAAAATTCAAGTAGCTACCAGGATTTTATTTTTTTTTGCCCCCCCCCCCCCCC
>VWZE01020444.1:0-11164 GCA_013396675.1 Eubucco bourcierii
TCCAGGTGGGCTTTGAATGACTCCAGAGACAGAGACTTACCTGCCTGTTCCAATGCTCAACATAGAGAAGTTTAGATGAAACTTCCTGTGTTTGACTTTGTGCCCATTACTTGCTTCTTGTCCTTTCACAGGACTGAGAAAAGACAGGCTCCAATCCTCCTGACACCCATCCTTTAAGTATTTATAAGCATTGATAAGATCCCTGAAGAGACTGATGGTGATCATTTGTAACAATGAAGACTGTTAATACAGCGTGAAGAACTTAACAAGGCGATTTTGGGTTAGGGTTTGATTAAAAAGGATGTTAGAGGAACTGATCTTCAGAACCCTTGGAAGCTGAACAGCTAATCATCTGTTTGTATGAGAAATACTAGCAGATCTGTAAAAATATACTCACTTCTGTAAAAAGAAACTTTAGTACTGAATCATTTGTCCTTAATGTTTTGAATTTGAAACTTCTAGCTGGAGACACATTTTGATGTAAAAAGCTTAATTTGTAGCAAATGTACTTTTAACTATTAAAGGTTTTTATTTTGGTTAGTTACTTGAAGTGTAGAATGTAAAAAGTATTTGTAAAGATGAGAGAAGTCAACTAATGGATTTTTACCACTTTTCTTTTTCAGGAGCTGGTGAATCAGGGAAAAGCACAATTGTCAAACAAATGAAGTAAGTATGCTGAGATACTGCAATACATATTTTTATTTTTTAAAAATTCAACTAGAGAATTTATGTGGTTTTTTTTTTTTCTTTCTGTAGGATTATCCATGAAGCTGGTTATTCAGAAGATGAATGTAAACAATACAAAGCTGTTGTCTACAGTAACACCATTCAGTCCATTATTGCTATCATTAGGGCAATGGGGAGGTTGAAGATAGACTTCGGTGATGCCACCAGGGCTGTGAGTATTGGAGTACACAGCTGAAATTTCCATTAACTGTCAATTTTTGTCCATTACTGTTTCTGGAAAAAAATCTCTTGATACCCAAAAATCTGTTATAAGATATAAAGTTTGATTTGAAAACTAAGTACCATTTTTACACGGCAAGGTGAACTACAGAGCAATCCACACTGGATTGATTCAGTTTAGCTGCAGCTCTCCAAGTGCTGAATTTGGAAAACTAAACATTTGAGTCTTAGGGAGTTTTTGATAAACATTGGGGTATGTACTCGTGTCTTCTTATTTGCATGTATTTGTGGGCTGATACATTCTGTAAGTCATAGAATCATAGAATGGTAAGGTTGGAAGAGACTTCAAGGATCATCCAGTTCCAACCCCCTGCCATAGGCAGGGACACCTCCCACTAGTACAGGGCACTCAAGGCCTCCTCCAACCTGGCCTTCAACACCTCCAGGGAGGGAGCATCCACAACCTCCTTGGGCAACCTGTGCCAGTGCCTCACCACCCTCACTGTAAAGAACTTCCTCCTGACATCCAGTCTAAATCTCCCCTCTGCCAGTTCAAACCCATTGCCCCTTGTCCTGGCATTGCAAGACCTTGTCAATAGTCCCTCCCCAACTTCCTGTAACCCCCTTCAGATACTGGAAGGCTACTCTAAGTTCTCCTGGCAGTCTTCTGTTCTCCAGGCTGCAGAGCCCCAACTCTCTCAGCCTGTCCTTATAGGAGAGCTGCTATATATGTTAGACAACTTCACGTTCCTTTAAAAAAACACATCTTAAATGGGTAAGCATCTAGCTACTGTCTGCACTTTTTTTCATTTCATAGAATTGCCCAAAACCATTCTAGCCTCTGAGCTCGATTCCATTTTGTAGTGATTTGCAGTGTGGAGAATTTTTTTTTTTCTTGGAGCAGAGACACAGGTATAGCCCTGCTGCTGGTATCCCGTTTTTCTCATAGTACCACATTGGTCCTTGTTCTGCACCTTTTCTAGCTCAATCGATCTAATGCTCTGTATATAAACCCCTGGTGGTTCTATTTGCTATTTCACCTCTTGAAGCTAGTTTGCAAAATGGATTGTTTTGGCTCGTTTTTTCTCCAGTTCTAACCCTGTACTCTGGTTACATTTGTGTCTGGCTATGAGGTCAGATGCTTTGAATCTCTCTATAATGTGCTTAGCTTAAGTGGTTTTGCTTGTTCTCTGGTTACAGGAATGAGCTCTGTGGTACGGTGCTGAAATTGTTGGATTGAGTATCATTAGAACTGAGCTCAGGATGTGTGCTTTTATTTTCTTTCCTTATAAATCCATGTCAAAATATGAAAGGCTCACCAGTACAGTTTTTGAAACAGGAACTTAGGCACATGATGGCTGTCTTGCAGAAAATACGGAGGAAGCTTTGTTGCTCTTCATGTATTGAAATATGTTGGAAGGTCAGAGGGATGTTTTGCCATAATGAAATACTTTCCATTTTGTTAAGGTTAAATTACAGTTTGGGAGGGCAGGAGGGTTCTTGAAAAACAAGAAATGGTGTGTAAATTCTTTGTTGATGAGCAAGTCTTGTGTTCAAGAGGTTGATTGCTTAAAAAACAGTTTATTGGTATTAGTATACCTTCAGTGACCTTCTGAAATGCATGTCATGAAGGCTTCTGGGGATTAATTGGCTGAGGCAGGAATTGCAAAAATAGAATTATTTTCTGAAAACCCTGCCCCCAAACTATATACAGAACTAGTTTAGGTTTATTTACAGGCTCAATTCAGTCAGGAAAATATTCACAAGGTGTTATGGGCAAATTTAGAGATTTAGGAAGTCAGAAAATGGCGAAGGCTAAGCTACAAACACAGCTTTACCTCACTAAAAGTTAGGCTGATCTGAGAACTAAGGGAATAGCAGACTTTACTCAAGGGATGAGATGGAAAATTGTTGATGGTCCCTTCCTGAATTCCTCCGTGGATGCAGCCTCCTGCAAGCAATATCCAATCATCTGGACCCACATGGTTTAAACCCATTGCCCCTTGTCCTGGCATTGCAAGCCTTTGTCAATAGTCCCTCCCCAACCTTCCTCTAGGCCCCCTTCAGATACTGGAAGGCTACTCTAAGGTCTTCTGGAAGCCTTCTCTTCTTCAGGCTGCAGAGCCCCAACTCTCTCAGCCTGTCCTCACAGCAGAACTGCTGCAGCCCTCTGAACATCCTCATGGCCTCCTGGACCCACTCCAACAGTTCCATGTCCTTTCTCTGCTGGGAACTCCAGAGCTCCACACAGTACTCCAGGTGGGGTCTGAGGAGAGCAAAGTAAAGGGGGAAAATCACCTCCCTTGCCCTGCTGGCTACACTTCTCTTGATGCAGCCCATTCATTTTGCACTGTCATAGTTATTATTTTGTGTACATATATTAATTATACCTATTAAATTGTAAACATAATCAAAGAAAATGAAGCTTTTTCTAGTTATGTCTCTCTGCATTTGTTCTTGTTTACTGTTCTCTTCTCTTAAGACCAAAGTTTTCCAAGGGAGCTTTACTGATTACTGATACTATCAGTATTGGTAGCGTGGAGTCATCTCTGGAGCCTGACAGAGGAGTAAGTTTAGGTGTTAGAAGATAAAATGATGTGATGGTTGGGAGTTCCCCCCCGCCCCCGACTTTGTGAAATCCCCCAGACTAGACTCAGCCAGCTGGAAGTTCTGAAGCTCTATTTACAGCTCAGCACAATGTACAAGCAGAGATAGACACAACAGACAGGAATAGTTACAGACACAGACAAGTTAAAGGCAATACAGAAACACAATTCCCCTCCCAGAAGTCAGAGTCCCCAGGAGGGGCTCCCAACCACCCTTCCACCTTCTCCCCACCCCTCTGCCTTACCCCCAGGGTTTGCCTTACATGCAAGGTGAGTTTGGAGGATGGGCCAGAGGGGTTAGAAGGAAAGTGGTTAGTGAGGTTAGCAGAGAGGTCCAGACCAAACCAGCATCTAGAGACAATGAGACTATCTGTGTCATATCTGTGTTTGTGTTCTTATTCTTACACATCTCAGCAAGCCTATAAGTGAAGCAGACGTCACCATTGTTTGCTTTTCACAACCTATAACATAATTTTCTCTATTAAAATATTCCAAATAGCCTCAAACCAGCCCAAATGACCAACAAGATTTTGAGAACTATTTTATTTATGATATCAACTTGAAATCGTCTGAGCCTCTTGACTTCAGAGAGCTTTATAAATGATGAGGCAAACTTTTGTCAGGGATAATTTTAAAATAGCTGTTTATCTCTTTAGACTTAGGCTGTCTTGGTGGTCCAAATTCTTTTTTTTCTGAGGAACCTTGCTATGGAGTAGCAGTACTAGATTTTTGTCAGTTGTAAATCAGAAATAGAAAAAAGGAATTCAGAGCTTGTGTTATGCATCAGTCTCACTTAAAAACAAGTTAAAAGCTATGCTGTAATAAGAGTAACTATATTATTTAAATTTTATTCTATTTCATAGCAGTTTTGTGTGGGGTTTTTTTGTTTGTTTTGCTTTTTTTGGAGGGGAAGGGGAAGTGAAGTGCTCAAAATTAGAACTTATGAAGACTGTTACATTCAGATTCTTCTTAAATTTCTGAGGGGAACAAGTGAGGCAATAAGTTTGTTTGGACAAATCATAGCATCTCGTCTCTGTCACATGACTAATGATGAAGCAGTGAGGTGAACATTTTAAAAAACTGTTGAATAAAGGTAGCACAGATTACACCAGCAGCTTCAGTAAGGGTTTTTCTGAAGACTGATGTAATTTCCCTTGTCCTAAAAGGTGTTCCAGTAGTGATCTAGAGACTGTGCTTTGAGAGACCTCTAGTGAATGTGCTTTCAAGGACTATGGACCACTTTCTGAATGTGAGATTTACTGTAATTAGCTAGAGAGAGGGTTAATTTTTTTTCCCATAATCTCATTTATGGAATCTGGTATAAAAATAGTAATTCCTAGAGAAGAAGTGACTCTATTCCAGAATAATCACAAAGTTAATAAGGGTTAATAATCAAAATAGAACTTAATCCTTGCATACAACCTCACCTGTGGTGTCTGTAGTACTTGCCATCCTTAGAAAAGGGAATATGGAGATAAGAGAACACTTCTTATTTTAATGTGTAAGCTTTTAAAAAGCTGAAATAGATTTTCTTGTTCCACCTCCTGTTTCCCTCCCCCCCTCCTTAGCCCATTTTAGGATATGTAGAGATCAGAACTATTTGAAATAGAATAAGTTTTGTATGTCTGAAAGTCAGACCATGTAAGGTATGAAATGATGTAATTGCTTATGATAAAACTGACTTGGTTTCTAAGCTGTTTCCATCATGTGTCTGAATATCTTGGCTCTTCTTCAGGTTCTACTGCTTCCGTGAGTTGTAGGTCCTTGGCGTTTCCTTCCACAAATAATATTCAAAACCAGAATTGTTGTTCAGGTTTCTTTTATCCAGACCCATTGCTAAAACTATAGTCCATGACATCTGACTATCCAGCCCTTTAATCTTTACTGCTGTGGTCTTTCCTCTGATTATTAGTGAAATGAATTGAATTTTTGTTAGTTCTGTGTTTACAGTAATCAGTATTCTGTTAATTTGAAAAATAGCCATTTTAAAATATGTAACTACTCTTAGCTTTCAAAAGACTTTCTGAACTATGGATTAGATGCCTCTTGTTCATGTCTCTCTATGTGCAGAGTCATGTAAATGACTTTGAGTATATCTTGAGTTGACAGAACTGTAAGATTTTGATTTTTTTTAAGCTGAATATCAGTATTTAAATCTATCTGCAAACAATTTCCCTGTTAACTGTCATAGTCATTGATTCTTTAAGTCTGCAGTGGACAATGTCTTTAGAACAATCACTGCTTTCTGTGCTTATCCTGAAAATGTGGGTTTGTTTTCCTTGTTTGCTTCCCCACAGCTTATTTTTTGGACAGAACCAGATTTTTCTAGATTTGCATCTGTAGCTTTTGTTGTGAGAATATTTTTTTTTTTAAATCCTTTCCTGAAATACTTTCAGTTCCTAACTGATGTGCTTTAGTCTTTTTTCCAGTTATCATCTGTTCTCTTACTTACTGTACAAATAGTTTATGCTGTGGGTAGTAGTTAGAAGCCACAAGTATGTTGATTTTTGTACTAGGCATACCTTGGCATCAGATCAGACACAGCTAATAACCAGGGTGAAGCAGCTACCCACAGGAGACTACTAATGTGGATCTCTTTACCTAGCTACTGTCTTCTGTTTCCCATGTCACAGAGGTCTAACATTTAAAGCTTCTTTCCTCTGTCAAAATTGGTGAAGGTAACCAGCTGGTCAGATTCTGTTAAAGGAGACTGGTGCATTGTCATCCCACACTCCATTAGTCTTACTGTAAAGGACAGTCATTACATAAAGTCTGCAAGTCTAGCATTTTGCTCTCTTCAAAATCTGTTTGTGTGCTATCACATTACCAAGAAAACTTGGTCACTGTAGAATAATCACAGTAATGGATATTTGTAAGTGATTTGCTTAGAAGGGCTTTAGGAAGTAAATTTTTTTTCCTGATGTCTGACTGGGGAAGAAATATTAATTTGTCACTTTCAAAGTTGTTTTTTGAAGCTTAAGTGATTAATATGTTTTCTTCAGTCAATATACGTCTGCATTTCTAGAGGTTCTAGTATGTACTGAACCATTCTATTTGGTTTGTGGTATTTGATAAGCAAATAAGGTTAACTTTTTAGACTTGAGCACATAATGTGCTCCTACATGTGTTTACTAGAATCTTAGTTCAAGTTACAAAGAGCAGAAGCAGCTCTATCAGCTAATGGGGAATTTAATTTGCTATTCTTTTTCTGTTGTTGAAAAATGTAGGAATTGATATCCTATGCAGAGCAGTAAACCCAATTGTTTTCCTTCAGATTTTTTTTGTTTGGTTACATTCATCTTTACCAAGAAAGGAACTCATCTCAGCAGACTGGATTGATGGGCTGAGGTCAATTTGTATGAGATTCAACGAGGCCAAATGCAGGGTTCTCTACTTGGGTCACAACTCCATGCAGCACTACAGACTTGGGGCAGAGTGGCTGGAGCACTACCTGGCAGAGAAAGACGTAGGGGTGTTGGTTGACAGCCTGATGAACATGGGCCAGAAGTGTGCCCAGGTGGCCCAGAAGGCTGCCAGCATCCTGACCTGTATCAGGAGTGGTGTGACCAGGAGGAGTAGGGAAGTGACCATGCCTTGGTACCTTACACTGATGAGGCTGCACCTTGAATACTGTGTTTAGTTCTTAGCCCACTCTTTACAAGGATATAGTGGTTAGGGGCTGGAACAGGCTCCCCAGGGAGGTGGTAGAGTCACAGTTCCCAAAGGTGTTTAAAAAACATGTAGATGTGACATTTTGAGACGTGGTTTAGTGTCTGTTATGGTGTTGGGTTAACAGTTGGACTTGATGATCTTAGAGGTATTTTCCAACCACAACAATTGTATGATTCTGTGACTTGCTGAATATAGTACTTTTTTATTTCTCACTGCATCTCTGCTTTTGTCTTACATCCTAAAGGATGATGCTCGTCAACTCTTTGTGTTAGCTGGAGCAGCAGAAGAAGGATTTATGACTGCAGAGCTTGCTGGAGTTATCAAGAGGCTGTGGAAAGACAGTGGGGTTCAAGCTTGTTTCAACAGATCTAGAGAATACCAGCTTAATGACTCTGCTGCCTAGTAAGTACTAAGTGACAAACAAGATTTTCTCTGTCCTATGAGTAGCTAAAGGAATACAGGGGAAGTCTTACCTTTATGCAGAATTGTGCACTCATGTAGATGGAAGATTTAGAAGTATCTGAACAAAGGTATTGCCTATTGAAGTCAAGATGCTCTAGCTCTAGACTTCAAGGTTGGAAAGGAAGAGATGTGTTATGATTATGAATGTCATGTTCTGACAACTTGTTTCATCCTCTTGAGGAAGAGAGGTTTGCTTTAAGGTTCTTTAATAGTATTTTTATTACAAAAATGTGACTCAAGTACCTACTCAGTCCGGGAAACTTGATTATGTGATGTGAATCTACTGGCAAGGTCACTCAAGGTCTCCTCCAACTTGGCCTTGAACACCTCCAGGGAGGGAGCAGCCACAACCTCCCTGGGCAACCTGTGCCAGTGTCTCACCACCCTCACTGCAAACAACTTCCTCCTGATATCCAGTCTAAATCTCCCCTCTGCCGGTTCACATCAATTGCCCCTTGTCCTGTCGTTGCAGGACCTTGTAAATAGTCCCTTCTTGTAGGCCCCCTTCAGATATTGGAAGACTACTCTAAGGTCTCCTGGAAGCCTTCTCTTCTCCAGGCTGCAGAGCCCCAACTCTCTCAGCCTGTCCTCACAGCAGAGCTGCTGCAGCCCTCTCAGTGTCTTGGTGGCCTCCTCTGGACCTGCTCCAACAGTTCCATGTCCTTCCTGGTCCGGGGGCTCTATAAATTAGCAGTAGAAAGTTGTTATTTATTAAGCATTTTCTTAACCACAGTAATTGTAACCAAAACACTGAGTTGCTCTTTCCATACCTTTTTATCAAATCCAGGATAATTTGAGGCTTTAGTTGTAGTTTACAGTAACTTGTAGTTACAGAGCTGAAAGGGTTCTTGTGGTTAGTGCAGACCACGCTGGTGTGTGTGTGTTTGCATTTTGGGATTTAAAAAGAATTCTTAATAGTGGAACTAGTTGCTTAAATTTTCTTCTAGGATGGTATCTTTGTGTCCATGAAGCTTATTCCAAAATATTCTGGAATTTAGGGGGGAATGTGTCATGTTCTTTGTCTTATCTCAAAGACAGCTGTTGTATAAAATTCAAGCATAATCTAATGAGTGCACATAGAACTTCTGTAATTGTTTTGTAATTATTTTATGAATAACTGAAAGCAGTATTTATTTTTACCTTCAGTTACTTGAATGACTTGGACAGGATAGCACAAACCAGCTACATTCCAACCCAACAGGATGTTCTCAGGACTAGAGTGAAAACTACAGGAATAGTGGAAACTCACTTTACTTTCAAAGATCTTCATTTTAAGTATGTAAATCATGCTACATGTTCATCTGTCACTTACGGTTTCTGTAAAGTTCTAGAAGGTGGACTTTCAGTGATGTCATTTTAACAAATTTGTTAAACTACAACTTTGATTTATTTTTCTTTTTCCCTCCTCTCCATTTTTCTGAAAATTCCTCATGCTTGGCTCGATTTTCTGAAGGGATCTAGGAGTCCTGTCATGACTCAGAATAAATATGTAGATATTAAGTAATAAATGCTCTGGTTTTATTGAAATGTTGAAAGGTATCTTCTATGTAAATTAAATCTCAAAATACTCACTTTTATGTCATGTTAAATGCCTGTTCTTTGACCCTTTGAATTCAGTTGGAGAGCTGGAGGCTTATAAATGGTTGCTATATATATAAATGAGAATGATAAATGATTTTGTATAAAAGTGTAAATCCATGTCCCTGAAGAACTGAATTAAAATGTGTTACACTTCAAGAACGTGACTTGTGTAAATCCCACACCACAGGAAACAAAATAATGTTAGTATTTTGAACGTTTATGTCTCAAAACCATTTATGATGAAAGCATAGGACAGTATAAATGTGATCATATTCTACCTCCTGCTGATCAGGAAGAATAAGAAAAGTCAGTAAAACCTTCATTGCATCTGCATTTAGATTGTACAGACATTGTTGTCAGTATGTCTCTAGATTATATTTTTTTAATAATGGAAAAAAATATTTTTCCATGTAATGCATAGTAAGCTCTATAATGGGGATGCTTCAGGGGTGGCTGTGGAAATGTGTTTTGTTTCCTTGTTCCAGGGTTTCAGTATACAAAATTCATATTCATCCATAAAACAATAGCTGGTAAATGGGAATGAATCTGAGGAGAGTAACCTCAGGAGAGGTCTTCAGTATTGTAAGAAAGTATCCATTTTCTCACTTTCTACTGTTTCTTGCTCAGTTCTCTATTGCAGATGGGTTTAAATTCTTCTAGGCTCTCAGTGAATTTATGTGCAGGTAGCTACTTCCAGTCTGTACTGATTGTTAGGATTGTTTTAAGGACCATCTGATTACACCTCTATAAAACGTGTAACTGGAAGACAGGCCTCTGGAAGTGTTAAGCTTAATGCTGTACATTTAAACACCTCCACAAGCAGGTGCCTTAGGAGGTAGGCTTTATGAGATATTAGAAAGGCTTGAAGAAGTATACTCTTGCATAACACAGCAGAGAACTTCTAAGATGAACTAAAGGAATGAAAGGCTTGATTATACCAAGATGAGGGTACATAAATATAAGCTGTGCAGTACGTACTTCAGGTTTGCTTCATTACCTTTTCTTTCCTGTTTTACTGTGTGTTTGGGGTCTTTTGAGATTGAGACTTGTTTCAACCTTCTCTATGAAGCACTTGGCATAGCTTTGATTACTGATTCAATCTAAGATGCAAACAGGAAGCCATCCTTATCCTGTTTCTATAGACTGTTTCAGAAGTGGAGTCTGATTATTTAATGCTTTTGTTGAGGAAGAATGCCTTATTTTTGTCTAAGTGTTGTTCTGATAATCTAAGGATTTCTTATGGAAATTCATGTCAGTACAAAACTATAAAACGTTAGCATTAGAATTGACAGCAACCATGACTAAAATTTAGGGTATTAATTATTAAGGTATACAGAATACCTTCCTATGAATACAGCCATCACTAATTTGAGAACCGAGTAGGAGTAGGTAGATGACTTGCATGTAATAGGGTGATACTCAAAGACTTGCTCTCTGAAAGTAAGGAACACTTCTAAGGAATCCTTTTTAAGATTTCAAAATTCTAACAAGTAATCTTTAAAGTGTTTTTAAGATAGCATTATTCCATTGTAGACTGTTAAAGAGGCAATGAGTGTTGTCCACAATAGTATTATCAAATAGAAGGCTACTTTAGAGGTTATGATGTTTCTTACAGGCTGATCCTGATTCCTTCTCTACTTATTTTTACCATTTGTTTTGTTGTTTTCTTCTGTTCTTGTCAGACTCCACCTACAGTCCTGTGTGCAGTTCTGGAGCCCTCAGCACAGGAAGGATATGAAAGTGTTGGAGTGGGTCCAGAGACAGCCACAGAGATGCTGAGAGGGCTGCAGCAGCTCTGCTGTGAGGAAAGGCTGAGAGAGTTGGGGCTCTGCAGCCTGGAGAAGAGAAGGCTTCCAGGAGACCTTAGAGTAGCCTTCCAGGATCTGAAGGGGGCTCCAGGAAGGCTGGGGAGGGACTATTGACAAGGTCTTGCAATG
>VWZE01020444.1:11314-31011 GCA_013396675.1 Eubucco bourcierii
TCCACTTTCAATCTCCCCTCTGACACTTCAAACCCATTGCCCCTTGTCCTGGCATTACCAGACCTTGTCAATAGTCCCTCCACAGCCTTCCTGTAGCCCCTTCAGATCCTGGAAGGCTACTCTAAACTCTCCTGGAAGCCTTCTCTTCTCCAGGCTGCAGAGCCCCAACTCTCTCAGCCTGTCCTCACAGCAAAGCTGCTGCAGCCCTCTCAGTATCTTGGTGGCCTCCTCTGGACCCACCCCAACACTTCCATGTCCTTCCTGTGCTGCGGGCTCCAGAACTGCACACAGGACTCCAGGTGGGGTCTGAGGAGAGCAGAGCAAAGGGGCACAATCCCCTCCCTTGCCCTGCTGCCCACACTGCTCTTGCTGCAGCCCAGCACACAGTTGCTGTCTGGGCTGCACTCACATTGCAATATGTAACTTAACTTCAGGATACCAAAGTTTCTTGCTTTTTTTGCTGTTGGATCTCATTGCCTCATGCTTTGACTAATGTTTTATTGTATCAGGATGCTATATATCTGGATGTTGATTATCTAGCTTGCAAAATACCTGAAGTTCCTAATGATGTCTAATAAAAAAGTTCTGCCTTTCAGGGTGACTGTAACCTGCAATAGTTGGCAAATGTCCTTTTAAATCATTTAGCTAGCAGAGAAAAGCAAACCCACTCATATTGTGTTCCTTTGCTGATCCTCTACTGTTAAATTCTGAAATATGGACTTTTCCTACTGCTTTATTTCTGTACACCTGAGAGCTGAAAACAAACGAGACTGACTTACAGCTTATTTACTCGATAGAAAATGATTATTCTTGTAAACAAAATGAGCATTATATAATAGAATTTTGACAATGATTTTCATCTTTAAAAATAAAATCCCATTCTAATATGGGTAGTTAAAAAAAAATCAAGTTTTGTTTAGGATGGAGAGAAGCTGAAACTCACCAGGATTTAGAGGTTCCACATTAAATTTGTAAAAGTGAAAACTAGATTTTTTCATTTATTTTTATTGACTCTACTGGATCAACAATGATAAAGTCAGTGTTCCTTTTATCCAGACTTCTCATGTCCACATACTAAGCCAGGCAGAACTTTGCTTTTGAAGAATCTTGCTTTGATCAATACCTTGTTAATTTGGGCTAAAAGTTGAACAACACTTCAGGTTGCATTCAGCTGTGTGTATTTATTTTTCTGTAGGTTGCAATTAACTCTGCTACTAGAGCATTATAATAAGTTTTGTTTAGCTTTCATCTCTTCATGTTCTGTAAAATGTCTTCTAGGGAGACTTTTAAGACTTTTGGTTATTTACACTGAGACACTAAATAGTGCTGAATGTTTCAGGTTTGTGATTATATTTCCATAGCTGATACTTTCAGATTGTCTTGCTGAACATTCAGAAAGCAAGGGCAAAGCAGGCAACCAGCTTTGTTATTTCTTCTGTTTTGCAGAATGTTTGATGTTGGAGGCCAGAGATCAGAGCGGAAGAAGTGGATTCACTGTTTTGAGGGTGTTACAGCAATTATATTTTGTGTGGCATTGAGTGATTATGACCTGGTTTTGGCTGAAGATGAGGAAATGGCAAGTATTTTAATACTGAAGCAAATAGTTGTTTGACAGAAACTAAAGAAATTTGAAAGGAAAGCTATAAATAGGTCTTTTCAAGTATTAGTGCTTAAGATGATGTGTGGAGTTTGCCTAAATGAGGTCTCAGAGAAATTATGACAGAATTTGTGCTTCCAGGTTTCAAAGTATTTCCTCATTCCCAGAAGCACTGAGACCAGTATTCTTTTCAGCTACACTGTATCATGTTTTAAAGGATACATAAATTAATGATAGGTTCTTAATGATACACACTTCAGTCCCTTCATGGATACAAGTAGTATATAATTAGAAATTGCTTGACTTAGCTCTTCATGTTTTGTTTTCTTTTTCTTCCTCAGTCTTCAGTTTTTGTTTCTCAGTGTTCCTATGATCTCTTCTTTAGTTGCAGAAATCTTACTCTTTCTTTTCCCTTCTCGCTCCACTCCGTCCTCCTTTCTGAAGGTGTGACTCTACTATCAGTATGCACACAGTGCATACTTTTTACTAAGTGGTTTAAAGTGATGCTTATTTGTTGTGTGTCAAGCATTAGTGAATTCTTCTCTTCCTCATGTTCTGCAGCTTCTTAAAAAATGTGGCTTGAGGAGGAAAAAGGAATAAAAAGACTTTTTAAGTCAAGTGTAATCTAAGAAGATCATAGCTAAGCATCCTGCTTTAGTGACTGGAACTTGACCAGAGTACTTATCACAGAATCATAGAATGCTAAGGTTGGAAGTGACCGCAAGGATCATCCAGTTCCAACCCCCTGACATAGGCAGGGACACCACCCACTAGCACAGCTCACTCAAGGCCTCCTCCAACCTGGCCTTCAACACCTCCAGGGAGGGAGCATCCACAGCCTCCCTGGGCAACCTGTGCCAGTGCCTCACCACCCTCACTATAAAGAATATACATTATATATAGAATAATTTTTCTACAGAGTTAAAAACTAGGGAAGAAAAAAATATCCAAAACAACCTACTTACCTGATTCTCTAGCTCCACAGGCTTGGTAGTATATTTGATGGTTTTTTCCTTATGCTGGAATCTCAACTCCATGCTGAATTTAAATTTCAGTTTCCAGAAGGCTTAATCAGTATAAGACAAATTCAGGCAATTCAGTAACTTGTGTGGAACAAGTGTAATGCAAAATATAAGAACACACCAACAAACAACTTAAACCTGGAAATAAGAGGGAAAAACCCTAAACCAATAGTTGCTTAAAGCCTGCTTGTGAAAGCTCTCCTTGTAGTGGTCTTGGCCTCTCTGTATTTCACTGTGGTAAAATGTGATTCTAGAAACCTGCTAGAACTATGCCAGAAGCTTAGTTTTGTAACTTCTTTTGGTTCTTTTGTAACTCATCAAAAATGTGCACACTGGTTTGATTGCTGATTTAATACAACAAGGTGGTTTGTTCTTTTGTCTTTTTTCCAACTGCAGAATCGGATGCATGAAAGCATGAAATTGTTTGACAGCATCTGCAACAATAAATGGTTCACAGATACTTCTATAATTCTCTTCCTGAACAAGAAAGATCTTTTTGAAGAAAAAATCAAAAGGAGTCCCCTCACTATTTGCTACCCTGAATATGCAGGTATTGGGATGGGAGTGGGGTGCAGGTGGCAAGTAATTTTTTATTAATTTATGGTTTGTTGTGCAGAAATCAGAAGTTTATTAATTCCATGCATTTAAATTATTTAAATTAAATTGGAGGTGTTGTTTTTATGGATCACAGCTAATTAATGGTAAGACAGATTCATGTTTTTAGCCAGGTGAAATAATGCTGGTCCTCTTAGCATGTAACTGTTGCATTCATTTTAGGCTATTATATTTAGCATCCTTCCCATCCCCCCCCTTTTTTTTCCCCTGACTTTTGTACTTGGATGTAGTTTTTTCCCACTAGCAAGAATCTCAGAGGATATGTGAGAATCTACTTGAACAGTGTGTCACATACATGTTAGAAATATTATAGAATCCTAGAATAGCTTAGGTTGGGAGGCACCTCAGATCATCTAGTCCCACCTCCCTGCTATGGGCAGGGATGCCTCAGTTAGACTTGGCTGCTCAAGGTCTCATCCAACCTGGGCTGAAAACCCCTTGGAAGGAGGCATTACAATCTCCTCATTGGACAGCCTGTTGCAGAGACTCACCACCCTTATACTGAGGAAGGAAGATCCAGTCTAAACCTCTTCTCCCTCGGCTTCAAACCATTCCCCCTTGCCCATTTGTTAGACACCCTTATGAAGAGTCATTCTCCAGCCTTCTTGTAGGATCCCTTCAGCTACTGGAAGTAGGTGGCTTATTTGTGAAACAGCAAAAGAAGAGGATGCCACTTCAAAAGCCTTTTCCTTCTTAGGTATCATTTTCATTGTAACTAAAGGCAGCCTTTGATAGAGTTGGAGAAAAATCCAAACCTTCTAAAAACATAAAAATTGGAAGTGAATAACACAAATGAAGGAAACAAAATACCCTAATCTAGGGGACAGTGATGTATCACTAATGTCTGCCTTTAAAGTAAATGAAAACACTCTTCCTGCAGTTGTGTGAATGAGTCATAGAATCATAGAATGGTAAGGTTGGAAGTGACCTCAAGGATCATCCAGTTCCAACCCCCTGCCATAGGCAGGGACACCTCCCACTAGCACAGCTCACTCAAGGCCTCCTCCAACCTGGCCTTCAACACCTCCAGGGAGGGAGCAGCCACAACCTCCCTGGGCAACCTGTGCCAGTGTCTCACCACCCCCAGTCTAAAGAACTTCCTCCTAACATCCACTCTCAATCTCCCCTCTGTCAGTTCATACCCATTGCCCCTTGTCCTGGCATTACAAGACCTTGTCAATAGTCCCTCTCCAGCCTTCCTGGAGCCCCCTTCAGTTCCTGGAAGACTACTCCAAGGTCTCCTGGAAACCTTCTCTTCTCCAGGCTGCACAGCCCCAACTCTCTCAGCCTGTTCTCACAGCAGAGCTGCTGCAGCCCTCTCAGCATCTTGGTGACCTCCTCTGGACTCACTCCAACAGTTCATTCCTAGAATGTTATGTTGAAGAAGTCTTTAAGGTCCTTAAGTTTCGTTCCTAAAAAGGTGTCCAAAAGGTTTCCTTCAAGATTTCTGTAATCTTAAATCAGTGACTGTGAAATGACTCCTTTTCAGGATTAGTCTGTTTCCAAGGTCGTCTTCCTTCACAGATGCAGTGTGCATCTTCTTGTTGCTGTTATGAAATGATTCAAAATTAATAATCTGTATTAATTTTGATATCCAGACAGAGATGGTTAATAATTATGGAAACTGTTCATTAACATTAAATCTCGCCAGAACACTTAGTTACAAGATTCAAAACACAGGGTTTGGAACTTTATACATACAGGGAACAGGCAAAACTGGAACACTTTAAAGGCAACCAGCATAAGCAAACACTGTTACTGGCAGAGAAGGTTTGTGCAGTCACTCACACTGCTTGCAGTTAGTTATCCTGCTTAGCCACTGGGTGGATGCAGGAGGCTTCTCTCTGCTTATGGCAGAAGGCAGTTGATGATTACAAGAGGCTTGAAGTATTTACTCACAAAATATTATGGGACAATACCCAAAGCACGTGGGGGGCTGCTGCCAGGTCAGAAGCTGTTAGAGGCTTTGGAGTTTCCCCAGGCTTCTGGGTGCTGGAGAAAGGAGGCAGAGACTGACTGTTAGGAGGAAGTTCTTTACAGTGAGTGTGGTGAGACACTGGCGCGGGTTGCCCAGGGAGGTTGTGGCTGCTCCCTCCCTGGAGGTGTTCAAGGCCAGGTTGGACAAGGCCTTAAGCAACATGTACTAGTTGGAGGTGTCCCTGCCTATGGCAGGGGGTTGGAACTAGATGACCCTTGAGGTCCCTTCCAACCTTACCATTCTGTGATTCTGTGACCTGGTCCTGGCTCTCTTGGCAGGAGGCTTTCAGGTGCGGGTAGCTGTCATGCAATGTGCAGTCTGGGCATGGTGTCATGCTGGCCGTGCAGGCTGAACATGTGGAGGCAGCAGAGCCTGATCCTGCTCACTGGAGTCTCATACAGCTCAGGATCAATGAGGCAGCAGGCACAGATACAATGGCAGAGCAGCCCTTGTGCTACCTGCTCATGCCTTTGTATCTATTCAACCTGAGACTAATGGGCCTTGGGACATAGATTAGCCAATCAGGATGGCACTTTGCCAAGCTTGACCATAGTAGGTGAAGGCAGGGCTTTGGTCCCCTTTCCTGTGGCTACCACCCCTAGCACAGAAGGAGGGGGAGCAGGGGAGCAAGCCTGGGCAAACCAGGACATGTACGAGCCCACCTCAGCCTATTTAGGCCTACCATGACAGTTGCTCAGTTGGAAACCTGCTTACTGAGGAATTTTGTCTTTCTAGGATCAAACACTTACGAGGAAGCAGCTGCTTACATTCAGTGTCAGTTTGAAGATCTGAACAAGAGGAAAGACACAAAGGAAATCTACACCCACTTCACATGTGCCACAGACACAAAAAACGTGCAGTTTGTTTTCGATGCTGTAACTGATGTCATTATCAAAAATAACCTGAAAGACTGTGGCCTCTTCTGAGAAACAGACAAGAAGGTTGTTAAAGGGTAAATGACATGCCAGAAAGCAGGACTTAGGTATCTGGGATGTGCCTCTGCTGTGTCAAACCTTCCTAGCTAAACTTAACTTCTATTTCATTTCTAGGTTTGGAGAACTACTTCACACAATTCTAATCTGATTCTTTTCAAGGTGAAAGAAATGAGGAAAAAAAAAATACATTGTGCTGAATGATAGATCAGTACTGTATTTGCCTGTTTTAACAGCTTTATTTATGTTTGTCTTGTAAATGGAAGTAATTAGTTAACTGGGGAGCTGTCAGCTGATTGTATGTACTTACAGTTGTCGTAATGTATTTGTATAAACGTCGAATGGAATATTTTAGTAACTTGATGTCCTCTGAACATTTCCATGTTTTATGAAGATACCCTTAGAAGAGACAGACACTTTTTGCCTTTGGATTATTTAAATACCTTGTAAAACTCAATTTCCTTTTCATCTTAAAGGTGCATGCTGCCTTACTCTCGTTGGTAACACTGTATACGGCGTTAGCTTTTTTTTGATATTTAAACACAGCCTTGTACACCTCCTCAGACTTAAAGGAAGCCTCACCAATAAAAGTTGTTTGTTTGCCTTAAGTTTTTTGTGGGGAAAAAAAAACAACAACAACAAACCAACCTTTTTATAAGTGTAAGAGAAATGCAAAGATTATTTTTTAAATTTCAATGAAATCCAGTTTATGAAATCTGGGCTTGCAGTCTGTGCAGGGCATATGTGGCAACACTGAAATGGCAAATGCGAAGGTTCAGCTATCACATGCAAAAAGGAAGTTGGTAAAACCACTCACACCAAGACAAAAATTGTTTGAAGGTGGTCTTTGCTTAGTGGAGTGAATGGCACGCGGTTACCTTTGTGTTTTGTTTTGGGTTTTGTGTATTTTTTTTTTTTCCTAAGAACCATTAACAAAGGCTGGACTTGAGAGTAGTATCTTTTGCTGCATAGTTAGGAAGTAAAAATCTTGTTCTCTTTAAACTTTTTGCTATTTTCTGGTAATAGAACTAGTTTGATAATACAGTAACTGTAGAAACATCGAGATCTCCCACAAGACATGGCACAGTGGCTCTCATAGACTGAAGTAATTTCCTGATTATCCAAAATATTGAAGATCATTTTAATAGTGTTTTAGTGACTTGCAAATGCTGATCCTTTAATTTCCTCTTTAGTTATAATTAAAGTCTTACAGGTTCTTTAAATAGCAAGTTTACAGCAAAAATTTTTTTTTTTTTCCTTCTGGTTATGCTTTCATGATGTGATTTACTATCTTTGGTGGTATGTATCATCCATTGCCTTATGGGTAGTGCCAAAACTGATTATTTTTTTTTTAAATAAAAAAAAAGAAGATTTTCAAATGAATAAGCTTCTATTTGTAAATAAGTTGATGGATGGTTCTTTTAAATGTATGTCACCTAGAAAAGGTAGCAAACTTGGAAACATGATTTTTCTATAATTGTTAAACTATTTCAGGCAGCTACAGTACACCAGAAGTTCTTTGAGAAATAAAGAAGTCTTTGAACCTGTTGCTACTATCTATGGTCTTAGAAATATTCAACCAAACATTTAAGTCACTGTTCTATTATTTAATTCTTGACTGTGTATGTGTTTCATTTAGGCCTCAGCTTGAGCAAATCTGCAGTTCTTGTTCTTTAATGCTTCCTTTGTTCTGTACAGAGTTGCTCAGTGTGTTTCATCTGAAAGATCAGAAAGGAGGTGACTTGTTCCTGGAGGTTGTTCTGTATAGTCATACATTATTGAACTCTCAGCAGTTATGGTGAGCTATCTGTATATCCTGGGCTGCTTCTGGTTGTGCTTTACAGTTCTGGGTGCATAACTGACTTTAAATCTCATTGAACCTACTTTGTGGAAGTTGTATTTACACCTACGTTCAAGTTGGTTTTTGTACTTAATGTAAAACAAAAATTGGGAATAATCAAATTACATAAATAAATCTAAATTTTGTGCCTTGCTTGAAAGAAATGTTTGTCATTAAATGTGTTGGTGAACATCTTTTTCCATCCATCCTGTGCAGATAGGTGGGTAGTAAAAATGAGAAGGCAGTAAGTCAAGAGTAAATTAAAAACCTTTATTCAAGAAACAGTAAAATGAAAGCATAAATTAATGATTATTGCTTAATCAGTATGTATTTTAACTTTGCCACTGCTCCTGACAGATTCAATTAGAGAATTTTTGGAATTATATATCTGGTGTTTTCTGGAGTATTTACATCTTAACACAGAACAAAATCATAGAATAGTAAGGTTGGAAGGAACCTCAAGGATCATCTAGTTCCAGCCCCCTGCCATAGGCAGGGACACCTCCCACTAGTACAGCTCACTCAAGGCCTCCTCCAACCTGGCCTTCAACACCTCCCTGGGCAACCTGTGCCAGGGCCTCACCACCCTCACTGCAAACAACTTCCTCCTAACATCCAATTTCAATCTCCCCTCTGCCACTTCAAACCCGTTGCCCTTGTCCTGGCATTACAAGACCTTGTCAGTAGTCCCTCCCCAGCCTTCCTGGAGCCCCCTTCAGATCCTGGAAGGCTACTCTAAGGTCTCCTGGAAGCCTTCTCTTCTCCAAGCTGCACAGCCCCAACTCTCTCAGCCTGTCCTCACAGCAGAGCTGCTGCAGCTCTTTGAGCATCTTTGGGGCCTCCTCTGGACCCACTCCAACACTTCATGTCCTTCCTTTGCTGATGGCTCCAGAACTGCACACAGGACTCCAGATGAAATATTTTATTTGCTAGTCCAGGCAGATAAAGTTGTCTGTTCTGACTGGATGAGTGGACAGCAGGTGTGTTTTCTTACACATTCTCTGCACTGGTTGATCAGTGTTTGTCCTGAGTTGTCAGCCTAGACCTCTGCTCTGGGAAAAGCTCCAGGAGGATTTATGTGCAGTAGTGGTGGGAGCCACAGACTTAGTTTTCCCTACCCTTGCAATAATGTTCCACTTCATTTTTGTTCTGCTGGGAAGCTGCTTCTCAGTCAGAGCACTGCAGAAAATAGTGGAAATCCTGCAGACATACTGTCTGAGGAGTCTGGACCCTTGGTAGTCTGAGACTCCAGTCTCTTTGATTTCCCCATTCCTCTCATATCTTCATGCAAAGTAAGGAACTACTAACTTAGATATTCCTTTGCTTTGTCTTAAATACTCTAAAATTTAGTATATATGGGAAATGACAAACCTAGGAAGGCTTCTCCAGCCCCTGGGAAATTGCAAACCTAGGAAGAGCCTAGAGGAAGGCTGAGGACTACTGACAAGGTCTTGTAATGCCAGGACAAGGAGCAATGGGTATGAACTGGCAGAGGGGGGATTGAAAGTGGATGTTAGGAGGAAGTTGTTTGCAGTGAGGGTGGTGAGACACTGGCACAGGTTGCCCAGGGAGGTTGTGGCTGCTCCCTCCCTGGAGGTGTTCAAGGCCAGGTTGGAGGAGACCTTGAGTGCCCTGTGCTAGTGGGAGGTGTCCCTGCCTCTGGCAGGGGCTTGGAACTGGGTGATCCTTGAGGTCCCTTCCAACTTTACCATTCTGTGATTCTATAAAAGACTGGATGAGGCACTTAGTGCTGTGGTCTGGTTGGGTGGCTAGAGCTGGGTGCTAGGTTGGACTGGATGAGCTTGGAGGTCTCTTCCAACATGCTTGATTCTATGATATATCCAGGGATAAGGCCTCAACTACTTCCCTGGGCAACCTGTTGCAGTGTTCCACCACCCACATGGTTAAGAACTTGTTCCTAACATCCAATCTAAATCTGCTCTTCTCAAATTTCAAGCCATTGTGCTTTGTTCTATTACTGCAGGCCTTTGATAGCAGTCCCTCTGCAGCCTTCTTGTGAGCCCACTTTAGTCTTCCTGGAGCCTTCTCTTTTCCAAACTGAACAACCCCAGCTCCCTCAGCCTGTTCTCACAGTAGATGTGCTCCACCCCTTGATTATACATTTGTGTAATACAAGGCATAAACAGGATGCTACTTTTAAGGCAGAGCATTTAATCTTCATAAAAGTCACCCCTGTGCCACAAAGCTAGGATAACCACCATGGAAACCTCTCAGGAATTCTGCTCTTCGGCCTCAACCAGCCCTTTCTAAGCTTGAGGGCATCACTCCTTCCTGCTGCTAGCCTCTCCTCTGTGGGGCCAAAATGTTCCTCCATAGTATCTCTCCTGTCTAGCAGCCTGGATTTCTGTATCAGCCTGTCTGTGTGGGCTGCCTTCTTGGCAAATAGCTCTGTTTGGGAGAGGAGTAGGAGCAGAAAAAGCTCTCAACAAAACACTGAAACAAGCAAATTTTTTCAGATTTGTACAATTTTGGCAAGGATCCAGCCAGCCTGTGTGTGGGTGAGAGATTGCCAGCTGCCTTGGTGGCAGCCTGCTTGGCCTCTGCCAGGGCAGCTGTTTCCTGGACACTTTCTATTCCTCTGGTGCCAGAGAGGTGTCCTGCCATGGGGTCTTCTAGGGTTGGAGGCTCAGATTAGAAAACATGACCCAAGAACTGTGCTTTTCTTGGTATCCATGATCTTCCTTTGAGTACAGGCCCTCAGGGGGTACATTTAGGGTAGATGGTAAGAAGGCCTTTGAGCAATCTGGTCTAGTGGAAGGTGTCCCTGCCCATGTCAGGGAGGGGTAGAATTAGAGTGACCTTTGAGGTCCCTTACACCCCAATCTATTCTGTTCTCCCCTTTTGCTGTGAGCTGCTCTTAGTCTTGCTTGCTTCTCAGCCACATCTGCAATTAAGACTATGATCATCTGCTCTGCCTGGTGGTGAAATACCTGGGGTGGACAGTTCCTTCTAGTGAGGTCAGCATGTGGGATCTGTATCGTGGACAGGCAGTTCTGATAAAGGGCAAGCAGCCTTAGGAGCTTGGAGTGGCCTTGTGAAATTAATTGGTGTGTGGAGGGCAGGAAATCATAGAATGGTAAGGTTGGAATGGACCTCAAGGATCACCTAGTTCCAACCCCCTGCTGTAGGCAGGGACACCTCCCACTAGCACAGCTCACTCAAAGCCTCCTCCAACCTGGCCTTGAACACCTCCAGGGAGGGAGCAGCCACAACCTCCCTGGGCAACCTGTGCCAGTGTCTCACCACCCTCACTGCAAACAACTTCCTCCTAACATCCACTTTCAATCTCCCCTCTGCCACTTCAAACCCATTCCCCTTGTCCTGCCATTCCCAGACCTTGTCAATAGTCCCTCCCCAGCCTTCCTGCAGCCCCCTTCAGATCCTGCAAGGCCACTCCAAGCTCTCCTGGAAGCCTTCTCCTCTCCAGGCTGCAGAGCCCCAACTCTCTCAGCCTGTCCTCACAGCAGAGCTGCTGCAGCCCTCTCAGCATCTTGGTGGCCTCCTCTGGACCTACTCCAACACTTCCATGTCCTTCCTGTGCTGGGGGCTCCAGAACTGCACACAGGACTGCAGGTGGGGTCTGAGGAGAGCAGAGCCAAGGGGCACAATCCCCTCCCTTGCCCTGCTGCCCACACTGCTCTTGCTGCAGCCCAGCACACAGTTGCTGTCTCACACTGCAGCCTCATCTTGAGCTTTTCATCACCCCACACCCCCAGGGCCTGTTCCTCAGGGCTGCTCTCAACCATTCCCCACCCAGCCTGGAGCTGTGCTTGGCATTGTGCCTACCCAGGTGCAGGACCTTACACTTGGCCTTGTTGAATGTCCTGAGGTTGGCCTGGGCACAGCTCTGCAGCCTGTGCAGGTCCCTCTGGAGGGATCCCTGCCCTCTAGCAAGTCGACTGTGCCACAGTCTTCTTAACTTCATTCTTCACTAGGAACCCCAACCAGATCAATGAGATTTAGCAATTGTGTTGTTTGCTCGCTGGTAGAAACTTTCAAGGACATTGCTAAAAATATGCATCCTCTTCCTGCAGAGCTGTGAAAACAGTGTGCTGCAAGATGCATGTTAAAGGGAGGTACACAAAGAAAGAGGAAATCAGCTAAGTTTACTACTATTTGGTGATGATGTCACCTTTCTAAAACAAGGGCTAGCTCCTGAGTACAGATGTAGTCACTTTCCACAATCCTATGCTTGAATGAAACTGCCTCTGATTATCTGAGTCGATGTGCAGTTCTATGCAGTCAGACTGCTGTATGTGCAGTCATAGGCAGTTTAAGTGATAAACATGGTGGAAAATAAGGAATGTATTTAAAAATTCACATATTTAGTGTCATGTGACTCTGTCCCACATGGCAACCTGGTAACCAAACTGGAAAAACATGGACTGGATGTGTGGAGCACTGCTGGGTAAGGAATTGGCTGGATGGTGGCACCCAGAGAGTGGTGATCAAGGGCACAATGTCCACATCCACAAAGTGGATGTTAGGAGGAAGTTGTTTGCAGTGAGGGTGGTGAGACACTGGCACAGGTTGCCCAGGGAGGTTGTGGCTGCTCCCTCCCTGGAGGTGTTCAAGGCCAGGTTGGACAAGGCCTTAAACAACCTGTACTAATGGGAGGTGTCCCTGCCTATGGCAGGGGGTTGGAACTGGATGATCTTTGAGGTCTCTTCCAACCTTACCATTCTATCATTCTATGGTTAAAATTCTGGCCATGTAGTTGCTTTCTCACGGTGTTCTTCCTCCCTCTGATGCAAGTGAAATCAGGACCTCTCTCAACAACAAGAATTGTTCTCCAGGGATGGAAATGGGCACAGTGGGAGAGTACCCTTGCGACAGAGCTGTTGGTGCATGAAAAAGGCAGCATTCTTTGTTGCTGAGGGACTGCTCTAGTCCTCAGACTCCCCAGAGGCTGAGCCTATCCGTCGCGCTGTCAGTGCAGACAGCTGAGGCGCAGCAGGCGCCGACTTTGTTGCTGTAGCCTTTTATGTTGGTTTAAAGGTTTTATATTAAATAGGAAGCATCAGTTTAGTAGAGCACAGACTTGACAGCATGTGTTCTCAGTACATCAGCACTGTTCCGTTGGCTTATGTGATAGCAGTTAGGGCACTGGTGTGCTGGGTGACTTCCTGGCCGTGCTGACCACTGAGTATTGTTTGGTTGCTCTTTTACACCAGTGTGTATAATTGCTCAGCTCTTGCTTTGTGCTGAGGCTATAGAATTCCTTCAAAGTGATGGTGCAGCTTTTGCTATGCTTCCAGAGTGTACTGATGGTCATATTTGTGCTGGTTTGAGGCTGACTGGAATATTTTTATGAAAAGAATTACAGGCTTTGAAAAGCAAACAGTGGTGATGTCTGCTGCCCTCATAGGCTTGCTGAGATGGATAAGAACAAGGACACCAATATAGAGAGACAGAGACTCTGGGTGGCTCTAGCTGCGGGTTTTGTCTGCTGGCCTCTCTGCTAACCTAACTAACCACTCTGATTCTAACTCCCCTGCTAACCTAACTAACCACTCTGCTTCTAACCTCTCCTGCTAACCTAACTAACCACTCTGCTTCTAACCCCCTGCTAACCTAACTAACCACTCTGCTTCTAACTCCCTGCTAACCTGACTAACCACTCTGCTTCTAACCTCCCCTGCTAACCTGACTAACTACTCTGCTTCTAACCCCCTGCTAACCTAACTAACCACTCTGCTTCTAACCCCCTGCTAACCTAACTAACCACTCTGCTTCTAACTCCCTGCTAACCTGACTAACCACTCTGCTTCTAACCCCCCCTGCTAACCTAACTAACCACTCTGCTTCTAACCCCCTGCTAACCTAACTAACCACTCTGCTTCTAACCCCCTGCTAACCTAACTAACCACTCTGCTTCTAACCTCTCCTGCTAACCTAACTAACCACTCTGCTTCTAACCCCCTGCTAACCTAACTAACCACTCTGCTTCTAACCCCCTGCTAACCTAACTAACCACTCTGCTTCTAACTCCCCTGCTAACCTAACTAACCACTCTGCTTCTAACCCCCTGCTAACCTAACTAACCACTCTGCTTCTAACTCCCCCTTTCTAACCTCCTTTCAAACCTGGTCCTATCACTGCAGGCCTTTGCAAACAGTCTCTCTGCAGCCTTCTTGTAGGCTCCTTCAGGTCCTGGCAGGCTGCTCTTAAGTCTGCCCAGAGCCTTCTCTTTTCCAGACTGAACAATCTCAGCTCCCACAGCCTATCTTTGTAGCAGAGGTGCTCCACCACCCTGATCATTTCCATAGCCCTCCTCTGGACCCCCTCCATCAGATCCAGCTCCATCCTGTGCTGGATGCAGTACTCCAGGTGAGATCTCAGCAGACTGGTTTTGACATGTGGAGCTTTTCAAAAGGCTTTGGTCAGCTGCTTCATGCAGATACATGTTTTATTTCTTACGTGACTGGTTGCCTTCAAACAATTAGGGTGTTATTTTAAAGCATCTATTTGTTTGTCACTGGAGGAAGAGAGCTGTGGTTAACATCAGGACAGACACAGCTTAGAAAATGGTTTGTCAGATAGCCTTGAGAAGAAAGAGTTCTGGAAGAACAAGTGTGAGGCACAGGTTGCCCAGGGAGGTTGTGGAGCACAGAATCACCCAACGTGATCAAAGATCACGTTGGGTGATTCTGTGCTCCACAACCTCCCTGGAGATGTTCAGGGACAGGTTGGAGGAGGCCTTGAGTGACCTGCACTTGTGGGAGGTGTCCCTGCCTATGGCAGGGGGTCGGAACTGGATGATCCTTGAGGTCCCTTCCAACCTTACCATGGTATGATTTTTAAACAGAGATTCATGCTGCCCCAGTGCAAGAAAGCACTGGTAGGATGAAAAAGGTTGCATTTTCAACAGCCTTCAGGCTAGACCCTGTGATACTGTTTGTGTCCATCACTCAGCAATAAGAAATACTAAGAGGAATTAATAATGAAGTAGAGGGCTGTGGTTGCCTTCCAAGAAATGAGCTCAAGAGCAGTATTTGCATTGAAGCTTTCAATGTATTTTGGATATACTCCATTAAAGCTTTACCATCCCATGCCAGAGTGACAGCAATGCCTCTTTTTCAACTTTGGGGCACTCATTATCTATGAAAAGATGCCAGCAAGGCATAATTCTGCAGGGCAGAATGGTGTCTTTTCTAGGCACACCTAGATCTTCTCTGATTCCTGATGGTTCTCACTTCTAATAATGTCAATAATTCACTAAAAGGCTTACACAAAGGGGTTTTAATTTTCCTGCTTCTACAAAGATGCTAAAATCATCCTGTGCTTTATAAAGTGGAAGGAAAGATCTGTGCACAGCTGTGGTGAGGCCACTGCAGTCAGTGAAGCTGGCCTGTGTTTGTATCCACACGTTACTTTTGTTTTGTAGTACCTCCAATTAAAAGCTCTTGGCTTAACTTAATGTACCTCCATAATTCTAGAAATGCAAGATTTAAGTGACTCTGGGAAAAAAAAATATAATGGTGAATCTTATTGTGCAACATAATCTTCGATGCTTCTTTAACGAGCAAACAGTTTGTGGTCTTCATTTCCCCAGCAGAACAGATCCCCTCAATCAAATGCATCATTAGCCCTGCTCCACCTTCCCATTAACTGTGAATCATAAGAGGGCACTGAAAAATAAACTTGATTAAGTAGAAAGAGAATGGAAAACAAAAGTAGCTAAAATATTCCACGTGCTGGAAATGAAACTGCAAAGCTGAATTTTAATCCTAAGTGATGTGGAGCACAGCTAGTGCATGTTGCTAAATACTACAGTGCTTGCTGTGCAAAGGCTTTCTGCCCTGCCTTTAATGCATGTGACATCACTGATGGGCCCTCCTGGGTCTCTAATGCTGTGGTTTGCATTTAGTGTTCCAAACAGTTTGAAGGAAAGTGCCTTCCCCTAAGAGTGTTAATTATAAGGCTCTCAGAAGCTGATTGATTACACTCTGCCGTTATTTATTATCTAAGGCATTGCACTTGTGGCTGTAACTGCAGTACTGCTGGCTCTATCCAACGTAGCTGCCTGTCCCAAACTCCATGCAAGGTCTGCCTGTACCAACAAGTGCAAATAATGCACTATTAAAGTACCAGAGCAGACAGCTGCTAACTCTTCAATGAACTGAGGACAGCAGAGTCCAGCTTGGGGAGAGGAAGGAGTAGGCAAGTTCAAGAGTGTGCAAGAGTTCAAAAGGCAAGTGTTGGAGCGGGTCCAGAGGAGGTCACCAAGATGCTGAGAGGGCTGCAGCAGCTCTGCTATGAGGACAGGCTGAGAGAGTTGGGGCTCTGCAGCCTGGAGAGGAGAAGGCTTCCAGGAGACCTTGGAGTGGCCTTCCAGGATCTGCAGGGGGCTCCAGGAAGGCTGGGGAGGGACTATTGACAAGGTCTTGCAGTACCAGGACAAGGGGAATGGGTTTGAAGTGTCAGAGGGGAGATTGAAAGTGGATGTTAGGAGGAAGTTGTTTGCAGTGAGGGTGGTGAGACACTGGCACAGGTTGCCCAGGGAGGTTGTGGCTGCTCCCTGCCTGGAGGTGTTGAAGGCCAGGTTGGAGGAGGCCTTGAGTGAGCTGTGCCAGTGGGAGGTGTCCCTGCCTATGGCAGGGGGTTGGAACTGGATGATCCTTGAGGTCCCTTCCAACCTTACCATTCTATGATTCTATGACTGCCTGCACTGCACTGCAGTGGCGTAGCCCTGATGGATTTCTGGCTGCTTTCCTGCCCTTTGGTGCAGAGGCAGAGGCACTCCTTACACACCCTGCTGGCATCTAATGTGATTTGTATGCAGCCTTGCTGTGGACTAGTGACCCAGCTCGGGGGGAGGGATGTGGGATAGCTCCTGACAAGGACTGTTCAGCAACACAGACACATGGGATCAGAGCCAGGGGTTGCCTTCTGAAGTCCCTTCTTTTGTCTGTTGTGTGAACTGCAGTAGTTGCTCTTCCCATGGAGGAAAGGCACACTGGCAGCCTTGGCAGAAGGTGAAAACCTTACTCATACCTCCTTGCTTTGCCTCTGACACTCAGCACGTGGAAAAGGTCGAAGTCCTGAAGTAATGGTTGAGTGAGGTGAGCTGGTAGAAGGCAAAGCTGCACATCATCCCCTGTCCTGCACAGAGGGAGGCTGGACTATAATTTGCACATAAAGCTGTGCAAAGCCCTGTGATGCAGTTCCTTGGAGACATGGCATGGCTGAGTTCTGTGCTGGAAGCAAACAGAGGAAGCAATGTTCTGCTTTGCACTCCAGACAGCAATAATCTCTTTCCCTGCTGAATACTGCATTTTTCCTTTATAAAAAAACATTAATCTGTTGGGTATTGGGACATGGTCAGATCCTGCCAAGAACAAATTGTTAAGTAGTTGCTGTGCTGATTGCCTCTTAAAATCTGTAACTGTTTGGTTGCATTTTGCAAAATAAGTATCACAGGGCAAAAATGTATTGGCTGTGACACTGTAAACATTTCCCAGAAAGATTAATTCTAAACTGAGAGGCTTGGAAACAAATAGTTCTTAGAAGGGTCTGCTTGTTTAACAGCTGTTGTGTACAAGTGAAACAATACCATTTTGGTTAAAATCGTGTGAGAGGCCCTTGAAATTAAAAAAGTAACCCACTTTAAAGTCTCTGTTGTCAGCTGATTTTAGGTTGTGCTGCAGTGCTTGAGTTTCGGAATGGCAAAACGCTGCCTTCACAGCAGCTCCCTGGCCAGAGTGTCAGACTAAAACTGAGCCTCCAGAGGCAGCACAGCAGCTGCCTCTTTCCTCTGCTTGCTTTGGAGCCTCCAGCTACATTAAAATTCTCATCTCTGTCACCCTGTGCTGACCCAACCTTCCTAAAGTACATGGAAAAAAGAGTTTCAAATAGAGATGTGCACGATACAATCACCTCACTTAAAGGCACCTTCTGGAAGTGCCCAAACCCCCACACTAGACATCTGTCAGGGGCATTTCCATTGGGTGTCTGTACTGGACATGTGGAGCAAAGCATTCAAAACCCACCTGGATGCATTCCAGTGTGATCTGCTTGAGGTGATCCTGCTCTGGCAGGGGAGTTGGGCTGGATGAGCTTTTGAGGTTCCTTCCAACCCCTAGCATCCTGTGACCTAAACAACCTTTCATGTCCAAACACACTTGCCCAAATCCATCGTCCATTTTTGCAATTACAAATGTACTGTGGCAGGAAAAGCTCAACATGAGCCTGTGGTGTGCACATGCAGCCCAGGCAGCAACCGAGTGCTGGGCTGCGTCAGGAGCAGTGTGGACATCAGGGAGGGGATTGTGCCCCTTTGCTCTGCTCTCCTCAGACCCTGCCTGCAGTCCTGTGTGCAGTTCTGGAACCTGTCCAGGTCCCTGCCCTCTAGCAAGACCTGATCAGCAAGGTCTGTCACAGACCAGCTGGTCTCAACAACAGAAAAAAAAAAGTACAAAGTACTCACAGCAGATTTAGCTCAAGTCACAAACTGCATGAACATAGAAAGAATGATGAAAAGAGAGATGTGTTCCCTGTTTCCTTGAACTGAAAATTGTGCCATCTAACTCCAGTGGATGAAAGCATGACTTCAGATCTTGTAGTAGCTATGAGCTTCAGATATGCAAACAGGAAATTTGCCATGCACAAAGCCAAATGCATCTGTCCTCTCACCACCTGGGTGGTTTTACTCAGCAGGCATCTTCTCATGCAGGGCTGGGAAAGAAAAAAACCTTCCTATGTATCTGAGCTGTGCTTTTCTGTGACTATTTTTAGAGACCTGAGGGTGGACCTTTTTATTTTTTTCTTTCCCAAGCACAGTTTAAGACTAACAGTTTAAGTCTGACTGTTTTAACTGCTGTACTCCTTATGTGCCTTCAGTTATCACTACTCCAGGGTGATTCACATCCCCTTCTAAGTGCACATGTGAGGATGCCTATTGTGAAGAGCTTAGCAACCACATCACACTGAAGAGCCCATGCTGGTCAAGGCACAGCTGATGCTTAGCCTCTACTTCCCTCTGTCAGCAAAGAGGTCGTTGCTATGAGCTCACAACTGAGCAATGTTCTGCAGCATTTGGTTATCCTGGTTTGTACCTCTGCCTTCCTCCTACCATCTTCTCCTTTCTTGGTTGCAGTAATATTTCATTTTCCTTTCAACCTGTTGTCTTTCAACCAAGGTTGTACAGCACTGACAGTCACACAGTGAGACAGTGTAGGTGAATCAACAGAAAACTTGCTCTTGGCCAACTGTTCTTCATTTTAGTCATGTATCCTGAAGCCTATGGCAGGGGGTTGGAACTAGATGACCCTTGAGGTCTATCCATTCTATGATTCTATGATAAGGGCTAGATTTTCCACTGCCACTCCTCCAATGTATTTCACTGAATTTTCATTGATTAAACAGAATGCACAGACTTAGAACCTCAGGACTCCAATCTTAACCTGGGTAGGCACAATGCCAAGCACAGCTCCAGGCTGGGTGGGGAATGGCTGAGAGCAGCCCTGAGGAAAAGGCCCTGGGAGTGTGGGGTGATGAAAAGCTCAAGATGAGGCTGCAGTGTGAGTGCAGCCCAGACAGCAACTGTGTGCTGGGCTGCAGCAAGAGCAGTGTGGGCAGCAGGGCAAGGGAGGGGATTGTGCCCCTTGGCTCTGCTCTCCTCAGAGCCCATCTGCAGTCCTGTGTGCAGTTCTGGAGCCCCCAGCACAGGAAGGACATGGAAGTGTTGGAG
>VWZE01020445.1:2103-14316 GCA_013396675.1 Eubucco bourcierii
AATAAACTAAAAAAAAAAAAAAAAAAAAAAAAAAAAACATGGGTCAATGAGAAATCATATTGAATTAATTTATCATTAGCAGAAAGATACTGGTGGATAGACTGAAATCAGAGCAAGAGGCACTTGAGTTTAGTGGTGTACATAGAATGTAGATACATTGCAGACAGAAGATAGAGGTATGTAATAAACCAGGTTGGCATATCAGATTTCAAGAACTCAGATTCTACTAAACTAAGTAATTCAGTGAAGAAGGTCAGATTGGAGCTGTAACAAAAATCCACATGTGGAAGAAGTTTGTGGAATCCAAAAAGGCACCATAACTTACATCCAGAGGATTCTCTTTAAAAAGAAGTCAGTTATCAACAGCAAGTGTCAAAAGTAACCTCACATAAGGCAGTTCAAATACTGGAACTCTAAAAGCACATCTGACTCCTCTCCCCAACCCCTTTAAACCTCCATCTTCCTATACTGTAAATAAGGGAGACAGTTACCAAAAAAGTCAGTAACATATGCACATTTAATAAGAAAGCAAAACTGTATGGAGGAAGAACGTAGTGTTACAGGATGAAAGTCTACTAATGAAGTATGAAAAAGTGGATGCAATGATAATGCACACACTGAAAAGATGCTGCCTGCTTTTAAAGGATAAAGATAAGTCTATAAATGAAGCCTTGGAAACCATCATCATAAAAGCAACAGTTCTGTTTTAGCTCAGGTTTAAACACACTTTCCATTTAAATCCCAGCTGTTTCAAGTGGCCAAAAAGATCCATATGTTCATTTGGGTAGTCTGTATCTTTGCTCTGTTATGAGAAGGCAAACTAAGGGGAATCAACCTTCCTGAGACTGCCTCTGTCCCACCTCTAGTAAGCTGATAGAGCACTCTATTACTCAGAGTAATCACACTGACTCCACTGAGTGCAGCTTGAGAGCTAGTTGTTACCTCCATAGATTTTCATAGAACCACCCAGGTTGGAAGAAACCTCCAAGATCATCCAGGCCAACCTATCACACAGCCCTAGGCAAGCAACCAGACCATGGCACTAAGTGCCCCATCCAGGTTTTTCTTCAACACCTCCAGGGACAGCAACTCCACCACTTCCCTGGGCAGCCCATTCCAATGCCAATCACTCTCTCTGTCAACAACTTCCTCCTAACATCCAGCCTAGACCTCCCCTGGCACAGTTTGAGACTGTGTCCCCTCCTTCTGAAAGGAAAAGATACCTCCTTTCAGGTAGTTGTAGAGAGCAATGAGGTCTGCCCTGAGCCTCCTCTTCTGCAGGTTGCACACCCCCAGCTCCCTCAGCCTCTCCTCACAGGGTTGTGCTCCAGGCCCCTCACCAGCCTTGTTGCCCTTCTCTGGACATGTTCCAGTACCTCAACATCTCTCTTGAATTGAGATGCCCAGAACTGGACACAGCACTCAAGGTGTGGCCTGACCCGTGCTGAGTCCAGAAGCAGAATAACCTCCCTGGTCCTGCTGGCCACACTGTTCCTGATCCAAGCCAGGATGCCGTTGGCTCTCCTGCCCACCTGGGCACACTGCTGCCCCATCCTCAGCTACTCTCTACCAGCTCCCCCAGGTCCCTTTCTGCCTGGCTGTTCTCCAGCCACTCTGTCCCCAGCCTGTAGCACTGCTTGGGGTTGTTTTGGTCAAAGTGTAGAACCCTGCACTTAGCCTTGTTCAGACTCATTCCAGTGGCCTCTGCTCACCCATCCAGCCTGCCCAGGTCCCTCTGCAGAGCCCTCCTGCCCTCCAACAAATCCACACCTGCTCCTAACTTGGTGTCATCTGCAAACTTACTGATGCTGGACATAATCCCCTGGTCCAGATCATCAATAAAGATACTGAACAGGGTTGGCCCCAGCACTGATCCCTGGGGCACACCACTAGTGCCAGCTATCAGCTGGATGTGGCTCCATTCACCACCACTCTCTGGGTCCAGTCCTCCAGCCAGTTCTTGACCCCCATCAGAGTGAATCTGTCCAAGTCAGGAGCTGCCAGCTTTGCCAGGAGCTTCTGTGGGAGAAGGTGTCTAAGGATTTGCTGAAGTCCAGGCAGACTACATCCACAGCCTGCCCTGCATTCACCAGGAGGGCAACCTGATCACAGAAGGAGATGTATACAGACACTAGTTTTTCTTAATGTATGTTCATACCAGGCCATTCTTGGTCTATCACTGCAATTCCTACTATTTTAGAAGCACATGGCATTCATCAAGATCCTTGTGAAGTTTGCAGTGAACTGAAATTAGCAAACTGAGTTATCAGAATTCCATTTTCATGTTGTAAACAGCAATAGAAATTCAGTGTGGTTCTTCCTAGCATCTTCAAGATCTCACAGAGATGTTTCTATCACTGAACACAGAAGAAAAATTAAACAAGTACTGCCAAGCATTTAGTTCATCTACATTCCACAGAGCTGAAATTGCTAATAATTTTTTTGTTTACCCACTCCACAATTTTTTGTAGCCACAAAATCCAAAAGCCAAACTTGCCACTGCCCCTACCAATATTAGCATACAAGAAAGAATTGAAGCTTTTGTGGCAGAACACAAGGAAGATGTCTGTGTTCACTTGACAGTAACTATTCTCAGGAAGATCTCCCCACCTGTCAGTCTATTTCTTTGCCTCACAGCAAAGAACAGCCACTGATTGAGTGTGCCCAGGAAAATGCAGCCTACTTCAGGCAAAGCATCTTCAGGTAAAAAAAAAAAAAAAAAACCAAAAAGGGCTCTTAAATTTTTTGTTTAAAAAAAAAAAGTCACACAAGTTCTTCATATGACAAAGAATGATTGTTGGAAGCTGGATAAACAGTTTGAATGCATGACAGTATTTTTGTTAGCACTTGCAAGACATGTTTCTACCTACATTAGCAGATAGTTATTTTGCTCTCACATTCGGTTAATTATCCAGTCTGAAAGTGCATGCTCCTGTGAAAAAGAGCAGAATGGTCCTTAAGAAAAGAAAAAGGAGGAGGATAGAGACTCTAAGTTAAAAACTTCTCCTGAGAAGCCCCATTTGAAAGTTTGCATGTTAGAACTGGAGTTCAAAGATACCTACCCTGAGGGCAGCCGTCCAAATGGAAATTTTTTTAGGATGTTTTGTATTAGCCTGATCTTAACTACATTTCTAGATGAGTCACCCTTATTATAAGACAATGTTTTCTTCCTTCAAGACTATTAAAAAAAGGCATGTGCCACCTTGTCTGCATACTGCACAAGTTCATACCTGTTTAAGTAAAGGAAAGCATTAAATTTACTGTTTATAAAACAAATCATGTTAGGACTCAGACTTTCCTAATACTGTTGTAGAAGACTTGAGAAACTCAGCAAATTAGTAAGACATGTTTTAAGAAAACAGTCTCAAAAAATAAATAACTCATTAGTTTATTCACATTAATGAAGTGTTTCTTTGTATTGCCTTCTATTAATATGAATGATATCTATGTATACATAAAGATCTTAAGTACAGAAATGTATGCATGCCTGTCTAGTTTTCTTACTTCCAATTGAGTCAAGTTTACAAGCTCACGTTTGTCAGTTATTATGCCTCATGAAATCAAGCTGTGCTTCTATGAAGCATTTTGGGACTTGTTACTCAGGTAGAATTACATTTGGAATGCAGTTGACAAAAGAAACTGCCTCATTATTACATGGCTAACTTTTTTTTAGACACAATTGCCAAGCATATTAGCAGGATAGCAGGAGCAGGGAGGTCATTCTCCCCCTGTACTCTGCACTGCTTAGGCCACACCTTGAGTCCTGTGTCCAGTTCTGGGCCCCTCCATTGAAGAAGGGCATTGAGGTGCTTGAGTGTGTCCAGAGAAGGGCAACGAGGCTGGGGAGAGGCCTCGAGCACAGCCCTACAGAGAGAGGCCGAGGGAGCTGGGATTGTTTAGCCTGGAGAAGAGGAGGTTCAGGGGGGACCTTCTTGCTGTCTACAACTACCTGAAGGGTGGCTGTAGCCAGGGGGAGGTTACCTTCTTCTCTCAGGCAACCAGTGACAGAACAAGAGGACATAGTCTCAAGCTGTGCCAGGGGAAGTTTAGGCTGGAGGTGAGGAGAAAGAGTGAAGCTTAGCAAATATTCCTTTCATTTGAATAAAGCTGTATCCTTATATTGCACTCAGCAGTTTTAGGGAAACCTTCTTGGAGTGGATCCTTGTTTTTTAATAAATTAGAACTAATCTGTAATAACTTAGGAGATCTCCGAAGCCCTTGTACGCACAGGAGCATGGAAGTTTATTTGCATGGAGGTTGCTCCTGTGGTCAGGGTTACAATTTTTTTGGAAGAGGATGTATGTGCTACATAAAATTAGCATTAAATACTATAAAAGCATTTTTAAAAGAAAAAATATTTCAAAGTATTATCTGTTTTTCTTATAAGTAATCTATAAAGAAGAAAGGATGGTACTGGTTAAAAGAATACAAGAAGTCATCTTTATAACTAAGAAAGGCCAGTAGAGGGACTTTGATAGTCTCTGCTAAATACATTTAAAATGACAAATAATACTTTAAAAAAATCTACTGTAAAACCATGTATATATTCTATTAGAATTAGGAATTCAGTGAGAATGGGATAATGGGATCTATATTTAGATGGGGGGAAAAAAATACCTGCAATTTTTTCCTACCATTACTTTTGCACTTCCCAAAAAATTTAAGCTTCTTTTTTTTCCTCCTGATCTATTATTCAAGGTGAAGTGCTAGTTCCAATTCTTATTCATGAAAGAGATGGTTACTGCTTCATTTTATATCACACCACACCACAAAATCCCTCTTGCACATACTGATTTGCTCTATTAACTTCTTTTTGTCTACTAAGCCAATTTTCCTTGTGTGATAGCCACAATAATATTATTTGAGTTTTTCAAATTTATAGTCACGCTGAATTATTTTATCCAAAAGATAATTCTAAGTATTTAACAAAAGCATAAGAATTTTAGATTTTTTTTTTGTGTGTGTGTTTTGGTAATCACTGGGCCAACTCAAGAACTCAACCTATATTCTATTTGTGAAAAGCTCTAGTTGACAGAACAAACTGTCAGCACAAAGTCTGTAAATTTCCAATGACTACCAAAACTAAGTGGAGAAACGTGGAACAAAAAGCACATTTTCAAAGTTTTTCCAGTATCATTCAGATCACAGCCCAAATTTCAAAGCCTCTCATAACCCTGAATAAGTTTGAAATACTATTCTGAAAATATTAACCCAAATAATTTCTGAGATGAAATACTCTTTACAGTAATTCAATAGAAGTTGATGAAAAACATTATTTATAAGCCCAGAGATGCTCCTATTGGCAGCGTCAGCTGAACAAACGATTCCAAGGAAATGAAGAACAGTCTCCCTTCCAATCTCCCTGCTTTGTAATAAAATATCTGAGAATCTTAAGAACTTCCAGGCTTTCCAGATGTTCAAATGCAATTATCTGTATTTCAGTTTGTGTCTATTGCCTCTTCTGGTTGTGCTGAAAACCACTGAAGAAGAGTCTGGTTCCATCTTCCGCACTCCACTCACTCTGGCATTCACACACAAGGCTTTGGTCCCCCTAAGCCTTCTCCTCTCTAGGCCTAACAGTTCAGTCTCTCTCAGCATCTCCTTTGATGACAGATACTTTCATCACTGTCATGACTGGAGCCCCCAGCACAGGAAGGACATGGAACTGTGGGAGCGGGTCCAGAGGAGGGCCACAAAGATGATCAGAGGGCTGCAGCAGCTCTCCTATGAGGACAGGCTATAAGAGTTGGGGTTCTTCAACCTAGAGAAGAGAAGGCTTCCAGGACACCTTAGAGTAGCCTTCCAGTATCTGAAGGGGGCTACAGGAAGGCTGGGGAGGGACTGTTGACAAGGTCTCGTAATGTCAGGACAAGGGGCAATGGGTTTAAAGTGGAAGAGGGGAGATTTAAACTGGATGTTAGGAGGAAGTTGTTTGCAGTGAGGGTGGTGAGACACCGGTACAGGTTGCCCAGGGAGGTTGTGGATGCTCCCTCCCTGGAGGTGTTCAAGGCCAGGTTGGAGGAGGCCTTGAGTAACCTGTACTAGTGGGAGGTGTCCCTGCATATGGCAGAGGGTTGGAACTAGATGATCCTTGAGGTCCCTTCCAACCTTACCATTCTATGATTCTATGACCTTTTGCTTGACTCCCTCCAGTGTGACATTACCACTCCTGCACAGGGGAGCCCAGAATTGGACCCAGTGCTCCAGATGCAACCTCACCACTGCTGAGCAGATGCAAAGATCACCTCCACAGGCCTGCTGGCAATACTCTGCCTACCACAGCCCATAGGGTTGTTTGCCTTCTTTGCTATAATGGCACATTGCCAGACGCTCTACAACTCTGTTCTCCAGGACTGCCCAGGGTTTTTTCGGCAAAGCCGATATCCAGCTGGTCAGCTCCCAGTCTGCAACAGTGCTTCCTAAGTGCAGGGGGTTTGCATTTTGCCTTGCCAAATCTAACAATACTCCTCCTCACCCTTTTCTGCAGCCTGTCAGTTCACCAGAATGGCAGCACAACCACTTGGCCTATCAGTTGTTCCCAGTTCTGCATCCTCTGCAGACTTGCTTTGTGCTACCACTCCAATCATTAGTGAAGATTTCAACCAGCAGTGACCCTTAGTGACTGTGCTATAGCTGGTGTTTACAGCTAAGAGTCTGGCAGTTTAGCCAGTTTTCACGTGTGCTCACTGTCCACTTTTCTAGCCTGTACTTTATCAATGAGAGTATCATGGGAGACAAGATGAAAACCTATGCTGAAAACAAGACAAACCACATCCACCACTCATCTCAGCCACCAGACTACCAATTTCATTATAGAATCTTATCAGGTCTGTCACCCACAATTTTTCTTTTGCAAATTTCATGCCAACTACTCTCAGCCACCTTCTTGTCTTTCATACACTTGGGAGAAACTAGCTTGAAAGCCAGAGTGTGGAGCCTCTAAGAATCCAAACAACAGTAATATTTACCAAAATTTCAGGCCTCCAGTTACGGAGATGAGATCCCATTACCCACCAAAAACACAACTTCCAAGGTTTCCCAGCTCTATGTCTCTGCTATGTGCCTGAAAATTTTGGTCAAGTAGTTCTATTAATGCATACAATGTGTAATACTTGTCCACTGCCATAACCAGAAACTTCACATTTGATGCATTGCTGGAGGTCTAGAGAAGCAGCATTCAAAATGGCATAGTGATATCCCAGCTCTAACTTTCTAGCACGTCTTCAGTGACAGAGTTGATCATGGCATGATCTAATTTATTCAAGCCAGAAGCTAAACCAGCACTGGATCTCTCAACAACACAGAGCCATCTATGAACAACCAACCAGTCACTCATGCCCTAGTAAGAGATGAACTTTGAGCTGCTTTTCTTGGACAGGTTATCACACTCTTATGTCTGAAAAGATATTTTTAATCTAAAGGGGAAATCTTTTCTCTTCATCAGTTCCTGGGCTTTTATCCTTTATTCTCAACATGGAATCAAGCAACAGTTCCCTGAATCAGGGTATGTCAGTTTACAATTATACAGCAGCTAGGAGTTCTTTCTTTCTACATTGTTTTAGATTGAATCAAGCCAGATAAGGGTTAAATCTAGTCTTTAAGAAACCACTGTTACCAGTACAGGAAAAAGTTAAAGAACACTTCAAAGTATTTATAAATTAATAGAATACCTCAATATCATGGAATTGTTACACACATTTAGCTAATTGCTGTATATGAAAGAGTGAAGCGCCTTAAAAAGTTGGGTTTTTTCAGTCTATTCCTTTGATTAGAAAGACGGAACACAACCAGAATTTAACTGCAAATGAAAGGAAAGAAATGTTTGTTCCTTATAAAGCAATTAAAAATTTATCTCAGTTTTACTCTAACACACAGTTTTTTCTAGGGTTTTAAGTAAATCAAGGTAAATAATGCATAGCATAAGTATTCCAGTGAACAAGCTGAAATGACTTGCCTAAGCACATTTTACTCATCATAAAACTTTTTGTCAAGACATTTAAAACTACAGCACACAAGACTGTTAATTAGACTCAGAAATATGCAAACTGACAGCCAGAAGGACGAGCACATACCCTTAACGATCGATTCAGCTGCATACAAATCCCGCTTGTAGGTCACCTAAAGGACAGACAAGCCTCATTAGATTTAACACAGCAGGAAGGAATGTAAAACCAATAAAACAATGCCTCCAAGGCAATTCTTTACATGTGAAATACCATAAACAAATGATATTGTCAATTTCTTAATTCTGGTAAAATATCACTGGCAAGTCATGGGAACAGAAGTTGCAGAAATTACCAAAGATCTGTTTTTGGAACACTTACACCTGTTTAGAGCTTCCCTCAAACCTATTTAGAACCCTATGAAGAATCATAAAAATATGGTATTCCATCTATACATTCCATTTCACAATATCATTGTGAAATATTAATTTCCTATAGGGCATGGGAAATGCCCTATAAAAATGACATAAAAATGACAACCAGGAAGAAACTTCTATTTTTTTATTACCAGTAGAGATGGTAATTTTTCAGTAGTGCAAGACTATTGCTATTAATTAAAGTCCAACAAATTGGTGGGAGTCACTGAGACTATTGCACACTTCATGTGAGTTTTCAGAGGATTAGAAACAATTAGGATCTTCTTGAAAAAAATTATCAAATCAGGTTACAGTATATTTTTTTAAAATGTGCAAGTGCCATTTTCATCTTCATTTTACACACATCTATATATTAAACTCCAAAAGTTAAATTCTGATACATGAGATTATACTTTGAGAGGATACACTCTCATGACATTTAGGTGTTGGTTCAATATGTCATAGGATCACAGAATGGTAAGGTTGGAAGGGACCTCAAGGATCATCTAGTTCCAAGCCCCTGCCATAGGCAGGGACACCTCCCACTAGTACAGGTCACTCAAGGCCTCCTCCAACCTGGCCTTGAACACCTCCAGGGAGGAAGCATCCACAACCTCCCTGGGCAACCTGTACCGGTGTCTCACCACCCTCACTGGAAAGAACTTCTTCCTGACACCTAGTCTAAATCTCCCCTCTGCCAGTTCAAACCCATTGCCCCTTGTCCTGTCATTGCAAGACCTTGTCAATAGTCCCTCCCCAGCCTTCCTGTAGGCCCCCTTCAGATACTGGTAGGCTGCTATCAGGTCTCCTCAAAGGAGATGTCAATCACATCTGTGATGTCAATCACAGATAAACTGAAATCATGGTCTTGATAATTGTCATTGTTTTTTCGCCATCCTGATCCTACATATATACACACATATAAATATATATATACACAGACATATATATAAACAGCTGTATAACTACTAAATTTATAATAGAACTTATAAATATTTATAACACTGAAGTAATTTAAGTGTTCCTGCCTGGCTGTTGTCACTACAAAGAATGATTTTTATTTTGTAATTCTTTAGCAGTAGGTAAACAAACTATCACTTCCTTGCTCCTACAGTAAGTGACTTTGATGTAACACTTTTTCTAATGCACTCTAAGCAGGCAGCACTCAGGTAGAATAATTAGAGTTTAACAATATACAGGCACATGTAAGTAATTTTTGTTTCCCACAGCTTTCAGTCATTTGTTATGTAGGTTGTACCCCTAATAAACTGAATTCTTGCAAATATCAGATCTGCTCTTCAAAAAATTCAAGGTTCAATGTTAGAGGTTGGAAGGGAATTTGGAAGGGAACTTGAAAGACCACCAAGTCAAATTCCTCTGCCAGAGCAGGATCACCTAGAGCAGGTCACACTGGAAAACATCCAGGTGGGTTTTGAATGTTTCCAAAGGAGGCTCCACAGCCTTCCTGGGTAGCCTGTTCCAGTGGTTTGTCATCCTCGCAGAAAAAACTATTTTTCTTATGTTTAGGCAGAGCCTCCTATGCTCCAGCTCCTATCTGTTGGCCCTTGTCCTATTATGGGACATCACAGAGAAAGGCCTGGTTCTGTCCTCCTGACACTTGCCCTTCACATATTTATAAACATGAATGAGGTCATCCCTCAGTCTCCTCCTCTCCAAGCTAAAGAGCCCCAGCTCTGTCACCGTTTCCTCAGAAGGGAGATGTTCCACTCCCTTAATCATTTTTATGGCTCTGTGCTGGACCCTTTCAAGCAATTCCCTGTCCTTGAACTGAGGGGCCCAGAACTGGACACAATATTCCAAACGTAGCCCCACCTAAGCTAGGAAAAGATGCCCTCCACGTTTTAATGGACTGCAGTTTTTCATTTGTACATCATCTCTGTACAATGATTATTCATTTCAGTTCTCATTTATCTGGATGGATTATCTTTTTGCCACTTATTGGCATATGAAATACAATTTACCTCAGCATTAAAAAGTTTTTTATAAAAACTCCACAATATATTACAAATTACATTATTATGACAGTTTAGAAAAGACAATTCTGCTCTGAAAAGTGATTAGTAACACACATTAGGAGCTCCCAACCATTTTGGAGGCAAGTATCAGATGAGAGAACTGGTAGCCTTCCGCACTTCAAACTGTGTAAGTATTTTTTTCTGTAGTGGCACTGCTTCAAGTTATCTGCCAAATGCCCCTGTAAAGAGCTAGCAATACTAGGGTGCTATTCAAGTAAAAAGGCACAATCTTCCTCTCTACCCTCTGAGTAGTTGCTGCTGAAACAACTTGAGGACAAACTTCTTTACTGTGAGGGTGATGGAGTACTGGAACAGGCTGCCCAGGGGTTGTCGAGTCTCCCCTACAGCCTTTCAAATCCAACCTGGATGTGTTCCTGTGTGGCCTGCCCTATGGGATCCTGCTTTGGCAGGGGATTGGACCTGATGATCTCTGGAAGTCCCTTCCAACCCCTAAAATTCTGTAATTCTGTGAATTTACTGCTTTACAGACCTTACCCTCTGCATTGGGTTTGGCTGAGCTGGAGTTAATCCTCCTCAAAGAGTCTTTCTAGTACCCTGTTTTTCAGTACTGTAACATTATCAGTGTTTTGGCTACTGCTGAACAAGCATCCAGGCTGTGCTTTTCCAACATTTCCCCACCCCAAGAGAATGCTAAGGGGTGGGAAAGATCCTGGGAAGCAACACAGCCAAGCCAACTGACCCAAATCGGCCAAATGAGTATCCCATGCCACACAACATCAGTTCAGATATAAGGAAGCGAAAGAACTAAGTGAGGAGTATTTGTCTATGGTGTCTGTCCTCCAGAGAAACCACTACACACAGAGTCCTGCTTCCTGGGAGTGACCAGCCACCGCGTGCTGATGTGAAGTACAGAACAACATCTCTCTTTACTCTTGCTTATTATTACTATTAAATTGCTTCTACCTTATTACTGGGTTTTGTTATATTTTCCCCTCCCCCTAGTCTTCTAAGAAGGGGAGCGACAGAGTGGCTTTGGTGGGCATTTGGCCCCCAGACAGGGCCGCACCACCACATCCTCTTAATGTTTTTCATTCTGATAGTCTCCACAAGCCACAGAAAACATCAATGGCTGTTAACTATAAAATAAACCAAGGGAAGAGGATAGAACACAGGTACTTCAAAGATACAGCACCAGCATCTGTGTACCCTGTGCACAGCATACTTGCTGCTCTGCACAGTGGCTGCACACAAACAGGCACTGGTGCTGCTGTCACACTCTGCACAATACTGTCAACAACCTCTTCAGACTTGATCTTGAATGGATGCCAGGTGCCCAAAGCTACTCTATCACTACCCCTCCTCAGTTGGGCAGGTGAGACAAACCAAAATAGCTATTGGCTGAGGTAAGGACAGAGGTCATTCAGCATTACACGCAAAACAGGTTCCCCTTGGGAAAATCAGTTTAATTTACTGCCAATCAGAATCAGGGACAGAAGAAACACATGCAGCAGTCCAAACTGATATCAAACTACAGGAAACAGCTTTGCAAAAAAGGACTTTCCAGACAAGCTGAGCATGAGTCAGCAGTGTTCACCAGGGCATGAAAGAAGTCCAACTGACCAGGCTGTATTACTAGAGAAGCAGACTTTGTTACAGGGAATACAGGGATTTTTAAGAACACATTAGAGTACTGTTTCTAGTTTTATGCTAGTATCACAGAAACATGCAGGTTGGCAAAGCCCCCCAGGATCACCAAGTCCAACCTAGAACCCTACACTCTACAAGATTCACATTACATCATATTCCTAAAACACATTCAAGGTTGATGACTCCCCCACTTCCCTGGGCAGATCATTC
>VWZE01020445.1:14529-50183 GCA_013396675.1 Eubucco bourcierii
AGCCAGAAGGTAGACTGCCTGAGACACTGTGCCCCAGAGACTGACTTATCTATGTTTTGAGTACTTATTCTTTAACATCTCAGCAAGCCTGTGAGTGAAGCAGACATCACCACTGCTTCCTTTTCTGAAGGAAATTTTCTCTAGTAAAATATTCCAATTAGCCTCAAACCAGCACACTAATGTCCAATCTAAACCTTCCCAGTCTCAGTTTGAGGCCATTCCCCCTTGTTCTGTCTCAAATTACCTGTGCAAAGAGACTAGCACCAGGTTCTCCCTTCAGGTAGTTGTAGACAGCAATGAGGTCTGCCCTCAGCCTCCTCTTCCTCAAACTAACCATCTCCACCTCCCTCAGTCACTCTTCGTAAGATTTGTTTTCCAGACCCTTCCCCATCTTTGTTGCCCTCCTCTGGAACCACTCCAGCACCTCAACATCTCTCTTGTATTGCAGTGTCCAGAACTGAACACAATACCATTGTGTATAACGCAATTAAGAACAGGAAGAAGCAGAGGCCTGCTAAGACGGTGTCAAAGAACTGGGTTTGTTGAGCTGCATCCAGATCCTTCAATATGGTAACAAATAAAATTAATTTAAAAAGGAAACATTTCAAAATTGCATGACACAACAGTTCCTGAGAATAATGCCCTATCATTCCAATCAATGACATGGGATACTTTTAAGCAGCATCTGTACACAGTTGCTTTGCCAGCTGTCAGGAACCTACTGATTGCCAGATAAGGTGAATGATGTTTTAAAAGGAACTTAAACCAGTTTAAAGAAGACTTAAACATTACAGTGTTACTGAGTGAAATTCACTACTCTAAAAACCAAACTCTTGTTAGTTATCTATTTGCCACCAGAGAAAAAGTAAACACCCTCATGGGAAAAATGGAATTAACAAAAAATACAGAAATAACAGGAGAAAGCTCAACTCATAAAAGAATAGTTCTTTAGAGAGCACAGATTTATAGTTTTACAGATTTTCAGGTTATTCAGGTCCTACTTGGCTTTCCTACACCCATACAAATACTGCCTTCATTGATTATCTCAGGTAACATCTGCCTGAGTCTGTCTGAAACAACAAGGTCTAAGAAAATGCTCTAATTTTGACATTTGGAAGAGTCTATTACAATTGAAAACACATCTCAATTTTTACATTAATGTGTACATTTTATTAATCTTAAAATATATATTAAAAATACAGATTATTAATGTCTTTACCTTCCAGAGGTCAGCTGGTCCTTCAACAAGTTTGGCATTTATTTCACAGTATTTCAGAGCCAGATGCAAACATTCAGTTCCATAGTCCAGGTCATAGTCTGTACACTATTATAATTAAAAAAGAATAAATATTCTCAATTAGATTTGAAAGAAATCACACTTTTAAGCAGTAACAGGTTTTCTTTCATTAATTAAACCTCACATTCAACAGTCCTGTCCAGAACAATACATGCTGCATTAAGTAAGTAGATTCAGGATGAATAAGAAATAAAAGCCTTCCAAGAAGTTTATGCTAAACTGTACCCATCCAGCAGAAAGTTACAGAAATAAACACTGCATAAGCACAATGCAATTTAATTAGACACTCCAAGTATCTTGCTACACTTGTGTGGTTAACTTAATCAATGAGAAGTCACATGTATAAAAAAAATGTTTTTCATAGAGAACAAGAAAAGAAATCAGTACCTCTCTAGTGATCAACTTTTAGAATGTGAGAGTAAGTTAATAAATTTTAGAAGAGCAATTCTTCAAATGCCTTTTTGCTTTTGGTTTTTTGAAGCTTCCAAAAAGGAAGGTAATAACTAAAGATCTTTCGATTTTCTTACTTATTTCTCCCTTTTCTCCAGTTATCTGCACACAAAAGAGCAAAGCTTCATACAGGCTGCTCTGTGACCCTTCCAGATGAAAAAAAAAAAAAAAAAAAAAAAAAAAAAACAAAACAAAAAACAACAACGAAAAAAAACCAAAACCAACAATGAGTCCCCCAAAAGTCTGTCCACTTAAATTTTCCAAAAGAGGTATTTTTCTGTCTACACTCCCTTCTAAGTAATTTGGCTTCCTATAGTTAGGGAATATACAGATCTTAAGAGGAAACCAGGAAGGCAGCACAATCTCCCAAGCCAAAACACAGGCAGGTACAAAAGTAGGAACTGGTAGCTTACCAGACAAGACTTCCATAAGTACTTACTGTTAGCACAAATCAGTTTATTTTCCTTAAAAGCCTTTGTTAAAAGTTTCAGTAAAACATCATATTATCCAAGGAGGCTGTTACCAGCTTCAGCAACCTCAAGAAGATGCCAGTTAACTCCTTAGAGAAGAACAGTTAGCTCTGCCATGCATAAGCTTCCCTTTTCAAAAGATCAAATAACCTTTCCACTGTATTAGATTTAACCACATCTCTAGAAATTCACATTTCAGATACAATGTGTCCAGATACTGTGCTCAGCAATTCAGCTTCCCTCAGGATTCAAGAGTTGAAAATTGTTAGGGATGTAAAAATCTAAGTGGGTTAAGTAAGAGCCAAATGAGAGTGCTGCAGTATAGAATCACAGAAGGGTCAGGGTAGGAAGGGACCTCCAAAGCTCATCTAAGTTCATCCCTCTCTGCAGTCAGCAAGGACATCCTCAACTAGATCAGGTTGCCCAGTGTCCTGTCATGCTTCAGACTGAATACCTCCAGGGATGGAGCCCCAACCACCTCCTTGGGCAACCTGTTGCAGTATTCCACCACCCTCATGGTGCTGAACTGGTTCTTTAACCCCTCCAGACCGCAGCAAAGCGATGCCTACTTGCCCCCTACCCCTTTTTTTAGTAATTTCCTCAAGAAGCATAATAAAAAATGCAAAGATATTTTCATTTCTATTCTTGTTTCATAATCCATCTATAAAATTCAAGGACTTCATCAGCATTTCACATCTGAACTGCATTACTAAGACATATACATGTCTTGGGAAAAAATCAGTTATTATTTCTATACTATTTAAAGTAGTCATTTTTGTCAGCATAGTTTGTCGTGACTGCAATCAAAAAGATCCTTTTATACAGCCCACTTAGAAAAGTTCTGCAGGGGGAGAATAACACATTAGTTTTTAAGCACTGCGAGCAACAAAGCAGACACAAGAAGATGAGTAACTTAGAAAGAAAGATTTAAGTCAGAATCCTAAAGAAAAGAGGAGTTTCAAAAAGACACTTTGGAATAGTTTCAAATCAAGCACCAATTATTTATATTCCTTAAACAATAAAGGTTAAGAAAAAAAAAAACCATAGAATGGTAAGGTTGGAAGGGACTTCAAGGATCATCCAGTTCCAACCCCCTGTCATAGGCAGGGAACTTGGGAACTCCAGCTCTAACATATGTAAAATGAAGGCCCAGTGAGAAACTGCCAATTAAACTAGAAATGGCCTAGTAATTTCAGTGCCAAATATTTGTTACCAAGTTGTTTCCTTTTTTTGTTGTTTTTTTTTTTTTTTCAAGGAAAACCTTCTGTGAGGACACAAAATATTTTCTACTACTGCAAGTAACACACAGACCAAAAAGAAAACACATTTTTATTTAGCCTCAGAATGAAAGAGAAAATTTCTGGGAAAAAAATATCTGGGAAAATTTTTCTTTTGAATTCTTTCAATTCTTTTAAATCTTTTTTTTTTTTTTTTTTTTTTTTTTNTTTTAATATTTTTTTTTTTTTTTTTTTTTTTTTTTTAATAGATGGGTAAGAAAACCTACTAGGACAAGACTAAGCAACTCCAACTTTCTAACATGGTACTAATTACCACGTGGGGGGTATAGAAGTTCCATAAATCGGCTAAAGCATCTTGAGGGTATTGCTGGCTTCAAGGGATGAAATACGACATAAAGCAAAGTATTCATTAAAAACATATTTCACTGACACTTGTACACTGTGACATTTACCACTCTAATTATCTAGAATTGTTTAAAGCCAAACATATTGTCACACTGTACTCTTCTGCAAGTCAGATAACACTGATGTCAAAGGAGAACAATGGAACGGAAGTATCAAGTCAAGACCATGTTAATTTATGCATTATCCCTATACCAAACAGCACCATAAATGAAACTCTAAATTCGCATCTATGGTGCAGAATTTAAAAGCTTCTATATTGCTCTAGGAAAAAAAAAAAAAATCATTTGAATTAAGGAATATCAGGGAGTGCCTGTAATAAAAATTGTAGAATATCTATGAGGAAAATACTTCCTGATGCAGGCACACAAACATTCTCAGCCTAAGCCTTCTATTTTTATTTCATTGCACATCTAGAGCCATCTTACATTACAGTATGTTTAGAACTCTCACTATTTCTGAAGTCTTTGTTAATATAAAGTTTAACAGAGTACAGTTAACTAACTTGACATGCACACAACTGTGAAACAATAGACATGGGTTAAGTTGCAGATCACAGGTCTGAAATGGCAGAAACAGCTGGAGATACTGGCATGAAAATGTATCCCCAAAAAACCAAGCAAACAAACAGCACAGCAACCCCCACCACATTAGTTTAGCTCTTTCATCGACACAGAAGGAAATACGTTGTTTAAAAATGCTTTTGAGCTGTTGAACATTCAAGAGTTTTCTAATAAGTAGTTTGGGGGGCTGGAAAGACCTTATTGTGGCCTTCCAGTACCTTAAGGGGGTCTATGAGAAAGCTGCTGAGGGACTTTTCAGGATGACAGGTAGTGAAAGGACTAGGGGGAGTGCAGCAAAACTAGAAGTGGGTAGATTTAGATTAGGTATTAGGAAAAGGTTCTTCACCATGAGGTTAGTGAAACACCGGAACAGGTTGCCCAGGGAGGTGGTGGAAGCCCCATCCCTGGAGATCTTTAAGGCCAGGTTGGATGGGGCTGTGAACAAAGTGATCTAGTTTGAGGTGTCCTTGCTCTTGGTAGAAGAGGAGAAACTGGACAATCCTTGGGGTCCCTTGCAACTCTGTGATTCTGTGGTACTTCAGTTAATACATCAGAGAAACAAAAAAATGTTAATATTCCATGTGACAATGGTAGTAGTAAAAATACTGTGTCAGGACTCACTGTTTACACTTCAAAGAAATATATTGTAAATGGGAAAAAAGTTGTGTGTACAAAAAGATAAAAAAAGAAGAAGAAATCCACACCAAATCATCTTTCAATGTAGAAAACTAAAGATTACTTAGGATATTCTAAGGAAATATAATGAAGTGATTGTTCACATTCTCCCAAAAAAGAGATCTCTAAATATCTCAAGTTCTGAAATCAAGCAACAGGTAGCTAGTTTAATTAAGCTTAAAAGCAGAGGTGAGCTAAACTCAGGTCAAGTTAAAATGCAGGTTTTATTTGTAATTATTTAGCAGAGAAGATTGTTCTACCTTGGAGCAATTTACTTAAAAGAAACACTTCTTGAAATTATGCAAGTTCATAAATGATCTCTTTCCTTCACCTTTCAATACTGTCAGTAGCCAAGAAACTAAAAGCTCCAGCATCACTATCTTGTTTTCTTTGCTCTCTCAAGCAGCAGATGACAATTTAGAAGGGTGGGTGGTTCCCCCATATGCTGGGTATAGTGATCAGTTTTTGAGTCTCTGCCAAAGGGATGATCCTTATGGATACAGTACTATTATCACTGGAAATCAGCAACAACACTCTCAATGTAATTTTCAACTTGAATACTTGAAGTGTGTCATCTCCCTAACATACACCCTCCAAATGATGTCTGAAGACAAAATGCCTCTTCACTGCCACAGAGATGTCAGATTTCACCCAGGGTGTGGAAGCTTTGCACCACTGCACCAATCTGTTCCAAGAACTAATATGTGAATTTGCAAAGTGCTTTGAGATCCTACAGGATGAGAAGTGTCATAAAATGGAACTAATTATCCCATTAGCAAAACAATTATTTTTTTTCTTATGCAAGGCATAGAATTTCTCCAAACATTCTTGTGGCAGAAATTAATTAGGGCAAGGTGGGGATTCATTCAATATCCTGGTCCTACCATTGTGCCAAAGAACTATAATCAAGTACAGAGCTATCTAAACTAGCAGAGTTTTTTTTCAGCAGACCACCAATCTAGCTTCAGGTTTTGAATAAATGAAAGCATTACTGGAAGAATTCATTTACTATATTTATCCTGGAAAGATTTGGGTAGGTTTTTAGGATAGGGAAAGGGGAAAAAATAAAATTATTCCCTTAAATCTCTACAAAAAGCTGCTACAAAAGAGGCTAGATGAAGTAACTGTAAAATCTGTCTGGAAACACATCTCAGAACAACTTGAAGACTGTACAAATCAGGATATTCCATTAGGTGAGGCTGTCAACACTGTAATTTAAGCAACAGCCTGCATGCATCAGCTTGAAGATGAACAGAGAAAGGCAGATGAAAATTATTTGCAAAACTGCATTATTGCTCCATTCCTATTTTACATGAAAACCAAAAATTTTCCTGTTTCCATCAGGAATGAAGTGGAACCCAACTCATGTTCCACTCAAGTTCCAAAGAAATAAAATTTTTGATGGCACTAACACCAGAGAGGAAGTTCAAGTTGAAATGGAGTACACAATGAAAGGGTGCTGTTAATAAATTTAAAACTTTTCATCTAAGGACAAACGAGATACAAGGTTCCCACTTCAGTGTTTAGGAGCTACCAGGATCCTTTGGCAAGCAAGCAGATCTGAAATACTAATGATCCATGGACAGACTGGCAGAAAGGTTTCATTTGCTAGGTATTTGTAAATTTGTATTATATCCAAGGAAATGGAATAGGAATTTCAAACTGAAATAATCCATGTTTTTTTACTAACCTGCCAAATTGACTTGAACTAACCAAGTACTCACAGCATAGGTAGATGTGTAGGACTGTGCCTGTAGGACTCCACATAGAGAAGAATACTGGTTTGTAGTACTGTCCCCATAGAAATAAGCCATGTAGCAGACTACTGTTGTTTTAGCTAGCTCTTGCCTACTTCACAAATCACTTCTTGATACAGTACCTCAGATTATGGTTGATGAGAAGGAAGAACACCAATGGAGACAACCTGGAACACAGAACCAGGGAATACAGGAGAACAGCTCTGAAAGAAGAGACTTTAGGGGTGTTGATCAATGAGAAGCTCAACAGCTCATACAGCCCAGAAGGCAAATTGTATGTGAAGCTGCATCAAAAGGAGTATGGTCAGCAGGGCAAGAGAGGCTATTCTGCTCCTTGACACTGCTTCTGTAACATCCCATCTCAAATACTGTGTCCAGTTCTGGTGTCCCCATCATAAGGAGGGCACAGAGCTGTTGGAGTGAGTCCAGAGGAGGGCCATGAAGAATGATCCAAGGGTTGGAGCACCTCTGCTATGAGGATAGACTTAAGTGACTGGGGTTGTTCAGTCTAGAAAAGAGAAAATGCCATAGCAACCTTATAGCTTCCTTCCAGTAACCTGAAGGGATCCTACAGGAAGGTTGGAGAGGAACTTTTCATAAGGGTGTCTAACAACAGGATTAGAGAGAACAGTCTTAAACTGAGGGAGAGTAGGTTTAGACCGCATTTTAGGAATTTCTTCATTACAAGGGCAGCAAGACTCAAATACATTGCCCAAGAAGGTTGATGAAATGTCCCCTCCCTGGAGATGTTCAAAGCCAGGATGGATGAGGCCCCGAGCAGGTAAGTCTAATTGAGAGGTGTTCCATTACAGGGAGACTGGAGTAGATCATCTCTGAGGTCCTTTCCAACCTAAACCATTCTAAGATACTTGGAACACTTGAACACGCAGCTACAAAATACAACAGTAAAGTGGGTGACCAAAGCTGAGGGTGATAGAAAATGAAGTCCATCTACTATCACACAGAGAAACCACAAAATACATCTGAAGAATGAGAAACTGGTTATCCTTATAATACACTTAAAAGACATCTGAAGCCTTGTACAAAAGGTGAAGGCCAAGAAACAAACAGCCTATTGCAGCTTATGATAAAAAACTATTTATTTTACCTATTTCTTGTCATATGTTAAAAACAGTGCTTTATTTTTCAGGTTATTCTACTGTACTAATTCAAACAGCTCTGACTCATATCACCAATGAATGACTGAACAGCATCAGGTGATTTGTTTTTCTCCAAATAATTGCAGGCTAGAGGTAAATATTAAGCTATTCAGCCTTGCCACAAGTTAGATACCTTGGCACACATTAAGTTTCCTGCTTGGTGAAGGCTGAAAAAGAAGAAGTTGAGGCACCCGAAAATTCAGATATCTTTAGTTTTAGGAAGGAGATGAGCAGTGGTTTGTTTGTAGTTTGTTTTAGCATTAACACCAAATTCTGCCTCACATTCCGACCCTTCAAGTCCTTTCTCTGAATGTGCCCCTTGCTCCCAAAGTTGCCTAGTTTTTAGTCAATTTGTGGAACATTGTTCATTTAATTGTCTCTTGCTTCGTGCAATGTTAATTTGCCAGAGACTGATTTCTTCAGCAAAGAATGAACCCCCAGAAAATTCTCCAAATGAGTCTAGACTTTTTGCCTCAAAGGACTTGCCTGACTTATGCCAAAATATTGGTCAACTGCCACAGCTGACTCTACTTCCCTACTAGAGAGGATATTTAAATGCTTCACAGGTTTGAAAAAAAGACTCCCAGCAATGTTGTGGCCTTTCAAAAAGCACTTCAGAAGTCTACTAAATCCACATGGGATACACTTCCTATTATTTACATTCAGAAAAGACAATACTCCAAGCAAATACTTCTACAATGGGCCTAACAACAGCCAATTTCCTTTCTCCCTCTGAACATTCTCAGGGGTTTGTTAGGCAAGAACAATTTGGGGATTTCTTTTTTTTCTCCTGAGGACCAGGTTGTACAATTTGCAAAAGAACTCTTCTCCTCATCTCAAGCCCATCTGGGGACATCTTGTAATGAGTTTTGAAGGAGTGGAAGAGCATCTGCCTCCCACAACTGACCTAAGTGTTTGTACGATTCTGTCTGACATGCTATTATTTTGTATAATGTCATTACTATACCTATATATAGCAACTGTCTCCCATGTAGCCAGACCCTGCAGTATACCATAAGAAAAATCTGAGTGCTTGTTATCCAAAACATCAGTAATTTTGGCTATGAGCAAGCATTCAGTGTAGTCCTGAGGAAATACAAATCTCTACATAGTTTCTACACAGTTTAGATACAATCCTTAAGGTCAATCTGTTCCACCTGGGTACCTGCAAGAAGATGATAGACAGAGAAACATCTCTAAACATGCTGAAGCTCATCCTGCTTCAATGAGTATTCCTGCTTCCTATTCCTATTTACTTCATTTCAGCTTCATCATTCTGGATTAGCTAAATATAAACTTCCACAACCTACAAAAGGTCTGCTATGAACAGATGATTAAACTAACTATACATGCATCACAAACACCCCCCAAAAAATGGTGCAAAGTTGTGATACATTTGCCCAGGTACAAAAGATTCTGAGGCTAAGCAGAAAACAATGTTTAGAAGACAACCAGGAAAAGAAATGTATCAAAATTCTTGAAATAAAAGACTGCTATAAAACTATCACTCTAAATAGTGATCAGATTGCCATGCCACCCACATGTGGAGGATTCCTGCAGAACAGCCTTCCAGTATGTCCCACTCTTTCTTCAGCCATTGGCTTCAGACTTGTTATATCCACAAGCAACTCCATCCTATCCCCAGCACTCATGTTGACAACTCTAACCATTGTATCTTTCCTGAGCTTCTCTTTACACTTCTGACACAGAAGATGGTCAGAAATCATCTACACGACACTGTTTTTCTGCTTCCGTTTTCAGTTGTTTCTCTGCCATTCCAGTAAAGGCAAAGTTTTTAATCGCTTCTGCTACCCTCCTTACCTCAGCAATACAAATACACAATGCTTTAACTTTGGGTACTTCAACCTCTGCATACTTTGGTTGTGTCACTCAGTACAACACCAAGACATGACACAACAATATGCTTTGTGTTAATGACAAAAGATCTCCAAGGTCTTTCTGCATCTTACAGTAAGCCAGAAACTGCTATTACAGAAATCAGCCTCAGCTTACACTGATTAAAGGGAAAACATGGTTTACCTGACATCATGATACATTAACTCCTTAAAATACACTGCTTCAGGGGAACACTTGACTTCTAGTAAATGAGGTCTTCCCCTTACCCTCCTCCAAGATTTACAAGATCATGTCCATATTTGCTCCTATTTAATTCTAAAAGCTGAACAGAAACATGAAACTACCTAAAGGAAAAACAGAACAAGTCTGGTCTAAGGAATTTACCTTTTATTTGCTGCTTTTGGAAGGCATGGATTTTCAATTAGCATTTAGATTTGTCTGATTCCCCTCAGGGTTGATAAAACCAGTAAAGATCATCATTAAAATTAACCTTCTCATTAAAATAAACATTAAAAAAAAAAATCCAACTGCTGGTTTTGACCCAGGTAGGTTTAGAATTGAAGTAATGATGAGTTCTGCTATTTTGAAACTTTTTCACAGGATTTGCTAGTTATTAGAGATTTGCATTTCTGACTTCAGAAAGTTTGTCCACTACTAATTACTGAAGGTTAGTGGTATGGTTCACTAGAGGGTGCAGGCAATAAGAACTCAAAGCAGACACAATAGCTAAGAGCACTCATGCAGCACTCTATTGATATGGCCTTTTACTGAATGTCCCAAGGAAAATTCCTGGCTAAGGTAAAGCCTCCCACCTGCAAGACACCACCTATACTATACAGTTCTTTCACCCTTTGCAGTTGTTTTTACCTGTCACCTGTCCTCTGTTAAGCATGCATCGAACAAAATCCGAGTTTTGTAGCATTCCATAAATGTGCAACTTCTACAAATGTTACAAACGGAAGGATGTGAAAGCAGTACTGTACTTGCTAAGAATGAAGGGAGATGGCACATACAGGGCAATGCATTAACACTCACAAGCACGTGTAAGGAGTGAGTATAGCAAGATTTTGGTAGATACAGGCACCTACTCCTGTATGCAATTCTGCTTAATGCTTTCCTTCATTTGAGAGAGCTTCCACAGTCACTGCAGACAATGGAGTGTATGAAATTTTTGAGCAGCAGAACTTAAGACTTTAACAGCACTACTATGAAGATGAAAAGTTCATAGTTATGGCATCAGAGATCTTCACTGATCACAGATAAAGCAGAAAGCAATGGATGCTTGAAGAAAGAAGACCTCTTTAGAGTAGGCAAAAGAGGAAGTAGGAGTTAAAATTCAATTGAGATCCATGACAAATTTGTAATGCATTACAATGAAATGCATGCAAACAAACTGACTGAGTGTCCTCTAAATCTGAGCTGCATTTGTGGGACCAAGCACAAAGACTTCACTGCAGTATACAAATATTATAAGACAATATTGTAAACCTATCTTTGCCATTTGTTATACCTGCTTTGGTTAATTTCCTGTGCAAGGCACGTATTTTCCCCCAGATCATTACCGACATATTTTAATCAAGCAAGAAATGGAAAAAAGTTTTGGAAGAAAACCATTTTTCATTTGATAAAGGTCCTTTATCATAGGAAAGTCCTTTGATAAACGTAGTATGTAAAATATGTTCTCATCATTCAAAATGGTACTAGAAGGGCATTAGCACATTCCACCCAGATTGCTACCAATGAGCAAAAAGGGACTGTAGGTGGCAAACACATAAGGATTAGAGAACTCTCCCTTGATGTTGCCACTTTGTGGTCAAGATACTCAGAGATGCTACATTCCTGAAAAAACACCACATCTGGAGGTAAACTATGTAAACCTACCTACTCAGGTTAGGTGCTGCATTTATAGTTTCAAAGCAGTATTCCATATTAACCACAATGTAACTGAGAAGTCTATGTCGATTGAAGAAGTAATTCAAACGGACAGCTTCTTCCTAAGGAACACATATGACTGCTGCTTTTCCCCATACTGTCACTGCATAAGGGTACAACTGTGTAAAATACACAGGATTGTGATCCTCTGTCAAGTCAGACAAAATGAATTCCACCCCCAGCTTTAAGAGTGACTTGAGACACAAGTAAATCAATTTTTTTTTTTTTCATCTCTACAGTGATACTTACCTACTGCACCAGGTTGTTGTGGGAACTAATGATGAGTACTTCAATATTTTGAGTACATCATAAACTGCATTCATTTCTGCAAAAATCTGTCCTACAGTAGCTTGACTCTGTAGGTTTTTCAGGAGGAGGATTATCTTTCTTTTTTATTTGTTGTTCAGTTCTCAGAACAATAGGGTCTTAATCCTTGACTTGGACAGCCAGGCACCATTGAAGCATAAATAATTACCAAACAATATGAGCTGAGAGGTTTAGTGAAGTGTCACCCTTCCCAGAGCTCCAAGGCACAGAGCATTTAAATGACCAGAATTCACCCAATCCAAAGGGAACTGGGGACAAGGAACTACAGCCTTGGTTTCCTGCTAACAACTTTGGTGGCTTGTTCTTGAGAAAGCAGGGATACAAAAAGGAGACTGATAGAATGCACTTGTGGGAAGAGAATACTATTCAGAGAAGCATAGGGACTACAAATATAGTTGTCTTTTGAGAAAGGCATTGAGGGCAAGAGCTTTTCACGCAGTTTGCAGATACAGTAGGGCTGGCAAATAAGAGCAAGTAGTAGAAGTGGCAAGGGGTTGGTTGTGGTGAGGGATTGAGGGGAATGGGAGGTTGGTTTGTTTGGTTTTTCAAAAACAGCACAAACATGCAATTTTCTAGAAAAGATACACACCAACCAGAAACAGTTACATAACCAATGGTATCTGGTACCCCAAGAAGTTTTCTATGCACATATAGGTTGTCTTTATCATGAGCATGCCCACTACATTGATGCTAGAGTCTCACTTCAAAGTATCAGCTGTGTCTTATCATTATATACACCAGGAACATCCCCCCTACTTCCTATCCGAATTAGAGGCTGCAGCTAGTCCAATCACTTGAGCAGCTCTTCATCTTGTCCAGCCCTTCATCTTCAGCATCTAAAAACAGCTTCAAGTATCAAGCATAAAAGGGGTATGACATGGAATTTGTGCTAACATTTTCAAGTAAATTACTGAATAATTAAGTAACTTTCTTCTTCATTGCCTGTCCATGCATTTGTTCTGCTATCGGTGACTTCTAAGCTGCATGCTCTCTGAAGGTGGATATCAGTAATTTGGGCTTGTTTACTCTAGAAATGAATGACTGACAAGAAGCAAGACTGTCAGCATTACTGGACTGAAAAATAAATCCTTCCAAGTGAAAAAGAAATGCTCTGCTTCCAGTCAGTTTGGAAGATACCTGGAGGACAGGCAATTTCCACAAGGTGATGAATGAAAAGGAAGTAGAACGCTGAGAAGAAAGCCTGGAGTGTTTCCAGCAAACTGAATGTAGGGTGGGGCAAACAAAAGCAGTCCTTGAGAAGGATAAAAGGCAAAAAAGTCAATGTTTAATGCACTACTCCATTTTTATTTTGTTAAATAATGAGCATGTTAAAGCAATATATCAGGAAAAAGGAAAATTACAGTAGAGACTAAGTAAATACTCTTTTCAGCCACTTAAAGTATGTGTAATGCACAACATGAGTAAAGCTAAACATTTACCTAGATTTATCAAGCTGATACTATACCAATATTGTCATATGTCATCATTACAGCCTGCCCCAAAAAACTGATATTCTCAGTCAACAATACAGACAAGAGACACCTAACTTCAACCACCTAAATCTTAAGTAATCTGTTTAATGTGCAACAAAATACTGAAGTGATTCTGTCTTTCCAATAATTTAAGACTTCTCAATCCCTTCTTGTATTTGGTAGTTTGAAACTGAAAACCTTGCATACATCAGAACGATCGAGCACTTTCTTCAGAAGGGGAGAGAAGTAATACACACAGTTTGATCAGATCTGAACTAGATGCTGCGTCTCTTTTTGAAAGAAATAAAATACGTGGGTTTTCTAAGTTAAGTAAATGGGGAAAACCACTCAGAAAGTCTCAAAATCTTACCTGCTGGTACGCTTTATAGATTATATCAAACAAGAAAGCCTGAGGCATTTCACTTGCCCTGTATCTGGCTCGTTCCAATGAGTGGTCTAAACAACCATCTGCAGCAGAGGCAATAACAGTGGAAACCAGAGGACGAATTGCTCCTGCTGCCTGTGGAACAAAACACAGAGAAGCCTAAATGTTATTGATGTCAGATCAAACACCTACATTTTAATAAAAAGAGCTTTAAAACACATTTTCTACTTACCTTTTACAAATGTGTAAGTCATACGACTTCATATGAGATCTTTACCATGACTATAGTAAAGGAGGACTGACTGAGGCCCAGTTCACAGGAAAGTCAAGCCCTTCATAAACATCTACTGCAAATACATCTACATATCTGAGATGTCTGCTTCACAGATTCTCTTCTACATACATACTAGGTGGGGTTTGTTAGGACAATTCTAGGACTACTGCAATACCCAACAGCAGCAAACACTGTATCTCAGAGTTCTTGCCAATTCACTACATCTATTGCTTTCACAAGATTTCGATTTGGTTGGATTGTTCAGAAGTAAGCAGTAAGACATAGCAGGAAATTGACTTTGCTCCTCTGTGTTGAATTCACCCTTCAAACTCTCAACTACCAATGCTTACCAGTGAAATCACTTGAACCACAAAATACACATCAGAAAGTATTCAGTAACCAACAGCACTGTACACCAGAAGAGGTTATTTTAAATGTTTATATTTCAGTTTTGGTTTTGTTTGGGTTTGAAACCAATTAAACATGTCTCAAATTTTTCCACCGTTGTACAATATTTAAGATTATGGTACTCCTGAAACAGGACTCTCCAAGCTGGTTTTAGTCATTTCAATATCAGAAAGTTATCTACATTTCATCCACCACTTACAGTTTGCTTGCACAAACTTTATGTGAAGACGAATGCAACTGGGCCAAGTGCTGTCCATACAAAAACAAAGAAACAGCTGAAATGGCAGAACATTGCTTATCAAGTCATGGGACAAAAAGTATGCTCCCTACACATGGTAACCATGGAGAATGGCATCCTTACACTACAGTGTTTAGTATCTATGAGTAAAAATAACTGACATGAACAACTGACTGTTTCAAAACATTAAGGATAACCCAACATTTTAAATTGGTATACCTAGAAAACCACTCTCCACTGTGAATTCTGACACTTTTCATTTCCAGACATGCATCCTCTGATATCTAGTAGAGAGCTCTGACACAGGAAAACAAACAGGTCTCTTATCACAAAATACGAGCATTGTTGTTGTCGATTTCATTTATCTTGTGTTGGCAATTTCTGCCCCGAAATACAAGTCCTGTTCATTCTGACAAGATTCTGACTTTAAATAATCATACAGTGACAGAATGAGACAAAAAGTGAGCCCTTTTTTTTAGCCTCCAGAAGAGAAAGAACTACTTGTCCTCCCTCCTCTTTTCTGACTACTGAACAATAAAACAAAAGAAGAATGCAGTCAGCATGTTGAATGCTTTATGAGCTCTAAAATACAGCTTCATAGTTTTTTTGTGGTTTTTTTTTTTACAGATTGAGAAGAGACAAACCAGTTTCTCATGCTCAGAGTTCCAATATGAATGAGCTACTGGGGCAGCAAAAAGGGAAAGAAACAGACATAGAGGATTAATATGGGAAGAGAAATATCTGAACCACTTTCTCAAACTCTGAAAAGCCCTTTTTCTTTCTCATATATGGGAGGAGACATCTACATAAAACACTACATGGAGCAAGACGCTATTATTCCAAGGCAACACAAAGTACAGAAAGATCTGAGAACACAATGCCATCACAGAACTGTCTGTAAAGGATCTGGAGAGGTCATCTGGTCCCTCTCTCTGTCCTAGGCAGGATCAACTTCACTTCTGTAATGGAAAGGACATACTGACAAAACTAAGTACTACTATAATCATAGTAACACCTCAATAAATTCAATTAGGAGTACATTTAACAAACATACTTTAAAGGAAAGCCGTACCTAACTAGAGAGACTAAGTTATCTGCAACTTGTGTCCTCTCTAGTTCCTGATCTGTGTCCTGAGACACAGATTATTACTTCTGTACCCCAGCTGCCGGGCATTTGGGCTATGCTAGTTTGCTCTGCTGTCACATTTTAATTGGTCACACATACATGCAAAATATCATAAAATTAGAAGGCCATGGGAAAAGAGGTAAAGTAGCAGGTTAGCCACAGCTTTTCTCTAAGTAGTTAAGTCTATCTGATTTTTTTTTGCTTTGCCCTCAAAGTGTTACCATTCCAGATAACCAGTTAGCAAGAGGATTTCTTAGGTTGATCCAATATTTTATTAGGTTTTAAACAATCATGTCACATTACATTTTAAGCATAAAAAAGGCAAAAAGAATACAATGTGACTTGCATAACCAAATCTCCTAAGTGAAACACGCACTGAGGAACAAAAACCAAACTGCAACCCTAAATAAAATAGAAATGTCCAAAATTCTATTCTTAAGAGCTCTGAAACACATTGTTTTCTTGCCATCTGGTTTATTGCACAATAAGAATTCATGAATGTCTGTATCACTGTGACAATACTGAACCACATCTCCTGCCGTTTCAGACGATTCAAGAAGATCTCATTTCTAATAAATCCAAACACAGTCTTTTTTAAAACCCCTCATTAACTACTCAAGTAACTGAAAGCTTCATAGCCCCTAAAAATTGAACAAATTGCATTTTGCAAACAATTATTAGTTTTGCTTTACACAACTGAGCCCAGTGTGGCAGGCTGAGTGTTTCTCACCTATCTTCCATTCATTGCAATGAGTAAAATAAAACGTCTTCTGCAGCAAGTCCACTCCAACTATACCTGAGACAGACTGAATATTTAATACAGAGAGCAAGATCTACACCTGACTTTTGTCTCTCACATGATCAGAAACTCTAACTTAATTATTTTTAATAGGTAAGCAGCAACAGGATAACAATGATTCAGTCCCTGACTGTTCCAGATTTCAAAAGCATAATGTAGAGTTTTAGTAATCCAAGTCTGAAAGTTTCTACTGCACAGAAAACTTGTGTATGATGATCAGCCAGTGGTCTAAAAGCCATGGATCCATGAGCTAGACCATAGTTTGAAATTACTGGAATGGGCTGCCCAGGGAGGTGGTGGAGTCACCGTTCCTGGAGGTATTCAAGGCAGGTTTGGACATGGCACTTGATGCCATGGTCTAATCTTGAGGTCTGTGACAATGAGTTGGACTTGATGATCTTTGAGGTCTCTTCCAACCTTGGTGATACTGTGAAGTGTAGCACAGCACTAAAAGCTTAAAATCTGGAGACAAGATATGGTAATTAATTTTTCGGTTTGGCTCATTAAAAGCTCCCCTTTCTCCAGGACCTTAGCACACTCACACAGGTTTCCTCAACCAGATGATGTGACTCAACAGAGGGGTAGGTTTGCCATCTCAGTGACACAAGAAATGCATTAGCTCCCAAGGTCACTTTCAGTCTGGGTGAAACTAGGATCTAACAAAGGAAACTACTGGCCCATGTATGCCTTGCATTGTTTTCATTAAGGACCAGACTTGAGTGTCTGGCACAGGAAACCTTGCATCTGCAGTACTTCTGCCAACGTTCTTGAGCTGGCATACCCCAACACAGCTGCCAAACCCAAGCCGGCTTACACAGACCTCACCACACATGCTTTTGCTTCCAAAATTGGCTCATGGTTATCTTCTTACATGCCAAGTGTTATGCTTACACCATGAATGAACATAGGAATTGAGTTGCGAATTTTGTTCTCATATACAGGCTGAAAGAGAGCACCATTTAAGATGTGCACAAGTCCATGGGGCCTGATGAGATCCACCCACGGGTCCTGAGGGAACTGGCAGATGAAGTTGCCAAACCACTGTCCATCATATTTGAAAAGTCATGGCAGACTGGTGAAGTTCCTGCTGACTGGAGGAGGGTAAACATAACACCCATCTTCAAGAAGGGAAAAAAGGATGACCCTGGAAACTACAGACCAGTCAGCCTCACCTCTGTGCCTGGCAAGATCATGGAGCAGATCCTGCTGAAAGTCCTGCTAAGGCAAATGGAAAACAAAGCAGAGGTGATTGGTGGGAACCAGCATGGCTTCACCAAGGGCAGATCTTGCCTGACAAATTTAGTGGCTTTTTATGATGAAGTCACAGCGACAGTGGACAAGGGAAGGGCAGCTGATGTCATCTACCTGGACCTGAGTAAGGCATTTGACTCTGTCCCACATGACATCCTGGTCACCAAACTGGAAAAGCATGGACTTGATGGATGGACCACTCGCTGGATAAGGAATTGGCTGGATGGTCGAACCCAGAGAGTGGCGATCAACGGCACAATGTCCACCTGGAGACCAGTGACAAGTGGTGTCCCTCAGGGGTCAGTGCTGGGACCAGTGCTGTTTAACATCTTTGTCAGTGACATGGACAGAGGAATGGAGTGCACCCTCAGCAAGTTTGCAGATGACACCAAGCTGTGTGGCACAGTCGACTTGCTAGAGGGCAGGGATGCCATCCAGAGGGACCTGGACAGGCTGGAGAGTTGGGCCCAGGCCAACCTGATGAAATTCAATAAGGCCAAGTGTAAGGTCCTGCACCTGGGTAGGCACAATCCCAAGCACAAATACAGGCTGGGTGGTGAATGGCTGGAGAGCAGCCCTGAGGAAAAGGACCTTGGAGTCTGGGTTGATGAAAAGCTCAACATGAGCCTGCAGTGTGCACATGCAGCCCAGACAGCCAACCGAGTCCTAGGCTGCATCAAGAGAAGCGTGGCCAGCAGGGCAAGGGAGGTGATTCTGCCCCTTTACTCTGCTCTCGTCAGACCCCACCTGGAGTACTGTGTGCAGTTCTGGAACCCTCAGCACAGGAAGGACATGGAAGTGTTGGAGCGGGTCCAGAGGAGGGCCACAAAGATGATCAGAGGGCTGGAGCAGCTCTCCTATGAGGACAGGCTGAGAGAGTTGGGGCTCTTCAGCCTGGAGAAGAGAAGGCTTCGAGGGGACCTGATAGTAGCCTTCCAGTATCTGAAGGGGGCCTACAGGAAGGTTGGGGAAGTATTATTTACAAGGTCCTGCAATGACAGGACAAGGGACAATGGGCTTAAACTGGCAGAGGGGAGATTTAGACTAGATGTTAGGAGGAAGTTCTTTACAGTGAGGGTGGTGAGGCACTGGAACAGGTTGCCCAGGGAGGTTGTGGATGCTCCCTCCCTGGATGTGTTCAAGGCCAGACTGGATGAGGCCTTGAGTAACCTGTACTAGTGGGAGGTGTCCCTGCCTATGGCAGGGAGTTGGAACTAGATGATCCTTGAGGTCCCTTCCAACCTTACCATTCTATGATTCTATGAGGGTCATTCTCTTGTTTGATCACACTTTTATTCTGACAAGAAATTGTTTAGATGCATGTATTCAGTCAATATATAACCAAGAGAGTAAAACACAACCTGCACTGATGAGACCTTCTATTACAAAATGAAGTATGAATTTTAGGTCACAGAAGCCTGCACACAAGCCAGAGATCCTGGTTAACAGAATTCACGATAGTTTGTTTTTACTGAGTAATCCTAAACACTGAGAAAACACAAAATCAGAATCACAGAACTTCAGAGGTTGGAAGGGACATCCAGAAGTCGAGCCCAACCTCCCTGCCAAAGCAGGATCATCCAGGGTAGCTTGCACAGGAATGCATCCAGGCAGGTTTTGAGAATCTCCAAGGGAAGGAGACTCCACAACCTCTCTGGGCAGTTTGTTCAAGGGCTCTGCCACCCTCACTGTAAAGAAGTTTCTCCTCATGTTGAGTGAAACCTTCTATGTTCCAGTTTGAATCCTTTGCTCCTCATCTTACTGCTGCTGACCAGTGAAAAAAGATTGGCTTCAGCCACTTAACACCCACCCTTCAGACACTTATATACATTGATCAGATCTCCTCTTAGTCTTCTCCAGACTGAATAGCCCCAGGGCTCTCAGTCTGTCATTGTAGGGGATATGCTCAAGCCCCCCAGTCATCCTTGTGTCTCTCTGCTGGACTCTTTCTAGCAGGTCCCTGTGTCTCCTTAACTGGGGAGCTCCAAACTAGACACAGTACTCCAGGTATGGTCTCACTACGGCAGAGTAGAGTGGGAGAACCTCCCTAGACCTGCTGGCCACACTTTCTTGATGCACCCCAGAATGACATTGGTTCTCTTAGCCACAAGGGCACATTGCTGACCCATGCAGAACTTGCATTTGATTTAAATCCTCATTTTATTTGAAAAAAAAAAAAAAAGTAGTAACTAGAACACATTACAAGTTCCAAAAGGATCTGGGAGGAGGAAAGAGGAAGTTTATATCACAAACATGAAGTTATCCACATCACAAATCCCTCCAACACAATACATTATTCAGTTGAGACTTACACTTCATATGTAGGATACAACCTATCAAGAACAAGCTACCAAAGAACTAGAAACTTCAAAAGACTGAAAAAACACACACCTGCATCAATAACATGGTCATTTTTAGTAGCCAGAGTTGAAATAGATGCAAAGCTCAACAAGTTTAATGATACAGACTAAGGAGGGAAAGCAAAAAAAAGTAAAAAAAAATGCAGTGGCACAAGACCTTCAAACAATGCCTCAATTCCTTTTGTTTTACAACAGCATGATAACAAGCTCAGACAACCACAGATCCTGCAGGTTGGCACACTAGGAAAAAAAGGAGTATGTTATGGTTTTGGCACACCCCTGCCCCCAGTAGGCCCCAATTACTAACTCAGACCCACAAAGGACACTTAAACAGCAAATCTGCAACCTGACCTTCAAATGAGGGAATCACAGCCTAAAACTTTATAGTCTATTCTTAAGTAAGAATAAGAATAATTAAGAAAAATCTTCTATCCCCCTAGTATGACACCCTTCTACTTCATCTATGCCAGTACTTCCCAATTCCATCTCAATCTCCCCAGAAATTATTTTTCCTATGTTTTCCATCTTCTCAGTTGTCTAGCAGCCTTAAGCAAATGTACTTTTTTCTTACAATCATCCTAACTTGCAGAATCACAGAACTACAGGCATTAGAAGGGATCTCTAGAGATCTAGTGAGCGCACACACACCCCACCAGGCAAAGTAGGTTTGCCTACATCAGGTTGCACAGAAATGCATCTAGGGAGGTTTTGAAAGTCTTCAGAGAAGAAGCCTCTGCAACCTCAAGCCTGTGCAGTCTGGTTCAGTTCTCTAGTACCCTTTAAGTAAAGCAGTTTTTCCTTACATTTAAGTGAAACCTCCTGTGTTATCACACATTTCCCCTTGTTCTGTCACTAGGCACCACTGAAAAGAGACCAGCCCCATTCTCATGGCCTCCACCCTTCAGATATTGATCAGCACTGATAAAACCCCCTCTCAGTTTTCTCTTTCTCAGGCTAAAGGGCCTCAGATCTCTCAGTCTCCTAAGACATGCTCCAGTTCCTTAATCATCCGTGTCCCTCAGTTGGATTCTCTCCAATAGTTCCCTGCCTCTCGAACTGGGGAGCATCTGTCTGTAGACAATACTCCAGGTGTAACCTCAGCAGGCAAAGTAGAGAGGGATTAGGACCTCTCTCCAATCTGCTGACCACATTCTTCTCTATGTACCCTGAATACTGCTGGCCTCCTTGGCCACAAGAGCACACTGCTGGCTCACAGTCAATTTGTTATCTCTCAGGATTTCCAGGTCCTTTTTGGTAGAGCAGCTCAGGTGCTAACTTGTACTGGTGCTTGAGGTTATTCCCCAGGTGCCATAACTGAATCCATTGGACTCCATGTGCTAAAATTACTCAGGAAGAGGCCTGAAATCCAATACATACAAGTATAGCTTACGATTGCTATATCAAGAAGAATGTCTCTATTCTAATGTTTTAACACACATCCTCAATATTAATATTTATTAATTTTTATTCCTTAGAGTTGTTTTCAACTCCAATAAGGTAAGCTGTGCTGAACCAAGTCACCCTGCTTTAGAGAAAAACAAGCTTGCCTTGCACATATGTTGGAAACAGAAGTACTTCAAAATATACCTTCATCACTTGAAAGCAGCTAACTCCTTTGAAACTTTGCTGGAGACTGGGGTAGCCATACTTACTAGGACAAATATGTCCATTCTGGAACTCCACTGAAGTCAGTTTTGTAAAAGTGAGTTTGGCAAATGCATGAATCATTTTACCTCACTTTTCCACTACGACAAGGATTGCATGAGCACACTTTCCAACCACATAATAGTAACAACCCATGTTAATTTAGGGAAATCAGGTATTTAAGAGTTTACAAACATGTCCTGGAACATTTTTTATTAGGTGAAAGGTTATTTATGTTACCAAACACTACCATCTCCTAAGGATTTCAGCCTAATTGAGTCTGGCTATGAATCAACGGAAAGAAGTTCAAAATAATTAGTAATTTCTTCCCATTTGATTCCATCAGATTGTTTCCACATGCTAGCATAGACAAAGTATTTTTGCACAGATCAAACAACTTGCCACGAAGGGCATTCACAGCCAACTCCAGCACAAAGATTGAGAAATAAACACACTATCTGTGATGCATGAAACAGGTAGAAACATGCACTTCTACTCAGACATCTGCACTCAAACTAATTGTATCTACAGTAATTAACATGCTTTAGCCACACTATGTAATTGCTACTTAAGTTAGGATTGTCTCTACTGAAAGATATCTTATTTCAAATTTATCTAATAAATTTATCTAACAATCTTCAAAGCAAAACTCAAAAACTCAAATTATAAGATTAAAGTATTTCACATATTCAAGAGGATGCTGTTCTAAAATCTTTTATATTGTAAGTTTGAAGGAGAGAATAGCCAATAAATTAAAAAAAAAAAAGGAGTCAATCATCTTTGTAAATTAAAGCAACTGGAGAATTTCTTCCAATGCACATTCAAGGTATGGCACTGAATTACCACATTTTTTTTTTCTTGTGTTTCCTCCTCTGCATTTTCAATCTAGCTGTTGTCCAGGCCTACATTTTATTTCCTCTAATGACAAACCACAATCTGTGAAAAGTTTTATGATTCCACTGCAGAGACAGAAAGTATTAAAAAGAATTTCCCTCTCCAGCCTTGGTAAAACAATTCTAAATCAGTGCATAGAGAAAGTAACAATACTAACTACACAATCATTCCTTTACAGAAGTAGAGTTGAGATATAATGATTTTTCCATGTGCCAAGCTTTCTGATGTTAGATGTGAACACATGCTCATGTCCAAACTCAACTGATTCAAGCCTAATATAGTTCAGAGTTCATAACGTCTTTCTGCATACAGAACCCACCTATTTGCTATACAACAAGGCATGGTAGCAGTCTGACTGCATAGGTTCAACTTAAACGTCACCATCTGACCTATAACTCCTCCTATTTTGTCTCAGAGACTCTCCAAAACCAGCAGCACCTCAGGTGCACACTTCTCTTGAAGGACCAGTCAGGACTACAGGTAACCAGGATGACCAGTAAAGACCAGCAGACCACACTGTACTCCCATTATCATGCAGAAACATGAATCTGACTGCAAGACATATCATACTTTTACCCACATACACATGTAGCACAGACAATTTGTGTGGCAGTGCTGTGGTGGGGATAGAATTCCTTTTACCTATTTCTTCACCGACAAACAAATGTAAGTTTGGGCTGTACATCTATAACAGATCAAGGCTGAAGAAAAATAGTTACCCTCTTTCTCAAGCATCTGCCTTCTTCTAAACAAGAATCATTCTTAAATAACTTAATTCCTAATTTTGTTGCTTAAAAATAATCAAAATCCATAGCCATTAAGGGCACACCACCTTTAATTCTCATTAGTGACATAGAAACTGAAATTTCTTCTCTGTAGGCACTTTCACCAACCAGTCCAATCCCAACTATCTTGACATATTTGTACTGGCAGCTTTTAATTGCCCAAGGACAGCACTGGTTGAAATGTTAAACAAGCCTGGTGTAACAAGATATTAAGCCTAATCATCAGCCAGACAAAAAGAAGGTTAATTAGAACAGATGTAAGGAGTTTTGAACACTACGGAAAAGGCTTGTACACTAAACTTCACTCAATTTCCTTAAAGTCTGTTTACCCAGCTGGCTAGGAGCAATAGTTGAACTCACTGAAACTGGGCACATGTTAATCTTAAACCAACACCAAGAAGGAAGAAGATATAATTGTGTTTATTCCTCGCTGCAAAAGCAGGGATGTTTAATCAGAAATTTAACATACACTTTGATCCAGTATTAATGAGCTGACACTATGTTGTACATTGAACTGACTTCAAAGACACAGGATCCCTTAAACAAATGTAATGTATATTTATGACAGTGTTTAAGAAAAAGAAAGCACTTCTAATGAGGTCACCTTTATCAGAACATACTATCTCAGTAACTTGGGATAGTAGATCAAGACACATTAGATTCTCCAAAGTCAGCAAGAGCAAACCAATTACCAGAAACAAATTGTTGCTCAAAAATTAAGACTGCATATGTTCTTTATTTTACTTTACACAATTTCTGTTGTTTTCTTTTGAAGGCATTTACCTCTGAGTGTCAGTAAATATTGTTTTGATCTAATCCACAACATGCTAAATTCTAAAAGTTATTCTGTGGAAAATATAAGATTTCTAGAAGAAAACCAAAAACATTCACCTCAAAAGAGACAAGATAGTTATATGCAATGAAGGAAACATATCAGATGGAGGAAGACAGGAGAGCTAAACCTATCACAGGCTGCAATTTCTCAGCACAACACAAAATAAGCTCAGGAACACAGAGGAAGCGAAAAGCAAAACCAAGAATGCACATAGGCACTTCAAAAAAAATGTGGTACTGCAAACGTATTTATGCAAACATTGGATTTCAAATCAAAATCTGGTTTTAAAAAAGCAGACTGAAATAAAGAATGTCATTTATGTTGCTCTTGTGTCACTGCAATACGTCAGGTTAACTGCTTTTAATGAAGAGTAAAATTACAAAAGCAAGTAGGATTAAAAATATATATATATATATAGATTTAGGATGTCATACAATTTATATGGCATATCTTGTAGTGCATTCCTTATGAGAAGGCATACCTGAGATAAATAAAAGTATGGCCAAGAAGTCTGTTTTCCATAAACACAATAACACTGTATAGTCAATGAAAGATATTTTATTGTATTATTAGCCAAATAAGATCTTATTACCTTAACTAACATATTCTGTTAATTTTTGTGCAGTGCAATGGTTGGTAATGTTTAACAACTTGTTCTCATTTGTTAAGGGTTCTGCTTTCTTCTTGATAGGATTCTTTTTAAGTACTTCAAAGTTCATATCAATCTGCATAATGCCATCAAAGATGATTATTAGAATATGTATAGTATATGATCCAGACCACACATATCATCTCCCACCTGAAGAGCAGCACATGCCGGTATAATGCTTCAAAAGGCTCTCTTACAACATATTTAATCTCTTTAGCTGTCAGCAATAGCTGTTGTATGTTATAATGCAATTATGATGGATTCTGTACCATGTAAAAGTCAAACTAGGCAATTTAAACATTCCAAAGCAAAACACATAAGCAGTATGCTATCAGTAGTTTTCAGTATTGTTAGAACTGCTTTAAAAGCGTATTTACAGCTTTACATTTAGGCACTCAGCATCAAATGGCAATGAGATGAGCCACAAAACTTTCTTTTTCTACCTACTGCTGTGCTGCACATCCAGGTGTCAAAAATTAAACAGACTATCTGCTATGAAGATAATGAATCAGAAAAACCGAGCATTTTTGTCTCTAAAACTACTATTTATTTTACTTTGACTGCCTAGTATGAACTTGCACTAAGAAGTAATGAAACATCACAGTCAGCAAGCCATTTTTCATACCTTAATTACCGATTTACATTGCAAAAAGCTACCAGGGAGAGCACCCTGGGCCACAAAGGATTTTGCACATTAGAGTAAGAGGAGCTACCATGTGTAGAAATCTTGAAGGTACTTTCACAGGACTTACAACTACAGTTAAAAAGTCCCATTTTACCTCCTGATAGTCTACATCATTGCAAATATCAAGCGCATCACAATGTGAAGTCTACTGATTCACTGTGTATCATTAAACATGATTTGCATCATTACAAAGAAAAAAAAATGTGAGATGTTGTAGGAGGACTATTGCACAATTTAATCAACCAAATGCAAAGCTACAGCATTTAATTAATAACTTTTTACCACACACACTGTTTTGAGCAACCAAAAACCACAGGCACTATAGTGTGTGGTCATGCAGTTCACTAAGCAACTCTACACCTGCTTATCAAATGTCTTCCACCTCTGAATTCCCTCAGCTGTTTCTCTTGGAAAACTGTTTGGGTCCTGTCTTTGCAACTGTCTTTGCACTTAAGGTTCTTTCTCCTACAGCCCAGTAGATGCAAAATTTCAAGTCACTTCACACAACCTTCATCTAGGACCTGTGTTATGAAGGACCTTGTAAAACGGACCATTATATCCCAGTATGCACATTTGCCTCAGTGAATCTAATACATGTATGTATGAACCTCATGAATTCTCTCCTACAAGTTTCAACGCTCCTCAAGGCAATTTTAGTTCCATCTGCATGATAACCCATTTACTTTATTGGAAACAGTAGGATAAACACAGAACCAGTCCAGCAAACTATTACACCATATGTAACAGGCCAAGTTGGCTTTCTGAAGCTTCACCAAACCAGCAGGGCAGGTGCTGTCCTTGCCACAAACAGATCACAAACACAGCCAAAACCCAGTTGAGGGCATTTATGGATGAAAACTGATTTCTCCCCAGTCAAATATTTCATGAAATAGGGAAAAATCTGTGGAAGTGTGTGCACACCTAGTCCATCACCAGAGAAACATGGCTAAGAATCTTGCAATGTAGAAGTGGTTGGAATCATCCAAGGCATTTATTCAGTTGCTCACATGTGATGGACAAGCTGAGACTTCCCATATTTTACAAACTATTGTTTACTCTTTTGATCTGCTGCAGGAAGGAGCAATCTGAGTGATTAAGTAAACATCTTTGCTAAAGGCTGCTTTGTGTTCCAAAGTCATATTGTTTATTCAAGCAAAGCACACAAATTACCTTAAAATCAATAGCAGTGACATACCCATAGCTTCTCTCAAATCTAAAAGAGGTACATTTCATAGACATTAGTTACCTCAGCAACCACTTCAGTGCAAAAAGCTACAGAGTTTATTTCCAGAAATCCTACCTAAAAACCCCAAATAAACCAAACCCAAAGGAAAACCAATCCCAAACAACCACAGTAAAAATTGCTGTAAGCTTCCAGAAGCAAAACAATGTGAGAATGTAAGATTAAGTAACCTTTTTTAAAAGAATTAAATCCTGTTGCTGCATTGAGTACAACACAGACATGCTTCAAGGAAAACAGGGAAACTATGGTTTAAGTTTCTTTTATTTATTTTTTTCAGTTGGTTGAGTTGCATCCTTTCTAATTGTGCTGGTTTGAGGCTAATTAGAATATTTTAATAGAGAAAATGACACTATAGGCTGTGAAAGGAAAACATGATGATGTCTACTTCACTCATACGCTTGCTGGGGAATTGTTTGGGAACAATAACCAAAACATATAGGTAAGTCAGTCTCTCTCTGTTGCTTGCTGGAGCAGGAGCTGCTGGGGCAATCTAGCAGCTTCTGGCTCTCACTCTTCTGTCGATTAATTTTTCACTACCCACTTTTCTTCTAACCCGCCTGGCTGATCCTCCTAATTTACCTTGCACGTAAGGCCAACCTTGGGGTAAGGTACAGGGGTGAGGAGAAGGTGGAAGGGTGGTTGGGAGCCACTCCTGGGGTCTCTGATTTCTGGGCAGGGAGTTGTGTTGCTGTATTACCTTTAACTTGTATATTTCTGTAAATATTCTGTATATAGTGTAAATATCTGCTGTGCATTGTGCTGAGTTGTAAATAGAGTTTCATCTTTTAACTTCCAGTTGTCTGAGTTTTAGTCTGGGTCATCTTACAAAGTGTGGGGGCGCAGGGAACTCCCAAACCTTCACACTAATGAACACAACAAATTATCTAAATCACCTGAACTGGGAACATAGTTGCTTTTCCCCTTAGTAGTGCCTTCCCGTCACCAAACACTACCTCCTTAGGACAAAGCTTCAAGTATTTCCCAACAATACATTAGTTCTCCATTCAACACAGAAAGTGACCTGGGTGAGTGGGCTGTAATTTTCTGTGGGTTGGATAATGCCATAAGAGATGGAGGCATCAGGATTTTTCTGATAGTTATCTACTACGACAGAGTTGAAGAAGGAATAATGCATTATGTAACTGTAACAGAGGAACAAAATTCCACTTCATTTCTTCACACCTTCAGAAAAGTTTCAGGGGTAGTGAACAGATTCTGATCTTTACAACATTGTCTTCTGAAATTGCTACATAACACCCCTACACTTCATTAATATGTATTTTCACATTGACATGTCAGTCTTCTAAACTGCAAAACTCACTCCATTAATGCAATAGAAATACCACCAAAATGGCAATGTGTCCTCAGTTCTTGATTCTGCTTTTGCACAAGTACCCGTGACAGGACAGCAGGAGCACCCCAAAGTGTCAAGGATGAAGTGAACACAGAACTCCTGAGAATACAGGTACAGGATGACTTTAGATGACCTAATATATAAATGTAGCAGTCTGCTACTGCCAGCCTTCATAGTTGGCTAAAATCAACCTTTGAACATAACCAAGTAGAAAAAATCCAGGCAAGAATAACAAAGATTATTGTTTAAAGAAAAAAAAAACAATCAAGGACAGAGTATGCGTAACTGCTCCAGCACTGTTGTCCCCATTCTAGTATATTGCACCATATCAGCCTATTTATCAGCCCAAATCCTCTTTCAGCTGCTAAAGCAATTCATTAGTCTTACACTAAGTATTTTATTTTGCTGTCTAACTAGGCACAACACCAGCACATGCACTGGTGCATGTTTTCTGCTCCAGCAGGACTGGTAACCACAGCACTGAAGCTGAGTAAATTCAGACAGGCACAGACTGAACATAGTATGTAGTATTTTCCGTCTAAGAGTATTATTTTGACTGATTGCTATGTGAACAAAGAGTCCATGAGACTGAGTAGCACTGTACATATGCATCGACATGTGTGCTTTGTTCAGATCCTTACTGAAGTGCAGAATTAAGTAATAATGTCAGACAGCTTCCAGAGAAGAATGCCATTTTGATTCAGTCCTTTCAATGAAATTAAGTAGATTTGAAAGCACAGCTTATTGTAGCCACCAAAAGTCTTTGGTTGTATGTGCCTTTATTTTCAAACTCTCAAGAGCAGAACTGACAAGTTCCTCCTCGCCTTCCTGATTTTTTTTTCCCCTCTTTCAAGATTTTTTTCTTTTTTATGTCTGTTGTTTAAAATGCAATGTTGCCAATGAGATATTGCTAGAGGCTTTGGACTGATGCCTTCTGAAGCTTCCACTTTTCCCAGCTTTTACTAGCAATAAAGGATTTGTTTCCAGAAACATGTAATTTTAATTATAAAATTACCCCCAAAACATAAATGGAATTTAATTGGTTACAAACTAATATTTTCACATAATCAAGGGATTGTTATGGGGATTTAAGGCATAATTTATTAGTTCTGGATAAGGTGAACATTTTGATTGCTACAGGCAAATAACAAACTGTTTAGTAAGTGTAATAAAACAATTTATTTGTCTAACAATTGGCAGCTAGAAGTGCAGTAACATACTTGATCAATTGCCATAGTAAACATGAAAGTTTCACATAATTATGCTATCTATATGGTATGCAGATGAACAATACAGCATTAGACCTATCACACTAGTGACTTAATATGACGTTTCTGCCAGGTTTTGTACCTTTCCACATAATGCAAAAGGAAGCAATTACTTTTTATACTGAAAGATTGAAGGAATGAGTCCTTCTCAGATATGCAAAGTCTATGACTATAGAAAGAACTAAAGATGACAGCACAACGGTCAATTCTCTTCAGATACTCAAAATCATAGAAGTGATTTTTGAGAAACAGTGCCAGTTTTCCAGTCATTCAGTTCTTCATTTGACAGCTACAGAATTCTAAAGAGAGATACCTCTCTCTCTGGTAGGAAGTTTTTTCAGTTTGTTACATAAAATTAAGTTCTTCTCGTGCTCTTTAATTCAATTTTTCTCAGGTAACACCCACAGCTAACATCTTTTGGAGTCCAGTTGTCTGACAGCCTAGTCTCATTGAATTCAGTGGATCTAAGCCAACACTGAGCCAATAAATACCACACACATTTCAGACAGACATTACACAATGGAGAAGACTAAGATGAATGTCTAAAATCACCTTTTTAGGATCAAATTACACTTCAGTGATCTAGGTAAGCAAACTTACTAGTCTGAAGCCCAGATGAACTAGAGTACTTCATCTTGAAGAGGTCAGTGATTACTGCCTCAGTTCCCTACTGCTTTACTGAAAAGATCTTACACCCAAATAAATAGAAAACTATGAAGAAACATTAAAATCACACAGCTTCCAAAGAATAGTGAACAAGATAAACCACAATAAAAAACAGGATGCAAAGACACCTAAACAGAACCAAACTTAGATAACAGTTACTCCTCATTTCAACCAACATCAGCACAATCAAACCCATTCTTCCACTACTCTCCAAATTCATTCAAATCAGATTTACAAAGCAGATATTTTTAAAATCTTTGGCAGAGAATGGATCCCACAATGCCTTTTTTTTATGAGACTCGTCAAAAACCTTGTTAAAATTCTAACAGAATTTAAGTTTTAATAACTGGAGGCTTACATTCTGTATCACTGAAAATCACAGAACAGTTGTTTCCATTTATTGCCATTTCTCATTAAGCCTAGCTACAAAAGCACAGGCCTACCAGTAAGAAGTTCAATGTATTAGGATTTCTAACTATGTTCTGAGAGACTTAGCACCATTTTATTTTCATAGCAAATACTCTATCAAGTGGTACAATCCTCTTTTACACTATGAGTTTTTTTAAAATGTGGAGGAACTCTGAAGAAATGCAAGCTCTAAGGAAACACCTTTGAGTTCTTTATTCTACTGTCAAAAGTGTGAATTATCTGTCTGCTAGCTTATATTTTATCTCATTTCTCAGGAAAATCTACCACTTTTTTTTTTTCTAGTACTCGAACACTAAGGACTTCTACCTCAAATCATCTCTTTGAAGAGAAGCATTCTGCAGCCTTTATTAATGGAGCACTGAAGTACAAGGTCAAAGACAACAAACTGCACAAACAAGCCTGTGGATAAGTCATGACTTCTTACATCTCTGTCTTAACCTGGTTAAGTTTACCCACCACTTCTTGCTACTAGTGCATACCTTTAATAATGCTACCCTTTTACTTGCAGGACAACTTTTATCAGCTTAGTGTCATCTGCAAACTTACTGATGGACTCAATCCTCTGGTCCAGATCATCAATAGAGATATTGAACAGGATAGGGCCCAGCACTGATCCCATGTGCGCACTGAGGTCAGTGAGGAAGAAGGAAAGGAGATGTGCCTGCGGTGAGATGGCAGGGTAAGCCCTTGAAGTGTTCAGAGATCAACAATAGGGTAAAATCTTGTCTGCAGCCTGCAGAGACCCCTCACTGAAGCAGCAGACTGCTCCCAAAGAAGGTTGTGACACTTAGGGAAGCCTGTGTTGGAACAATTTATCACTGCAGTCAGTGGAAATTACCCATGCTAAGGTGGAGAAATTAGGAGAGGACTGTCTCCCATGGGAGAGACACCATGTTGCAGGAGGGAAGGACTGAGGAATTTTCCCCCTGAGGAGGAAGCAGCAGCAAAAATACAAGAAAGATTGACCATAAACTTCATTCCCTGCCCACTCCCACCACTGGTGGGAAAGAGGTAGAAAAATCTACAACAAGGGAAAGGTAGAGGGAATTGCGGGGGTTTTAAGGTCCAGTTCTTAAAAACATAGGCCAGTTTCTCATTGCCTACTGAGATTCAATTCATAAACTGGTGGTGCCAGTTATGTTTAAATTGTTTCCCCAAGCCAAAATCTGTCTCTGTGACCAAAACACATAGGAGTGAGCCCTTCCTATCCTTTGTCTCAAAGTTTGAACCATTCGTTGTATCTTCTCCTTCCCACTCCACCTAAGAATGGTAGGAGTGAGTAAACAGCTGCCAGGTGCTTTGTTGCCAACTGGGTGGCCTTAAAAAGACAATGTGACTCTTTCCTCTTTCCCAGAAGTTTGCAACACTTACAGATTCTAGAAAAAACATTATTAATACAGAGATAGCCACCATTTGCCACCACTTATTCAAGACTTGCATCGAAGTTTCAGATAACAACACAAAGTTTACGAGTCAGCAATCCAGTAATCTATTATTAGTAATCACTAACTAAACTACTCTAGCATTAGGGGAGAATTCTGCATAGAAAAATGTAAACTATCATTATGCAATCTACTTTTCAACTAACAAATAGCTGATTAATTCAACCTCTTAGTGAGTTTCTATGGCAATCATTATTCCCCATGGCATTTAAATTTTCTCCCTCCCCAGCCAATCTGCCTGTCTAATAGGGGATTCAGAATTTGTTCTAATTAAAAATCAATTTAATGCATGAATACAATAGCTTGGAAAATCCTTACTTACTGATCATGGCTTTACATGGCACAGTAGGAAGACAATTGCAGATCTGCATTGCTGTATAGTACTCACCCCATATTCTTTAGCAGCTGTGACCACTTTTGAAAGAGTATCTTCTTCAACAAATGGCCTCACAGCATCATGGATAATCACTACTTCAGGTTTCTGGAGCAAATGGTTGGTAAGTTCACTCTCTGCAAATACTTTGAGTCCATTGAAAATTGAGCGATGACGAGTTATCCCACCTTGTACTACCGTAACTCTCTTGTGCCCGTACTTCTCAATGATAGACTTCATTGTTTCAATGTTTTCAGGAGAGACTACCACAATTATGTCAGATATCCAACTTATCCTAGAAGAAACAGCACAAAAACAGAGAAAGTAGACATGAATGACTTAAGTACAACTATTGCATGAAAGGATGAAATTAGTATCAGAGGAAATGCAATGTGACTAAATAAAACATCTCTCAATGAACTCAAGTCAATGTTTTCATGTGTGTATTAGCACTTCAGCCCAGCAGAGCTATGAGAGGAACTCTACTGCTACACGGATGTCAACTGGAGTTTTGGGAAGGGATTTTCTTCCAACAACCAGTTTGTAATTGCAGTTAACAGACTAGCTCTACACCTGACGAGTGATACGGGGTAGAATGACCCATAATATTTAAGTCAGTCATAACTGAAGTTAGGCTGAAGTCATACTTGTGACAAAGGATCTAGGAATACCAACTACAGTTACATCTGGTATACTGTACTTCAAAATAACACAGAAACCATAATTCAAATCCAGTTGTCTTATTTCCTAAATTCTATGTAGAGAATAAAGTTTTTAAACTTTTTTAAAACACTGTCTTCACAGATGACAGAAGTTGCTTGTTTGGTTTTTTTTTTTTTTTTTTGGGGGGGGGCTTTTTTAAAAATATGACAAACTTAAGAGTAGCAATGATTACAAAAAACAAGTCACTATTTACTATAAGAAGTTATTCATGCATAGCCTACACATCCAACAAGGAAGGGAGGTAAGTATGGTATATTCTCTCTACCAAAAAATCAGTAGAGCAGTAGAAAAATTAGGTGTTAAATATTTCCAGTTAGAAATTCATAAATAAGTTCAGAAACATACAGGCTTACCTACTGGCTTCTACACACACAAGAAGACACTGCCTACAAACTACCCTTACTCCAAAAGTGAAGTCATCTTGTGGTACAAACCACCCTCCTTGCTCTGTTGTATAACATAGTTCATCTTCCACCCTCTGTTTTTGAAAATAATAGAACTCCATGGAAAATTACATTATTTTTAAAGTAAGTATTTAAGATGAACAGAAGTTCTGTTAGCATTCTTCAAAAATATGTCTTGAATTTTATTATGATCAAAGGCAGAAAATACAGCCAAGCTAACATATTCTCAGTATTTTTTAAGTACTGAAGTTGTTCAAATGTCAAGTCATACAGCTTCAATTTCAGTTCAACCTGTGATTCTCCACAGGTTCACCACAAGTTTTTCAAATCTCTCAGATGGCATAGGCATAGCCACAAGATTTAGCACTTCTTCATGACTTCAACTCAGAACTAATTGATTCATCTCAGTTTTGTTTTTGTTGGGTTTTGTTTCGTTTTTTAATATCAGGAGTCAGTCATTTAAATAAAGCAAAACTCAAGAAAAGCTATTTCACATTTAAACTAAGAACTCTGCAATTCTACTTACAGAAAGACTATTTAGAGTTCCCAGAAACTGGCCAGTAAGCACACTCCCTAGTGTCTCTGTAAGAGGAGCACCAGCATTTCCCATTCTGGAGTTAAACAAAACAGATTACGAAGCAACTGACTAGTACACAGAACCTATTCTCCTCCCTTTTTCTCCGAAGAAGTACTGGTCGGCCTCTGCTAAATCTCTGCACAGGGTGAGAATGGTTCAAGGCCTCCGGTGGTAGAGCAAAGTGACAGGATGCGGTCACAGCTCCACCCTGTGTCTGGAGAAACACATTTATCAATTTGAGTATGTCCTCTTTAAACTCATTCTGGACTAATATTCTACAACTGGATCTTCGATTTTGAGAACTTCATCCATTTAAGAGTATAAAGGTATCCTCTGTCTTAATTAGGTATAGGAAGAGTTTATGCTTAGTAGCCTAACATGTCCCATCAAAATTCACCAAAAGTAAAGTATGCTGCAAATTCTTATGAAGAACCATGCACAGGAATGGTGCTTACCCTTTTAAAGATCTGTTTATGGAAACGTTGCAAAGTGTTTTAATGAAGTAGAAAGATAACAGTATACACTCAGTCTGGCAGTAAATGGATCCTTTCTGTCCCTTTGCCATTTGTCACACCCTTTTCTTCACAATGATTTTGTACTAAAATAGCAAGAAGCTTATGACTTGCTCAAAACCAGTTTAAAAGCCAGTAAACACCCTTTCCATTTTGTAACAGCAATATCAGATCAAGATAATGCAAGCTTCAGAGAGAATCAGCACCAGGCATTAGGACCTGAACACTGTACCCACAAGTGCTTCAACAAGCACTACAGAACTCCAGTGCTTCCATAGAAGATAGCCTGTGTTTCTGACATGGAAATCAGGTCTGATCAAATGAAACACAGGTAACAACTCCAGTCATAATCACTTTGCATCTGCCTTGGGAAGACCTTGTTATTGGCAGAAAGACAGCTATGACACAAAAAAAAGAACTACATGTTGTTTGCCTGCATCTGTTTCTTGTCCTTGCCTACAGACAGGGAGAGAAGCTGCCTAGGAGAAAACAGCATTGTTTAAATAAATTTCTAACACATTTACATTAGCTGAGCCAGAGCTCAAAGTAAAGGAGCTCATTAACTCAGCAACTTTTCATCCCAGAAAAGAGGAAGGCAGGTAAGAATGCCAGGAGGCCTGCATGGATGGATAGAGAGCTCCTGGATACACTCAAAAGCAAGAAGAAGGCTTATAGAGAATGGAAGCGAGGACGGGGGACATGGGATGAATACAAAGATACTGTTCGTGCA